>JAAVUE010000014.1:0-216326 GCA_014898975.1 Fusarium nodosum
CCCCCCCCCCCTCTCTATAAAGCTATCTATAGCCCCGGCGTGACGCAGACCTCGCACAGAAATTGTTATTGTGCATCCTTTGTGGTGTTCTCCCCGCACAGTCGTGTGCTCTCGACACGCACCCGCCTGCCTGTCAACCTTTAACAACCAAATTTCTGCATACCTACCTTGATTCGACATCTTTGGTATTTCATTTCTTGACTCTTTCGATAGTCGCCGTCATGGACAAGGGCTCCATCGACGGGCGGCGCAAAAACAAGAACGCTGCACTGCCGCAGGTTAAACTGCTGCGCAAGTCAGATACAGAAACACCGACCAGTCTGCGGCCTGCTTCACCTCCCAAGAGTAACCCATGGAGTTCAACAAAGAAAACCCCGGCGACCTCTCTCGCGAGCATGTTTCCGCCCTTGCCAAAATCTCAGTCGCCGTGGTCACCAGACAAGATGCTCACTGCCGAAGCATCTAGAGAACCCTCGATTTCGTTGAGCGAGTCGCGGCTTGGAGATGACATTGCGCAGCATGCGTTTTCAAACAGATCTTTCTCCCCAGTGTCCAACAGTTCCTCCACAACTCGCCAACTTTTTGAAGCTGCAGCGCCTCGAGCGACTGAGAAGTTAGTCATATCTGTCCCAGTGCTGTTTCTCAACAGGAGCTAATCACTGAAAGCCTCTGGAAAACCCCTTTTGGTGCTGATGTGCTGGTACGTACTGGCAACATGCTCCTCAAAGTGCATCGTAACATTGTGGTACCTCAATCGGGTTGGTTTCGCGACAACCTGCCACCACCAAACTTGGTGAGTGTCCGCCTCCCCAAGTCTACTTACCAGAAGCTGAACTGACGACGATAGGATGGTACACCGGTCACGGTGGACCTGACTTTTGCTCCTGAATCTGTTGCACACTGCTTGCGATTCATCTACACGGGTAGTATGTCTTGCTATCGTACCATGGGAGAAGATGAAATGGCTGACAAGGATAACAGGAATTGAAATCTGCGAGTTTGATCATACAAGACCCTGGCATTCCTCACATATTCCGCGTTGCGTCTTGGCATATACAGCCGCTATATATCTGCGCATGGCCCGAATGGCGAACCACCTCCTTCAAGTGGTTGAGAACACTTCGATCGAAATTGGATCTGTCATACGAAGACACTACCTACATCGAGACATAGATTGCTCTTCGTGGGTTCAGTTTTCATGGCATTACCAGACAGCTCTGGAAGTTATTGTTAGGGAACAACCCCAAAAGCTAATGGTGCCCATGCGACTCGCCATGGCAAGCATTCTCGATGCCATGCTCTTTTGGCTTGCGCGGCAGCCACTCTTTGTCAGCGAGTTGAAGTCATCATGGTGGAAGATTATGCAGATGAGTATGCCGGATATTGCTGAGTATAAGCGTCTTTGTAGAAGTCCTAGCAACTACAACAGTCCTTTGCCAAGCGAGATGGCGTTGAGGGAGATGTTTGAGAAGATAAAGCCGGGACATGAGAGGAAGACGACAAAGTCAGTCGCTACACAGACCGGAGATGGCTCAGAGAATACAGTATCTGGAGGTAGCCCACGATACTACTTCCCCATCATCCACCGCGAAAGGCGTGTTTCTCTATGATCACGGCCTGTTGCATCCTGGAATGAGATGAGACAAAACGAGACAGGACACGAACAAAGGGAGTCAGGATGTGTTAGAGTTCAGGCAGCACGGGTGTTTTTGTGTAGACATATACCATAGAGTCGCTGACATTTGGGATGAGCATCAAGAGATTCATTTGCTTGTACAATGCAATAAGATGAGAAGCCTAGGATTGAGGTTGAATAACAATACTAGTAGGTACCTACCTACCAGACTAGTCTAGGTAGCAGCTGCAGCCTGGTTAGTACCTATTGATTTATGTAGTCTGGTCTAGTAGCGGCCTGGTCCGCTGATCATAAGCGCTAACGCGTCGTCAGTTAGGTCGTGCCCCTGCCTTGATTAACACCGGGCAGTCTCCAATAGTGGAAGGAGGTACAAGTTACATACGGCTGAAATGGCGATCTCTCCTTTTACTGACCCAACTCCAATTGGTTTAACTGATTGTCTAAAATCTCTTTATCAACTAAACGGCAATGCCATAAAATACAACGACGACTACTTTCTCTTATTGAGTGATTTAAAATGCCCCCTTCACCTCCAGGTGATGGCCGAAGCCGCGTCCGCTGGGGACCTGTGGAAGAGTACTACCCGGTTTGTTTACATCAACTAATTTCTCCGACACTCAACTTACTACTAGTAGTAGCATCATCCCCAGCCTCGTCGACATGAGGCAAGATATCCTGTGAAGCGAAGTACAGCTGATACAGATGAGGCACCTATTGAGAGAACTCGTGTTCGCAATGATACCGGACCAGTACCCAGACCACCTCCTCGACGGTCCATGGATGATGTGCATGACGAGGTATACCACAGAAGGCCTCAACGACAGTACAGAGATGCAGTTCCTGTGCAGACTTACACAGAATGGGAGATACCCACTCGATTACCAGTGAGTGATCCCACCGGGTCTTACAGGGAGTATACCGAGTCTCCCCGTCCAATTGAGGATGATGATGTCGATGAAAAGCAAGAACCAACAAGACAATTCTCCCACGACAGGAAAGAATACAGTCACCGTGGGAGAAGTCGATCAAAATCACCAACCTACTATTATTATGAGGCTCCGAGGCACAACAGATATCGCTCCCGCGAGACTTATTCGCGCACAACTGGAAATGACAATGATTGGTATGAAAGACCGAGGGCAGACAGCTTCTCTAGTGATGACTTTGATCCCTATGACAAATTCGACTTCTCCACCCAGGCTCAATCGATAATCACCGAGTCTTCAAAGGATGACGATTCTGATGTCGAACCACCTGAGTCTGAAGAACGTGTCGCTCTTGCTAAGGATGGTAAAGGCGGCAAGACGCGCTCTCAGTTGGCTTTTATTGATTCCTCACTTTATACCGGGAATGCTGAAACGGGGAGCTCTCATACTGCGACTTTGAATGTGATTCATGATTTTAAAGGGCAGAAACGGCCCTTATTTAAATGGCTGTGAGTTGTATCGTTACTTGGCAATAACTTTTTTACTAATTCTCATCAGCCATGTCCCGCAAGATGTTATGAACTTTGAAGATCTATGGGTAGGTCGCCTACTGAGTCCAGAAAAGTTGGCCTCTTAAGATAGGATACAAAAATAAATAGCCTAAAGGTCTGACCTAAATAGCGTAAGCTGACCTACTTATTTCGTCTCTTATGCTCCCGGCGGCCAATTTTTCTGATACCCTGATGGTCGCTTAGAAGGACTTGGAACTCTGTGCTGATAGATTGTTAGGTCGAAATCAGCCGCATCTCTGGTCTATCTGAACTGGAAAAAAGGGCCATCTCGAGACTTCGTGCAGACGTCAAAAAACACTGCGTCAAAACAAGAACTAATCCCAAAGGTGCAAAAGTCGGTTACTTGGAACCGAAATGCATTGAAGTAGCCTTGAAATCGCTCAAGCAGGAAGCACCGAAAACCGAGACAGCCACTGGCTCAGTCAGGTGGATTTGTATTCCATACTTCTCACTTGAACAGTACTCTGGCCTACTCGCAGCCACCAGCTCGTCTCTTTTCCCTGCCCAGACATTGCTCCAGTTCCAGTTCTCGAGAAATACTTTGGCAAGGGATATGGAGCAGGCTGTCGTTCAGTTGGGAAATGCAGGGCGTGGGGAGTGTTTTCATATTTCTCAGCTTTGGTGTCTTACCATCGACAACAGTAGGTCTAACTCATTCTTTATTTGCGGGTAAACCACTAACTGTACAACTTCTGAATAGGCTTGATAGTAACGTGTGGAACAATGACTCGAGAGGATTTGAATGGCCAAGTCATTGAGATCAAAGAGCATCCAGCTCGCATTCTGACAACTGAACGCCAAGGAAAGATTCTGGTAGCATATGGAGATTCAGTTATCTGGTCTTTCGAAGTTGAAGAGTGCCAGACGTGGTTTGTAAGTCAACCCTTGTGCCATACCACGATGCTAGATTCAAGAAGACACCACACGACAATCCTTGATTAACTCTCAGGCACTCGCCTGCTAACCAAAAGATTTATCTAGTCATTTCTGTCTAAATTCCAGGGTTTCTGGTCTTGGTCCAACATACCCGAATTCTGGTACAAAGAGCAGGCTATTACTGCTGAAGTATGGCCTAAAATCCTAAAACTAGCCTCCAACAATCAATCTGCACCGCTTAAGTTGACTATGAAGCTCGTCCCCCTACCTGAACCCCCTCCGCGTGCCATTCTTCGCCCAGAACCTCATTTGCTACCAACCACGCATGGCGGCAAAGGAAAGACCAAAATAGATGACTTTGCACATATTCTATCTTTTCCAACAGAAGGTCTCAAGGGCTTTGGTATCCAGAATGCTGGGCTCAAGTTTCTAGAAGTTCAACTAAACGCCGCCGAGAGTTTCTTGATAGGCGAAACGACCCTATCGGAGCGTAAGGCATATAAGTCTTGCAAGTCAGCGACTAGGGCCGAGTGTTACGAGTACTTGACTGAACTGACTAGTCGGGTCGAAGACGATGGGAGTGACACTATCCGCCGGGCATATCAGGAAAAGGTTGACGTTTTCAACGCTGCCGATATCATTTACAGCTTTTTCATTCCTTTGAAATTCAATGGCCCGATGGTTGATAAGTTCTGGGGGGCTGTAAGAGCATTAATCGAGGTAGGTCGCGGCCGATCAAGTTTGGCAAGGAATATACTAACATTAAAAGCTGACCACGATCGACGGTGATTTTCTCCGCCCGTCATTTGACAACATCATCGGAAATCTTCGAACATCGCTCAGATACTTGACTCGAAATCTCTTTGCCGTCCAAAGCATTCTTGCTCATTCCTCTAAAGAAGAGCGAGCTGAAGTCGAGCTACCGGCCGAATTCTCCAAGGCATGGCTATACATTGTTATGGGCATGGTCTATAGCTCCAAGGACGATCTCAAGTGGGATAGCAGAATAAGAAGAGCAGAGGTTCTTATTGAGAAGGGATCGAAAAAACTTGTTCAAGGGCTTTGTCCGAAGAGTCTGCTGGAAAAAGTTGCAGTGTTGCCACTTGAAGTTCTTTCGCTCATAATCATGGGTTTGTTACAGGATCAGGTTGGCAAGTCTGATGATATTTGTGACACTTACTCACAATACCTCAATTACTTGGTACGCTCTACTAAGGAAGCCCTGTTATTTCATCGGTAGCTAATAGCTATAGGACAACGTGATCACGTCGAAACCCTCGGATAGGTCGTTTCAACATCAAATCGATATGGTGCAGCAAGAGCTTAAAGCAGTCAATCAGACGCTCTACAGACAAAAGTCACTCATTTCTCGACTGAGAAAGTCCCTGACCGCCATCGATACGCTCGACACCGTCATAAGTCAAGTTGAACATGAGGCAGCCTTGAAGAATGCAGAGAGGCAACATGGTAGTAGCAAAAGGCATTACTCGGAGACTGTGCCTCCACCTCCAACTTACTCTCATCGACAGGATGACGACTACACGCGAACCGCACCTATAAATTATGCCCATGAAGCGCCAGCCAACGATTACATGGGTCTTGACGATGACTTCCTGTTTGATATGGCCTCGACTTCCAAGCTATCGCCTACAGATGCAGGTGGTCTCCGCGGTCTCTTCTTCATTGAGTGCTCACGCCTTATTGAGCAGCGCGAGTTCGAGTTCCGACGCTTTAGCGACTTCTCTGTTGATCTTGAGCGTGCTATTACTCATAAGATTGATTTTGCTCGAGATCGACAGGAGCGGGCTATTTACGCCTTTACTCTTGTCACTATCGTTTTCCTGCCCATCAGCGCTGTTTCTAGCATTTTCGGTATGAACACTACTGACGTAAGAGACATGCCTTATTCTCAATGGCTGTACTGGGCTGTTGCCATTCCCGTGACGATCGTGGTTATTCTTGTCGGGCTGTGGTTCATGGGGGAGCTAGGTAACATAACTCGGTGGTTGTTAAGACGGTCAGGAAATGGGGGGCCAGGTACGTACACTCGCCCAGCAGCCCTGCCACAGGCCATCGAAACCGCATACTGGACTTCTGTTCCTGCACAGCCTACTACTCAAATGGTAGAGTACTCATCACCATATGATACGGGCCCTGGAATGCGCAGAAGGGTTCAGGCACAAGTTTACTATCCACCAGCTCCGGGGCGAGTTCATCGATCAAGAACTTTGGACATGGGCTATTCATCGAGGCCCTAGGTATCCTCAAATTGTATCAACCTTCAATTACCTGCCTAAGCAATAAACAATTTAGTTATTTTATGCCGACAGATCCCCATTTATCTTCTGTACCTTGAGCCTAGCTTCAAACGAAAGCAGCTCTTGTTCAGGCCCAGTTCCATCTTGCGGAAAACGCAAAAGACGAGATACGTTGCAACTAATCAAAGCACCTGCTAGAGTGCCCTTGACATCACCATTTAGCGATACGCATAAGGATGCAAGAACCTTCGCATGCTCCGGCAAATGCTTCGTTACCTGTTCTGCCGTGCCTCCTTGATATCAAATGCGTCTTGCCTTGACTGCGGCTAGGCGAGCTGTCCGTACCAAAGTGCTGTCAGATCCACGTTTCTGCTTCGCTTCGTCAAAGTAATCGCGTATTTCCTTTACCACTTGTCGCAGTATTTGTATGGAATGCGTTTCTGCCAAGATCTGGCGCTGCGATACATCAACAGGCGCTCCAGCAGATTCAAATTCTCTAAAGGCGGTTTCAATCGCCATGCCCTCATCCCAATTCTTTAGCTTTGGTGCACCTATAACTCGCACAGCTTCCCAGTCATTCGGTTTTGGAAGGGGCTTGTCGTGAGGCCATGCCTCTGTTCTGTCCTGTTCTTTCCTGGATCCAAGGGCCAATATCGATACCAACGCCGAAATCATTAGGGTCCACGGTGTCGGCGGACCTCTTCGTACGCGATATGGTTGTTTTCTCCCTGGACCTGGCGCTGGTTTGCGTTTGACAGGTCCTTTTGGCGACTGAGGGTACTCAAATGCCGCACGCATTGGTCGTGGTACTTTCCCGTGCCACTTGATCAGATTCTCCCCTACTCTAACTCATGTATTAAGATACCACCTGTAGTTCAAAAGTATCGGTCGAATAAGCCAGCTGCAAGCTTGTCATAGCACGCAAGCACTTTTGCTGTGGACGCCATCAAGTTCTCTTCAAGAAGCAATGTCCATGTGTTATCCCGAAATGCAATGCAAATACTGCAACTTGGCATTACTCTCGATTAATGCCGTTCCAACACCGTTACTCAGTGTGTCATGCACATGTATTCTAATAAACCTCGAGCCTCATGGTAAACTT
Source organism: Fusarium nodosum (assembly GCA_014898975.1). Taxonomy (NCBI): domain Eukaryota; kingdom Fungi; phylum Ascomycota; class Sordariomycetes; order Hypocreales; family Nectriaceae; genus Fusarium; species Fusarium nodosum. Next base: position 7,371 of record JAAVUE010000014.1, read on the forward strand.
GTCAAGCAGGCTAGGGGATGGTAACTTAGGATCTAACCTTAGGATATAGAAAATGAATAGCCTAAGAAAAAAATCAAAGGTAATAAAGTAACTAAATTGTCTTACTTCTCAGAATAATAGTGTAGTTTCTCTATAGCTCTGAGTGTACGCCAACCAGGCCATAAATGCCCCATTATTGCTGTTTCTGGCTTAGGGACAAACCTGAGTGTATTTTTGCCATAGATTCTGGAATCTAGATCAGTTTATATCCGTGGTTAGAGATATAATAGTAAGTTATAGAAAGATGCGGCAGTAATTTGATAATAAATCGCTTAGAGTTTCGATCCTGAATTTGATGGCATAATTCTAGATCTGGCATAAAGAGCAGCTTGCCTACCACTGATTAACAAAAAGACGAAATCTTCGTTTCGTGAACGAGATGACAGTCGTGACCTACCATCCTGCTACCAGTCTTGTTGTTCTGAGAGAATATGTACCAGGAGCCTTCAAAGCCGATAACGACGGGTTGCGTTTCTCGGTTCTGGTGGTATGGACTATGTCTTCATTTCTCTCAGCATAGATATAATTCTTATGTTATGGCAAACGTCATATTGGGCTCCATACCAGAATTAAACCACTCGCTCTGTAAAAGTCTCAAGCCCAATCGCATGTCCCTCGTCCGGGTATTAGAAGAGCTAGCCGCCAGAAGCATAAGAGATAAAGTCATCAGGTTAGTTTATGCAGTTTAGATCAGACTCTTTAGGCTGTTTATTTCTATACGCTAAAGCTCAGAGGCCAACTTTTCTAGTACCCACTAGTCCCTGAGCAAGCAGAGACACTAATCGTGAACTGACTTACAGTAACTTTAATTGATTGTGGCCTCAAGATACTGGATTTCTGTTGAGACACATAGGAGAAGAGCTACAAGCAGAGAGTTACAGAAGAAAGGAGGAGTGAGAGGAAATCCAGTCCAGGAAAAGGGGTAACATGCGTGCCGAGTTCTGCTCCCAGTGACACAGGCAAAGGCCTTCTTCACAATTCTGTTTCCCGTTTAGTCTCAACATTTGCCGGTCTGTTAGTAGCGGCCAACACTTCCATTCTAACGTGATGTACTAAGTTACACTTGGCAGTTTACTCTCTAAACCAGTTGATGATTTGCTTCTAGCCGAAGTTTTGTGTATGTCAACTATAGTAGCTTATGACTGGGGTGACAAGGCGAATGTCTCTATAATTCCGATGTGGCCTAAATCCACTTCCAGCAAGATCACAGTAGATCATACAGTCGCAGCACTGAAGGCACAGATTGAGAAGATGCAAAAAGAGCAGGCAACTCAGCAAGAAAATTGGAAGAAATGGCTCTCGGGAATGAGAAATCACAAGAGACACAAAAGAATCACTCTACCAGCATTGCCGCCCTGACGAAGGAGTCTCAAAGACACAGCCAAGAGTGCCATACCAACAGTCAAGGAATCAGCAGGCTCAATGGGAAACTTAAAGAGCATGATTCACACATGGGTCACAGATTCGACGACACCAACCAAAGCTTACAAAACACGAATTCTCATCTAACAAACTTCAGCAAAAGCCTTCAAAAGACAAGTGCTGATCTAACAAGCTTACATGCAAGTACCAAAAAGGCCCTGACTCAACTTGGAAACCGCCAAGATGCGCTTCATAGCCGCCTCAAGTCAAAACCTGCCAGAAAGCTCACATTTGCCGCAAAGCTTGGCCTGGATTCAGACATCACTGCACAGAGTGTAATAGCCACAAGAGAGAAGCGATCCGGATGACAAACTCGAGCCCCACCGGTTCCAACGAAGAAGTTGAAGACGGATGAGAAGCAACCCCGATCACAAACTGGAACCCGGAAACATCTAAAGCCGATGCCAAAGAACACTGCTGTTATGGGGAAACTTTTGCAAAAACATTGAAAGTCCCAACTGGCAGTGAGGCCAGGTAGCCCTACAATCAATGATCTTGATAATCGTCCCCGAGCCGCTCTGGGACTGCAAGTTTCGCTAGCACTCTGGTGAAGAAACCAGATTTCTTATGAGAGTTGTATGCATGGATTCAGCAGAAGAGTAACTGCAGCAGCAATGCAGCCAGTATGGTATATAATCAGAAGCTACCGATTCATAACTGGGACAGGATTAGAAGGGGACTTAAGGGAATAGAAATGGAGGGACAATACTACTGTATTTAGACAGTAGATACAATCAAAGCTCCCAATTTTGATCTAAATCATAACATCACTAATCAGATCAAGTTTAAATTTCCATTTGCCACAACAACCGCTGCTGTGTTTGGTTGAATGCTCTATTAATTACACCTTAAGTTTGTTTCTCATTTATTAACCCACAATCATCGCATGGACGGCCTGTTTGCGAGCTTAGAAACATACCAGTTCAATGTACTCTTACGCCTTTTCACTAAGCATCAACATGGGAAAGTAAGACAATGGTCTTGGGGATGGACAAGCAAGGAAGGTAGGTAGCCAAGGCAATGCATACGCGCAGGTGTCTTCACAACGGGCCGGTATTCATAACATCAAATCTAGCATGCGAGTAAGTTCCGATAAAAAGCCATATCTATTCTGTCTTTTATCTGTAGTTTCTCCTAGTTTCCAGCAAATCACTTGCCTACCAGTACCAGCGAATTCCATGCCCTAATGAACATCGCATTTATTCACACCATTGCTGTTTGTGCGAATCTCAATCTCTTAGACTCTTTCGTGGGTAACCCTACACATCACTCGTCAAGTAGTCCACAAGGGAAGCTCTTTTGGTTGGGTTCGCCATCGAGCTTACGACATTCGACGGTGACTGTCTCATCGCTGTTGCGAGTTCCAGTAAAGGCGAGGGAACTGTTGGTGAAGACCCAAACTTCTTGCAGCGTTCGCACTGTCAGGTATTCGATCCACATCTCATGCCACTGCTTAATCTCACGACCTTCCAGGGGCCCATATGTAGTGTTCAGTATACCCAAGTCATTGCGGATGATCTTTGGAGTGAAGCGCCGTTAGTCAAAGTAGGAAGCCAGTCGGCTTGCCTTGATGGATCTAAGTCCCTTGCGAACCTGTTCAAATGCATTTTTCTATGCAGTTAGCAAAATGTGATTATAGCCTTTCCAGGAATTCTTACGATCTTTTGAACGTCGCCCTCCGATGAAAACTCGTTACTCCTGTCCAAATCCGCTTCCTGTAGGATGATCCAATCTAGAAATAGACATACAGAACCCAACAGACGCAGTTGACGCCAGACTAGATCATGTTTTGACGGGAAAGCCACATTGTCGCTCACAGGATCCGGCATTTGGTCCTTGTCGAAATACAATCGCAATCTTCCAAGCTTTTCGACTGCTTTCGCCTTCACGAAGTCGTATGAGAATATCCATTTATCGAGATCGAGAGCCTTGAGCTGGAGGCGATCGCAGCGGTCCATGATACAGCCGGCACGCACATTAGGACATCGGACCCTGATTGAATGCATTTGGGGCCAGATGACTAGAGGTCGATTGATCATGGTGGCATTGTCAAGTTTCAGTCCGTCTTCTACAGTGAAAGGCCCGAGATCCAGAGAAATCGTTTGAAGGTGAGTCATTCGGCAAATTACTTTGGCGAGAACATCTGGTAGGTCGCCAAAAACTGCTTGCTGCTGGTCGTCTTCCTGCTCGGATGAATCTTTCAAAGTGACGGAGAAGGATCTTGATAGAAGTTAGTCGAAATTATTTTAATGTTATAAGTACCGTGTGAGTGTCTCCTATGAAGGAGCCTTCATTTATATTATTGCTGTTTTCCAAGCTGTTAAAGTGGTGGTGTGCATAGCCAACCACTTGTTGAAGGAGTTGAGTCAAATGTGACTCCTAAAGGATGCGGCGATATACTACATCTATCGGTGCAGTAACTATTCTAAACTCTCAAAAATCTGCCTAAATTGCCATATTTAGATCCCAGGCTTTCTTGTTCGGGAATTCCGTAGTTCGAATTTGTGCCTAATCGTCTTCATCTGGGGCCAATCCCAGTAGCTATGAACCTCTATTGTCGTCGAGCCATGTGCCGATATCCGAGATTCTATAGGTAAGCTGTATGTGTACAACAGCAAGGTAGGTGTCGAGATGGTTGCACTTATATCCGTCTTATTAGAAACTGGGGGTTAGAGATGATAATTAATATAATGAACAGCTGGCTTATTAGAACCTTAGTCTGAAATATAGAATCTAGAAATATCACTTATTGTAGCTCTCCTTGATCGCTTTGGGGGAAGACTTGGTGTGAGAGCCCCTGATGACTGGCGCTTCCTGCCTGATGTTGTTGAATTTGGCACAGGAGAAGTCGCCAATGGATGATATCCTTGTTTGCTCAATGCGACACGAGGGAGTCGCTGTTGAAAGTCAGGTTTGCGTTTGCGACTCTCTAGAGCTTCTGGCCTAGGGTTCAATGCAGACTCTGGTTTTCCCCGATCTTTACACGGATCGTATAATTCTTTGTTGAAATCGATTCGTGGTGCGATATGAGCATTTGCATCCGTATCCGGTCCAGTATAGACCGGAAGTTCGTCGAAATTATCAGTAATAACAAGAGCCAGTTCGTAAGCTCATGTGAGGTTATCATTACCCCATATAGGATCTTGGTCAGTGTCACGGAGATACCATTCTAGTATCCGTTTCTGACGCTTGAACGACTGGATGCTGGATGGCCAGAATAAATAGTTGCCGTTTTCGTCTGTTACGGCATAGTCGCTCTTGGGGTCATCGTCGAGCAGACTACCCTCGGTACTTTGAACTTGTTCTGTTTGCTGTATTTCTGCTTTATAGAGGTTTATAGGATAATCATCGTGCTTGTCAGACTGTTCATACTTACCGTCTTTATTAGACTATTTATTTTTTTAGATTATTTATCTTTATGAAATTATTTACCTTTATTAGACTATTTATCTTTATTAGACTAGTCGTCCTCATCAGACTGATTATCCTCATCAGACTGGTTATCCTCATCAGACTGATTATCCTCATCAGACTGATTATCCTCATAATTGCTGAGACTTAGGAGGGTGGAGTAACTGAAAGAGCGGATGCTGAAAGCCGCATCTAGTGGTTTGCAAATGCAATCCGACCTTCTAAAATGGAGAAGGGCGTATAGGAGAGAGATGTGGCAAGAGAGAAGAGTGAAGTTTGATGTAAGGAGGAGAGATTTCCAGTTTATATATGCACTGTCAAGCAGTGGCGGTGATCCACTGTCTCTAGCACCCCCCACCCATCTATGGGCAGCATCAAACTTCAAACATCAATCATACTTTGACCAACAATATCACGACTCTTCTCATTGCATACCTTCCTCCCAGCTCGCTACAAGTAGCCATAAGCCGACTCCTACCTTCCGTCCAGCCATACCATGCTTCCAGCAAGCGAAAAGTTCACATTGCCGTCTCACGGCATAGAGAATTGCGACACACAAATACACAAGGAACACACTTCTATAAAGGGTAGTTACGGCACAAATAACAACGTCAATCTACAAAATGAGAACACGGCGCCAGGTGAGTGGCCCAGAACTGATGGAGTGTCGTTGCTTTAAAGTATATCTGACTAACTTGACTTAGTAATCCGACCAATCATCCTTGAGACACTCGACCGACTCGACGCTCTGATCGCCATTGCCAAAACGACTGATCACAGGGATCCAAAGGCCAAAGCAGCAGTAAAAGCAGTAAAGGAAAGCGTCAAGGCCTGGAGAAACGAAAAGCATCAAGATAAATGTCTTCAGGCGACAATGAAACAGACGCCTAAATGCGCGCCAAGGTCCAGCGCAGAGCATCTTACTTGGCTCAAGAACGTCCACGATCTTGTTGGCGACGAAATGAAACAGCGTGGCGAGTTTGGAGATGACGAGCCCGGAGATTATTGAGGAGGAGGTCATGAGCCTGGGTAAATAGTATTAGGCCAATACTGAATGACATGACTGGAAACGATAGCTTGTGAATACAAAGAAGGAATCAAATGAGTCATAAAGAATACCGATGTGTTTATTAGAGACTGCCTAGCGCTGTTCGATTTCAAGCTCATCTTGAGATAAAGGTGGGGCTAGAAGCATCTGAACTGCCTTCCCCCTTTGCAAAACAATTGTCTCGGCTGGCGTACGGTTTGCAATAGAGCACTGACTCCCCCTCTTGGTTTGCTCATGTGGTTAGTCAAGCTAAGATAAAACCACCACCACGATACTGTGTCCCGAGCGCTATAAAAAGGTCCAACCGTCAACTGGACCCAGAGCATCGTATACAGACATGGGACAGAGCCTACTTGTATCGTATTATTGACTAATCTGCAAAAGGGGGCTGGGTCGCACAGCATACAAGTACAACGGCCTATCGCCCAGATAGTAGCCAATCTACAGGATGACAGAGAACCTAAGACATAAGCTTAGGCTGCAATGTATGCAGAGTCAGTACTACTGTTCAACCCCCACGAGACCTACGCAAAAAGCAAAGAGGAGAGAGCTGAAAAGTACTCTGAGTTTGAGAAAGGCCCTAGATTGCAGATTCAAGGGCGGCTTTGAGACCAAGACGAAACAAACATGCCACCTGTGCGGGTTATGTAAACGTTCTGCTAGCTCTATCAGGCCGTGGGATTCATTCCGTTGGACGAGCGTTGGACTTTGTGTCCGAGGCTAGAAGAATAAAAGACGGAATGTACAAGTCATTTTATGCTCGTTAGTCATGCCCTAAAGCTTAGGTGTTGTAGTTACCAAAGGCGTCAAGTTTTCTGCCATCCCCAAGTCTATTCGTATTTTTTAGGTTGAGATACTATATAGTTACCTGGTGGTTTTTCACGATTTCTAAAAACTGATTGACGTTGAGGTATAATAATATGGTTAAGTACTTGAGGTTCATGTTTAAGTCTCTCATGGGTTGGCCGCATGGCACCAACCCCGGTATAACAATGACCCCTCCAGATCGATTTCTATTGGAGGGGCTCAACCTTTAGTCTAGAGAGCCTGGTTGATTGATTGTATCTGCCACACCGTCATACCCCCGTCAAACTCAACTGTCGCAAGCTGCTCATCATGTCGGAACATCTCGCTGTGATCAGCTCAAAGAGTCAGTTCGACTCGCTTCTCAAGTCTTCACGCATTGTTGTCGCTGATTGTAAGCTTCTTTCCTCTTGGACGCGGCCGATACCCCGCCATTCTGCTTCCTCAGCATGTCCTACCATGCGACCTACCTCTAGCCCTTGACATTACAGTTCACGAATAGTGATGAAGGCTAACATGTCTCTTCTCTAGTCTTCGCCGACTGGTGTGCTCCTTGCAAGCAGATCGCTCCCCTCTACGAGAGCCTCGCCCTTACACTATCGCGCCCCAAATTGGTCACCTTTGCCAAGATCAACAGCGACGAGCAAGCTGAGCTCTCCCGAGAATACAACGTCTCAGCTCTGCCTACATTTCTCGTCTTCCGCGATGGAAAGGAAATCGACAAGGTTCAGGGTGCTGACCCCAATAAACTAAAGGTCATCATTCAGAAACTTGTGACCGAGGTCGACTCCCTTGGCGAGAGCTCTGGCTCAGGCAGCGGCGACGGTGCCAACTGGAAGGGTGCCGAAACTCCCCGAGGCTACAGTGATATCACCGACCAAATAGAGCTCCGAGATCTCGAGGTGCTCAACGCCGATGAAGCTGCTGGTGGCGTCCGGGTCCTTTTCGAAGGCTCCAAGCCAAGCGGTCTTGCTAACGGCAAGGGAACATCCAAGGACTACGTTCAGAGCGGAGCCGACGACCAGCTACTTCTCTATGTCCCGTTCCAGTCCATCGTCAAGCTTCACACTCTCCAGGCAAGTTTACCGCTTTTTCGGGCTGCAAATGCTCTGACTAACGTATGTGTTATAGCTCACCTCTCTCCCTCCCAAGGACGACGAAGATGTGATGCGACCTGGCAACGTTCACCTGTACATCAACCGCACCCACAACCTCGACTTCAGCGAAGCCGACGACACCGAGCCCACACAGGCAATCGAGATCGGTCCCGAGGACTGGAACGCTGATGGAACAGTCAACCTGAGCCTGCGATATGTCAAATTCCAGAAGACATCGAGTCTTGTCATCTACGTCCAGCAGGGTGAAGGCGATGGAGAGACCGTCCGTCTTGACAGAGTGAGACTCATTGGCGAGGCCGGAGCCAAGCGCGACATGGGCAAGCTACAGAAGGTTGGAGAGGATGAGTAAAGAGAATTACCGATAGAATTGGACGGCATGTCTTGCAAGTAAAGCCCTTGCGCATGTGAAATGCGCATTGGTTATGCATGCATGCAGATCGGAATGGGCAATAGGAGTTTAGGAACAAAAGGCTAACCATGTCATCATCATAACTTGGGTTAGATAATAGATCAGTCACATTAACCTATAACTGCACTATTTCCATTTCTACACGCAAGAATGCCGCTTTCAGCGTCCAAGGCGTTTTAGACAAGCACCAGAGTCGCATCCATGCATATACATATCACGGGGTGAAGATTTTGGTATGTCCTGCCTCCCAACCACGACTCCAGTGTGATAAACACCGAAGCCAAACGATGGTAGGGCGGGCCTGCAATTTTGATTGATCTGGGGCATAACTGACGCTGCGATTGCATCCACGGGGACAAGGATTCGAGCAACACGGGTGTAAAATTTTCATGTTATGCCAGCCGCACGAAGAAGAAAAGAGAAAAGAAAAAGCGAAGCTTCAACAACGCGTTCGAGATTTTATGGCCGTCGTTGCGGATCATGGTCCGTGCGTTTCTTGTTTCCAGCGGCCGAAAGAATTTCCGGGTTCCAAGATTACGAGAAATTTAGGGTAAGTTTCTACGAAATGCTCAACAGTTTGCCATCAACATCTGAAATTGATTACATTATCGCAGTATACGGGACTGTAAGAAAACAAGAGGTCTTTTTTTTTTTCTTTCCTTTTTTTTCCTTGTGCTATTCCAGACATACTGTGGGCAGATAGATGATGTTGGCTGACATTGTAGATACTATCTTGACAGTTGAGCAGGTCGTTGGGGTCACTGGATTCTTAAATCTATGAACATCCCTATGAGATAGCATGATTAGCCACTTTATGCCATTTTAAACCTAATTACTCTCTGAGTATCTATCCTATGTGTCCTAAGCTCTGTGTGTACTGTTATTCCCTAGCAGGTTTACAGGGTTGTTTTATTTGGTCAATGCTGGAAATACGAGAACTCCATCATAGAGATCGGGATCGAACCTCCTATTTTCATAATAATGTCTGCTAAATCGTCACCACGATCAGCCGCAAACATTTCACTTCCCCAGGTGAGGGTCTCAAAAGCGGACGTTCCACCATTTTCGGGCTTATCTGCGATTTAGTGACAGCACTGTTACAGATTGAGGCTTGAATGACCCCGTGTTTATCTAGCCAGTCTAGACTCTACCCGTTTAGACGGTGGTTACTTGGCTAATTCTTAAACCAACGACCGTTTGGTTATATATATGACTTAGCTGAATGCCATAGGCCTGATAAGTTTCTTCTTAGGACACATACGAGTGGGTGTCCTATCAGACGCAGACTGCAGGTTCCAGGAAGTCCCATGCTTTGGGGAAGGCCGTGTTGCCAAGGGGGTATTGGACAAGTCAACACAAATCTCCTGGGTCACGATCTAAAATGGTGAGAATGGATCCGTAGAATAGCCTCTAGTAATTCCAGTTTCATCACTTACTTTTAGTCGCCGAGTCTTCAACATACCAGTGTGCGGAGAACTGCGCGGCAGGCCATGCTGAATCGCAGCGCATATAGCCCCCAAATTGTAATAGATATCGTCTCAACTACGCCGACCGGGATTGGTGATGTGCAATCTTGGGGGATAATGTCTGGATAAGGCATGCACTCTCCTCAGTACCTGTACTCGGTGATAGCAAAGAATGACCGACCACTGTGAAATGTAAAAGAGGTCAGAGAGCCAGGGCTCTCCCTAGGGAGGTTAGGGGGATAAACCAACAGGTTTGACTGTGTAGCAATGAAGCTAGGCGACTAAAAGACCACCTAGATAAACTATTTACTCCTGTTTACAGCGCGCTACTCTTCAACTCACAGACAGATAATCTTCATGTCACTTATGTTGATCAGTTCGTCAGGCATATGTTTCGACGAGACTACTCCGGCTTTAGACTCGGAATTCTCCAGGCTTCTTGGGCACCAGAGTCTACAGGGTTCCATAACCAGTGACACCTCCTGGGTAAATGCTGCGTGCTTGTCCTCCAAAGCTCTCCAAGTTCGGGCCTGTGCGAATCTCCAACACCCCTAATTCACTATTTCAGCCTTACCACTGGCTGGATCGAGCTGAATTCCTTCGATAAACGTAGGGTTAATTGGCCGACTATCCTTAGATGGTGCCGTCCTACCCCTCGTAGAGTCTCGTCCGGATGTTGTCACACACCGGTTCGTTCATCCGCTAATGCCTGATTTGTGGTTCTGTCCATGATCGCCATCACAGCCTGCAAGTACTGCAGAGAGCTTCCGGAGGGGAAAGAAGACACAACCAATATTATCATGCAGATCTTATGACCTGGACAGCAAGTTTTCTCCTTTCCCACCCCGTTTTGACTGTAAAGTCAGTGGTTGCCTCAAGGTGGAACGTTGTGCTTACTTTCAATCCAATAAGGGTGTCACATTAAGGAGTTTTACGTCTCAACTAGTAACAGACAGTTCAAATAATCTCTCGAATCAGTAGGACCATATAAATGCTGCTTTGTTCACAGAAATGAAGCAAGCTGGTCAGTATCTCGCATACTTTAACGTAAGGTTACCAACAAAAGGCGATGAGCCATAGCAACCAGTCACTGTCGCCTCATTCCTTTAATTTAAAGGCAGGTTCGTAGATGCTGAACAAATTCCAGCAACTGTATCCATAAAGCATTGAAGTTTAATAAAAAATCGCTGCTACCTGTCTCCGCTACCCGCTGCTAGTCTTTCTCCCCAGCCCCTGACAGCTAACGGAACACCGGTTGACAGGCTTCTGTTTCTTCACGCCTATCAATAATCTCAAGTTTACCCCCCACGATGAGCAATCTGGGAAGCTGCCTGGGTACCTAGGAGGTACCTGCCCACAGCGAAGACTTAACCCAGCTGCGGCAAGTGCGGGAATCGAGGAAACAAACGCCCTGTAGGCTCTGGACACGTCGTTGAACCCCCCATCTCTTTGTCGCCAACATATTCTCGTGCCTCACGAGAGAATTGGATACGAGGAGGACCCGTAGCATCTCGATAGATAAAGTGGTTTTCTTTGTGCACCCCAACACCCCCGAGTCCACTACTAAGTATTCGTCGATACGGGTCGATCATCCGCGATTCGTGCGCGACAAGAGCAAGCACTAGGGGTTGCGAACCGTCTTGAATGTGTCACATCTCTAGTTCTACTAGCACGAGCGACTTAGACCCACGGAAAGCTCTTTTAGGCATTGCGAGACAAGTTAAACTCGCGGGGCAAGGGGCGGAGACGCATGCAGCCACCCCAGTGTCGGCTGCTTACCAATGTCGTGAGTGAGAACCTTCGTTATCTCCACTAGGCGACTGAAGTGATGATGCTTCGATCCCGGTACATCAGGCACAGGAGGATGTTGACAAGTTGCCCTTCCCTGATCAGGCCGTCTGCCGAGTGGTGGAACACGGCGTAAGCATACGCCCTACCCTGCCCTACCAGTACCTCAACAGTGGGATATGAGATATCCAACACGCCGCATTGAACGGTCAAGACGCTACTATCCACAAGTCTCGTGTTCTCGTGTTCTCGAACATTCCCATGGCGGCCCTCCGCTACTATCAAGAATGTTAAGGGAAAATCATGCAATCGTGCTCGAAAGTTACAGGCTTTTGACCCTCTCCGCCACAAACGAGTACATGAATACTGACCGAGACGTTGTCCTGCCAGCTGGAGGCTTTCCTCTTGTTATCCTTGCCAAGGTGGATTATCATATGTGTTTAGCACAGGGATCTTTCACATAACCCTTAGCGGGAGAGCATCAAGAAACAACATAAGTCCGTTTTTGAATAAGCTTGCGAGATTACCACAATTCCAGAGTGCCCTCCGCGGTTTGCGAGGGATCGAACACAACAAAATTAAGCCTTGTGGTAGTTGAACGCCTATGTATGAGGGCTGCAACTCAACGTTTACACCTGCTTGAGGCAAAGTAACAGAGCTGCCTCACGTACCACGTGTCAATTCTTTCGCAACGAGTTCCGTGGCTATCCCTCAGAGGCTAAGAACTTTGAACATGAGTGGAATTGAAGGGACACATCTGTATCAGGAGATCAGGAGGATGATGAAGTGAAGCTCAACTGTGACACCACCAATCATGAATTGAGTCGATTGGAATAATGGTTTTTTAAAATATGTTTACTCAACACGAACAAGAAATACAAGACGAGCGATGCCAAGACATCTTTCACCAACACATCAATGGGGGCGAGCGTATCTGATATCGAGCGTCGTTGGGATCGGGATTCGAACTGGACGGTAGTTTCCAGCGCCACAACTTTCAAGAAGAGCAACTAATAACAACTTAAACACTTGACACTGCATCGCCAAGTGTGAAGAAAGTAGCAAATGGCAGTAATGCCAAGATACCGCTGAATCCTCCAAGAAAGTGGAACAGACAGTATTGCCACTTTCACATGAACCGAACTGTCAACTTTCATCTTCTCATGTGTATATGTTGGAAACAATCGAAGATAGCCGGGATGTGGGAGCGATCCCGGCAGTCTTCGCGGCCGATTCGGGCTATATACAGGCGGCTCTAACCTCGTCTGGGCCAAGGATGCGAGCTGCGCGTGCGCTGAGTTGTTCTGGTGGTCTGAGCCTGTGAGGCTTGACAATGACTTACGTTAGGGAATTTAGGATTCTGTCTATGGTTAAGTCCAGAGCCTACCTAGGTAAGCTAACGGACGGGGCTACAGTACTGTGGGTTCGGTTAAGTCACTGGCAGCTTCCGAAATGAAAGAAAGAAAAAAGCTTGGTATTCGGTAGTGTTGGTAGGTGGCGCACGGCATACAGATGCGCATGAATGGAACGTGGATGGCGTTTTCGAGAAGGTGTTGAACCTATCATGGAAGTTTCAAGAGGGTACAGCAGCACAGACACAGTTTAGACGGTTGTCTCGTCGGTAGATGATGATGGCTAGGGCCGAATGCAACTGTCCATCCTATTTGGGATCGGTGAGTGGCGACTATTGGTCGCGCTACGAACGCACTAGCTGGAGCCATGGAATCGTCAATGAATTGCCAATAAAAGTTAAGACTTGGCGTTGACACACCGAGGTCAAGCGTGCACGCAGTAACTAGACTAGCCTCGCAGGTGTAAATGTGCATACGGTATTATACGGGTTACCGTAAAAGATTGACAGACGTGATTGAGTCTTCTGGGTCTTGTACATACATGCCTACTTACTCTTGGTGCGGCTACTGCTAGCACTGACATTAAGTTTAGTAGGCCTCAAGGGTGCGCAGTAACCCTAATTAGCTGGGGAACAGTCGATCATCTTAAACTCGGATTGCCCTAGGGAAGTTCTGCACCCATGAAAATTGAAAAGTAGCAAAAGAACCTCCGTGGAGGACCAATTCAAGGGTCCGCTGAGCTGAACTGAACTGAACTTGACTGAACTGAAGATACCATGACCCTTGCTGAAACGCTCGACTCCAATTGGCCATGTAGACGTCGGAGACTGGCCGTGGAAAGTGGATTTAAGCTCACCAAAACCTGCAGCAGTAGTCTTTGTATGTCGCACAACTGGACTCGACGTCTTTGAAATCACAGATACAGATGCAAATGCAAATGCAGAAACATGCAGATGCAGAAATCGAAATCAGGATATCTTTGACTATGGGAGTTCGCCTAAAACGCCACGGCTCTGAGTTACGTATGGACAGTTATCATACGAGCCTGGCTTTGTTGCTGTAATAGTGCGTACAGAAGTGTGTAGAGAAGAATAAATAAAAGAAGAAAAGTGACACTGGAAAACTGATGTCATAAGTGGTGGCTTGAGCCCGGTTAGGAAGTGTCGATTAGGATTAGAATTAAAAAAAGGAAGAAATACCAACGTACCTAGGCAGTCCGACGTTGTTCGGGGGGCGTCGTCTGGTGAGGTCATCACCAAAAGTCGCTTCTCACACAAACTGGGAATCTTGGTAGCAGCTGCTGAAGATTGTTTTGCCTAGGACTGCCCCTGTGGATCTCTTGGATGTCAAACCGTTCCGACTTAGTGAATTCCCATATTTTTAAATTCTCCTCAAGTGGAATTGGGAACGGGCGCTGGGCGACATGGTACCCAGCTACTGTGCCCTTAGTCTGCCGGTGAGGCTGTCAACTTTGACACCCAACTTTCTGCCGCTCACACCAGGAACAAGCACTGAATCCAGTGGATTCGAGACCAAAAAGCATGCCAATTTGACTTCCGAACCTACCCGGAACAAGCCTAGATCAGACCCAGCATGCAGGGAACTCCACTATCCAATCAGATGAAACTGACCCCAAGACTTGTAAACGGTTTCTATCTGCCGGGAAGTTGAAGACTAAAAGAAGCACGAGGCGTACTTGACAAGTTAAGTTTCCGCTCGCCATGCACATCAAAGAAACGGTCCGGCATGCCGATGCCGATATCGATATCGATATCCTTACACGGATGAGCTACAGCTACAGTTACATACACTTACAGCCGTCGACTTCTGGCTGGCTGAACCCTTCCAAGTTGAAGCTATTTCCCCTACCGACGGATTACCCGTAAATCCTGTTCACATCACTACCGCCGTTACGGTACACTACCTTATTACAGTACAGTCACTGATCTACCCGGGCTGACCCCTGCAACTCTCCTGCTCTGGGTTCGGGTTCGATCCCAAGTCTGTCACTACACCCAAATTCTATCCCACTTCGCTTCATGGTACAACATCATGTCGTCCAGTCTGCCAGTCCTGGCTCCCCGGCTTCCGGGCTGCCCGCCACCGGTGGATGACAGGACATACACAAAAGAGCACTCCGAGGATGAGTGGGAGTCCATGCGCGAAATCATCAGAAAGCTTTACATCAAAGACAACAGGAAGCTGAACGAAACCATGGCCATTCTGCAGGCAAGATATGGTTTTGCAGCAACGTGAGTGGGATAGCCAATCCTCCTTTATTCCCAGCAAATACCCCGAGGGGTTGGAAAGAAAAGCTGATTCGTGGCTCAAAGAGAACAGATGTTTAAGAAGCGCCTAAAGAAATGGAATTTGAGAAAACGTACATATCGAAAAGGTGCATCTAATAATTCTGCAGCACCTACTCCTGTGGCAGATGCCGACGTGGACACGCAGGCAAAGATGGAGCTGGATACAGAAACAAGAGCCGAAACAGAAGAAACAGAGACTACTTGTGAGCATTCTGGCACAAGCACTGTTGATGACCAAGATTCATCTTCATCTTCAACATCACCAGAAGAGCACCAGGATCAAGATGACACAACCATGGCCATGACCCTGGTTCGACCATCAAATACAGGGCCCTACGCCAATCTCGAGCAAGTCCTCGGTAGTGTCTTCAACTGGAGTCAGTCCAAGTTAGAATTCCTCCCCAACATATCAGATCCCATGTCCGCCTACCTAGCAAACCCAAACTCGCCCCCTATTCAGGACAGCCGCACAATGTACCGGATTTTCGAGCTCGTTTTCGACCTCTGGTACCATGGCAAGGGAGACCTTGCGGGGATGGCTGCACGACGAGGGTTCTACGTGCTCGAGTTTGTTCTAAGCGAGGACCACCCCGACCTAATCTGGCACGTACTAGATACGATCTTCGATATGGTGGACAGGGGGCATCTTCAACTCATGGGCCTGTTCGTGGACCATGCGACAGTTCTTGCAAAACGACAACTCCCTGCCCAGCATCCTCTCCTTCTCATCCTCCAACAACTACGGAATGTTGATTACCACTCGGATGAGGGGCGGAGTTACTTGTGCCACTTACTACGCCAAGCCTGGCTACGAAACGTCGATCTTTTGGGTCAACATATCGAAACGTCAGATTCGCATCGGCTTTGGCTTTACGAACAACTAATATGGGATGGAAGGACGCGGCTGCGCAAAGGAAGCGAGCTGGGTAGGCGACAGGAAGCCATGTACCAAGCCCTGGAGAGAATGTCTGAAGCGCAGACCCAAACGTCAAAGGTGGTCGATGCGGATTGGTTAAGAGTCGAGGCATTGCGACTAGAATTCACACAGATGGATGTCGGCGACAAAGTCAAAGCTGAGGAACTTGCCGTCAACCTACTCGACCTCACCAGAACCGATTCAGGACCCAGATCCAACGACCGATTTCACGCCTACGCATGCAAGATGCTGGCCCGAGTACAGGAAGCGAAGGAGGATTGGGCCATGGCCGAACAAAACCTAAAACATGCTATCTCTAAGAGAGAGTTAGCGCATGGCGGCGACAACAACTTGCGCGTCATCCGTGATATGTGGGTGCTGGCAGCACATTACCAGAAAGCTGGACGAGTAGTGGATGCCAACAACATCACGGCCGATGCGCTGTCGAGAGCCCAGAGATTTCTGGAGCAAGGGATGGAATGAAGTATCTGTCATACAAAAAAAGCCACCGGGGAATTCCATGTAAACGCAATATACGGATTTGGAAAAGGAACACGACTTGTTGGTTGGCTGGATATAGTATGACACGGAGATGAACCGGGAACAAATCATGTCTTGAGTTGAACCTTTCTTTGCAATATTTACCTAGATCTTTTTTTTTTTTTTTTTGTTCTTCTTCTTTTCTTTCTCTCTCTTTTCTTGTACTTTTCAAAGAGGAAAGCATAGCGAGGGCTGTATATGTACCTGCCATCTTCCTTTGAGAAGATAGTATTGGTTGGAGTTCTAGTTTGAGATACCCAACGTTTATACATGGAAATAAGTTACTTGATTGGATCGCCACACTTTCTGTCACGCACCGCCACAATGACGTTGACACTTCCGCCCCGGAACTGGGACATTTTGAGGACCTTGATTCACCAGCACCACCTCTATCTCTCTACTCGTATCTCCAAGTACAAACATACCTACCTACTTTACCTGCCAACCTACAACTTGGCATCTACATCTTGTCGAAAATTGTAGAATTCTCGTTCGCTACAAACCCCTCCTCTGGTTCCTTACCGTTGCAATCCATCTCCATCACACTAAGGCATCATGACTTCTGGAGCTCCCCCTAACTACTGTAAGTTCCTATCATGACCCCACTACATGTGAATGCGATAACTGACCAAGCTTTGCTCAGATGCTATCTTAGAAGTATCTGAGACTGCTAGCACGCAACAGATCCGAGATGCTTACAAGCGGTATGACTCTAGCCGCTGATCTAAGCTGGCGATCTCACTGACACATGTCTCCAGCGCCGCTTTAAAGACGCATCCTGACCGCGTCCCCGGTGATTCACCAGAGCGAACCGAGCGAACTCGCAAGTTCCAACTCGTCAACGATGCTTACTTCACCCTCTCCGAGCCCACACGCCGTCGTGAGTACGACGCCCAGCGCAAGCTCTTCAATACAGGCACCACCCCCACAGATCCCTTCGATGACATCCCCGAAACCGAAACCGAGGGCGGTGCAGGACCACGCCAAAGCCCATACTCGTGGGCATGGAACTTCTTCACCAAACAAGCCACAGGAGGTCAAGCCCCTCAGGACCGTGAGCAGACCGAGAATGCGCAGTTCAGCGATGTCTTTGAGGAGATGATGCGCGAACAGGGCATGGCCGAGGGCAGGGATAACCACCCTACTGGCAGGTTCTGGAGCATGGTGGGTGGTGCTAGTGGCGGCGCCCTAGGCTTTATCGTTGCCAACGTGCCAGGTCTCGTTGCGGGTGCTGTGGCAGGAAACAGGCTGGGAGCTGTGCGTGACGCCAAGGGGAAGAGCGTGTACTCTGTGTTCCAGGAACTTCCTCAGGACGACAAGTCAAGACTGCTCAGCCAGTTGGCTGCCAAGGTGTTTAGTCACGCTGTCGGTATTTGAAGTCGAAAATATGAGTTATAGGTTAGATCAGGTTTGTTGGGCGTTCTGGGAGTTGGTTTGGTTATGAATGAGATACAGGATTAAGCGGGATGAAACGAGTGAAGGGCATACCTAGGTAGCTTCTCGGGAATACATGTTGGAATTAAAGGAAAGACCCGGATTGACCTCTTGTCTTTGGGACTTAATACACTAGAGACAAGTGCAACAATGCGTTGACGAAATGTATCAACAACTAAGAATGTCGAAATGGCCATGGCAACATCGCTAGCAATCCAAGGAAAGAATGGAAGGGCCCGTTGATCAGGCGAATCAGTGCTCTCTCCACGTCTGCTTCGCAGGGCATCAGAAAAGGTGGCTGCCGAAAGTACAAGAGACGAAGTTAGTAGTAGTTTATGCTATTTAGGCCAGGCGTTTAGGTTGTTTATTTCTGTGCCTAAGAGCAAATTTCAAGTCTTCTATTCCAGCATCTACCATCGAGCATAACCCGACGAGCCAAAAAAGTTACTGGATTTGATGGTGTCTCCAGACTTCCTTGTGCATTGGATCTGTGAAACATCACAACTGTTAAAGTCTTCTCGATGATGTGATGGACCAAATCAGAACTAGGCCTTGGGAGGTGATTTGTAGACTCTTCAATTTGAACTTGAACTTTTGTACGCTATTGTGGCAACAAATGCACCATGATATTTCAACACCATCAATTCATAGCCTTTGAAGCGGCTGATTACCCTAAAAACGCAAACCACTTCTAGTCCAGTGCACCATCATGCGCCTCAAGTGCTCCGTAATAAACTTCTTGGCAAGCTTGTTAACACTGATGGAGGATGGTAGAGTTCCATGAAGAAATTTCACATACATTTTTGTATGACCAAAACTCAAAATATCGACATTTGCTTCTGGCATCCATGGCCCTGCGGTTCGGCGAACAGGTAGGACATTCTCAGTCTTGTAACCGACATCGTAGCTTCTTTTCGGACCAGTAGAGTTACCCTAGTTATCCAGCGTCTACATAACCTATCTTCGGGGAGGAGGCTGGAATCCAGGAGGTGGGGGACCACCCGGGTTGAAACCGGGAGGAGGGAACTGAGCGCCTCCGGGGAAGCCAGCAGGAGGAGGGAAGTTTCCAGGGAAGCCGGGGGGAGGAGCTTGGAAATGGTTAGAGACTCTGTGAGTGTATCGGGATGCAGTAAACTTACCACCACGACCACCAGGACCTGGGAAGCCAGGAGCACCTCCAGGGAAACCTGGGAAGCCAGGAGGGGGAGCACCACCAACACCAGCAGCAGGGCCCTAGTAACTGTTAGCATTTTGTGGTGACTTCTTAAGAGAATAGGGGGTACACACAGCAAGAGAAGGAGGGGCAGCTCCTCGGCCAGCAGGTCGGGCAACACCGGGACCAGCAGCCAGAGCAGAGGAGATACCGCCGGGCGCACTCTTTCCAAGCCGGGCGCTGGGGTCAGCGGGAGGAGGCGACTCGACCGAGAGGGAGATGATGTGAGCGCCTCGGACGATTGTGAGACCAAGGGTTCGCTTCTCCTCAGACTCGACGAGGGAAGCTGAGCCGCTTGCGCCAGGGGCAGCGGGCTTGTTCTGCTTGCGCTTGACGCGTCGGAACTCTTCGGTATCGGCAAGGACGAGGTTCATGTGCTAGGTTCCAGTCAGCTTGAGTGTTCCATGATGATGATGGCGGAAGATGTTGTACCTTGTCAAAAGCAAGCATCTGACCGGTCATTGCTCGTCCATCGTTGAGGGTGACTCGCATGCGCCAGTTGATCTGTTCCATCCAGGTCAGCTTTGATCCTCTATCAAAAAGATACGATGTCGACGTCGCATGCGCGTTGGGGTTATACGTACGTAACCGGCCTGGAAGAAAGAAACGATTAGCTATGAACAACAAGCAGTTTTTAAGACGCGTGAGAGCTGAGATGATCTTACCATCTTTCCTTGTTTGTTCGACATGTTGGCGGTGTTTGTGAGAACTTGCTGATGCAGTTGCTCAATGTTTCAAAAATTGGTGTTGTATCGCGGTGAGTTTGCGCGCGATCGCAACAACCTTCAATGCCTGGAGCTCTGAAGGTGAGTTATGATGTCCAAAATTTGCGGAGCCTGATGCGGAAGGCTGAAAGGTACACCGACAATGTACCCGTCTTGCACTAGACCCTATCCGATGTAGCCTGTGATGGAATCACGTGACGCGACAGATAGCGTCAGCTAGCCTAATCCACACTCACACAACTCCACATAGTTCGTACCCACTCGTCCCCCACCTCGCTAAAGGGCAGAGAAACCCTCAAATATTTTAGCACTCACAAAATCTGAAATCTACTCTTGCAACCATTGCGATCCTCGACAACTCCCATCACCAGGTCGACTAATAACAGCAGCCATGGCTTCCGAGAAGGCAAACAACCCCATGCGGGAGCTGAAGATTCAGAAGCTCGTTCTGAACATCTCCGTCGGAGAGTCTGGTGACAGACTTACCAGGGCTGCCAAGGTCCTCGAGCAACTGTCCGGTCAAACCCCCGTCTACAGTGAGTTCTGCCCGATTTTCCAATATGACGATGCGATTTCATCTGACTGGATTTTTCTTTAAAGGCAAGGCCCGTTACACCGTCCGAACTTTCGGTATCCGACGTAACGAAAAGATTGCTGTTCACGTCACCGTCCGAGGCCCCAAGGTAAATACTCAAAAATTAGTTCAACCATCAAAAATTCCGAGACTAACAATCCCAAGGCTGAGGAGATTCTCGAGCGTGGTCTCAAGGTCAAGGAGTATGAGCTCCGCAAGCGCAACTTCTCCGAGACTGGCAACTTCGGCTTCGGTATCAGCGAGCACATCGATCTCGGTATCAAGTACGACCCCTCCATCGGTATCTACGGCATGGACTTCTACTGCTGCATGACCCGACCTGGTGAGCGCGTCACCCGCCGCCGCCGAACAAAGTCCAAGATCGGTGCCTCTCACCGCATCAAGCGCGAGGAGACCGTCAAGTGGTTCAAGTCTCGCTTCGATGGTATTGTCCGATAAACGGTTGAAAAGGGAAATGGTTATTTAAATTTACGGATTGGTCACGGCGAACACTAAGGGGAAAACTCACATGGGGCATGTATTTTCTGTTGCCATTGCTGCATCAGCTCGACTCTTTTAGTCGAGCCACGGCCTGAGAGACCGACCGGCACTCTGCCGGCTTTCCGATATTCACTCACTCTGAATGTGACATATGCCATCAATCGTCAGATCATTGGTACTTTGTCTACTTGGCCTCTCGTCTGTTTACGTCTACGTGAGACGTTATAAACATGTCCTTTGGGACTTTGATGCATCATTCTTTGCATGATTGGTGTTGCTTAATCGAGTAGCATCAGCTCTTCTCATCAACGCGTGAAAGTGTGAATGTTGTGACATGTTGAACAACGGTTGCTGTCCTTTTGTGGTTCATATTACTCATTCGAGCAAGCCTGACCAAGTCTGCCTGTCTGTTTATTCAGCCTGTCAATGTTTTCTTACCAGTCGTGTCTGGCATCGGATCACTTAACTGAGAAAATCGGCCAAGTCGAAAGGTACAGGTCAGCATTCGCATGTTATGTGATTATTGACTGAATTGTTATAAAGACTGCCATGCGGTAGTTTCGTAAGAATATCATAAGCTCGAAAAGTGAACACAACTGAATCGAGACTCAACTTCGTGCTTAAGTGTACACTACGTGTAGATGATATTACCCTGATTCTTTCATTATCTCGTTGCCGTTGTATGTCTAGGTTTGTCACTTTCCCAATAGAAAAGGGATCATCTCTTTTGGTCCTGCGATCTATGAGTGGATAGCATATCTCGTATGAATTTGCAAGAAACAGTCAATTGTATAGAAGCCAGAGCAATCATGTTGAATCTCCTCAAAGCACCATTTTACCTCGTATAATACTTGTTAACTCTGCGGATGCAAGCAAATCCCGTCCAAATTGCAGTTTCGCACAAATTGGTCGCTATGGTGCCGTGTCACATATTGGACGCTTCGAATCAATAGAAGCTACACCATCGTCGTGAGAAAACAGAGGCCAGCCAAATATATTATGGACCACTTGCACCAGTGGAGATGCACCCCAGATTGACGATATCTGATAACTCGGGGGACACGGGAGTCCGTCATCGGAAAGGAGTTCAATAAGATGGCAAGGCTACCAGGACAAAATATTGATAGCCCGGTGGGATGGGGTTGAGCCAAGAAATGCGCAGAGCAAGGCTGAAGAGGAAGATGGCTCTCGATCTTGAGTCACGGAAGCTTGCTATTGATCAATGGATGGGTGTAATAAAGCCCGCCTCCGTTAGCTTGGTCTTGGTTGTGCTGTATCTTTCCA
Source organism: Fusarium nodosum (assembly GCA_014898975.1). Classification (NCBI taxonomy): domain Eukaryota; kingdom Fungi; phylum Ascomycota; class Sordariomycetes; order Hypocreales; family Nectriaceae; genus Fusarium; species Fusarium nodosum. Next base: position 29,724 of record JAAVUE010000014.1, read on the forward strand.
GCGTTGGATAACTGCGCTGTAAGCCTCTTCTCTCGCTGCTCCGGAGCCGGTCACCAGGTCAGCGTAAAACCCCACCACAAAATGAGAAGCTCTTTAGGCCAACGCTGTTCTGGCATTGGCCCGCAGCTCCATTAGAATGTGCAACCGCATTTCTCAGGCACAAACTGGGCACGTACCCGGGTAATACCGGTCGTTCGGCGGTACGGGGAGGTCAATGGGATGTATTTAAGAAGTCGGCTAGTGACCACGAAAGAGGGTATTTGGGATCCAGGGTTTAAGGATCGGATCAATCGATAGACAACAGAAACTCCTGCATTAACTCTTATACTATAGACTCTTAAAATTCTCCCCGATCTGACGAATTATTGACAGGATGTCAGCTTGGTGGGTGCACTGAAAGCCTCCGAAATATAGGCGGCAAGAGACTAAGAAATTGTTAAGGCTACATCGGAATATCCAGGCAAAAACGCGCATCGGGCCTTGATTGGCTAGTCGGAGGAGCTGGACCCCACTTCATTCCTCAGAACAGACTCTGCTCTCCATCACCACCCTCCTCAAAAATCTCCATTTGCTCTCCTGTAAAGGCAGCACCGCACTCCCCAATCTCCCCTCCTCCCAATTGCACCCGGCTGCAATTGCTCTCCTTTCATCTCCAAAACCTCCTGTACACCTCTAATATGTTCCGGAACGCCCTTCGACAGTCGACGCGCGCCGTCGGCGCTGTCTCTGCTGTTGGCAGGGTCGCCGCGGTAAGTCAAAACGTGCTCTTCCGAGCCCCGAATCGACAATCTCATCGACCAGCGTCCCCCAACATCGTGCATCCATCGACAATTTACCCCACGAGCTCAATTGATTAGTTGGATTGCCTTTTCAACTGGATCACGAGCTTTTTTGAGCTATTTGGGGACGCTGTCGCTGTCGACCTGTCGAGGACTTTTTCGGACTTCGGCTAACCTGTTTTTCACCACCAGCTCCGAAATGCCGCACCCGCCTCCATCAACGCCGCTCGATTCTACGCCTCCGACGCCAAGGCTACTCCCACCGAGGTCTCTTCCATCCTCGAGCAGCGAATCCGTGGTGTCCAGGAGGAGTCCAACCTCGCTGAGACTGGCCGTGTCCTTTCCGTCGGGTATGTGGATCTACACTGGAAGCAACCGGACCAAGGCGAAGCTGGTGCACGATGATCTCAATCAACACCACACCGTCGAACCACCCGGATGCCCTGGAACAATTCAATTGGAAACCAATCAGTGCTGACTATGAATTTATAGTGATGGTATCGCCCGTGTCCACGGCATGGCCAATGTCCAGGCTGAGGAGCTTGTCGAGTACGTACTGAGCAAAATATCGAGCGACTATGTCATGCGTCCCATAGCTAACGAGTGTCAGGTTCGCCTCCGGTGTCAAGGGAATGTGCATGAACCTCGAGGCCGGCCAGGTCGGTGTTGTGTTGTTCGGTTCCGATCGTCTCGTCAAGGAGGGTGAGACCGTCAAGCGTACCGGTGAGATTGTAAGTCTATCATGCAGTATCAACAATAAGCAACAGCTCAAGTTAACACCTACCCAAGGTCGATATCCCTGTCGGCCCTGAGATGCTCGGCCGTGTCGTCGACGCTCTCGGTAACCCCATTGACGGCAAGGGTCCCATTAACACCAAGGAGCGACGCCGTGCTCAGCTCAAGGCTCCCGGCATTCTGCCCCGAAAGTCCGTCAACGAGCCCGTCCAGACTGGTCTCAAGTCCATCGACGCCATGGTTCCCATCGGCCGTGGTCAGCGTGAGTTGATCATTGGTGATCGTCAGACTGGTAAGACTGCCGTTGGTCTCGACACCATCCTTAACCAGAAGCGATGGAATGATGGCAACGACGAGAAGAAGAAGCTCTACTGTATCTACGTCGCCGTCGGTCAGAAGCGATCTACCGTCGCTCAGTTCGTCAAGACCCTCGAGGAGAACGACGCCATGAAGTACTCCATCGTTGTCGCCGCTACTGCCTCCGAGGCCGCTCCTCTCCAGTACCTTGCTCCTTTCACCGGTGCCTCCATCGGTAAGTACCCCCGTGTCTCATCTCCCTGACGATTATTGACATTTGGAATTAGGTGAGTGGTTCAGAGACAACGGAAAGCACTCTCTCGTCATTTTCGACGATCTTTCCAAGCAGGCCGTCGCTTACCGACAAATGTCCCTGCTTCTCCGACGTCCTCCTGGACGTGAGGCTTACCCTGGTGATGTTTTCTACCTCCACTCTCGTCTCCTCGAGCGTGCCGCCAAGATGAACGACAAGCTCGGCGGTGGTTCGATGACGGCCCTACCTGTCATCGAGACGCAAGGCGGAGATGTCTCTGCTTACATTCCTACCAACGTTATTTCCATCACTGATGGTCAGATCTTCCTGGAGGCTGAGCTGTTCTACAAGGGTATCCGACCTGCCATCAACGTCGGTCTTTCCGTCTCTCGTGTCGGTTCCGCTGCCCAGCTTAAGGCCATGAAGCAGGTTGCTGGTTCCCTGAAGCTTTTCTTGGCCCAGTACCGTGAGGTTGCTGCTTTCGCCCAGTTCGGTTCTGATTTGGATGCTGCTACCAAGCAGACCCTCAACCGTGGTGAGCGTGTAAGTTGAAACAAGCCGTGGAAATATTGGAAATTTAAGATACTGACCATTTTATAGCTTACCGAGCTCCTCAAGCAGAAGCAGTACAGCCCCATGGCTGTCACTGAGATGGTTCCTCTTATCTTCGCTGGTGTCAACGGTTTCCTCGACACTGTCCCTGTCAACAAGATTCTCCAGTGGGAGTCTGACTTCCTTGCCCACCTCAAGACCAACGAGACCGAGCTCCTTGCCACCATTGACAAGGAGGGCGCCATCTCCAAGGACACTGAGGCCAAGCTCAAGGACGTCGTCCAGTCCTTCGTCAAGAGCTTCCTCGGTTAAATGTAATCAAAAGCAACTTGTGCGGAGAATAGCGGGGGCCTTTGGGGATGTCGCTGTCTATATCGAATATCTATTGTCGTTTTTCTCTCTTGAGGCGGAGGGAACGTGTCGAGGGGTCGCGCCTGGATGGAGCGACGGGAATGAGTTGAGGGAGATTCGCCCGTCGTATTGCCACTTGTAAAATAGAGCACAAAACTCAATGAATGCCCTCGATTCCTTTTGTTCTTGAACTACCTAATGAATATTGCCATTTCCCAATCTGTCTTGTGATTGTGACGTGACCAATAATCGTTTAGGTATTCATTTTTCCTTCACATTGCAATGTCAAACATGATTTAGATAACACAAGATTGTGAGGCAGTTTCAAACGTCTCCTAAAATACTGTGACATTGTTCTTATTCCTCATCAGGCTTCCACTCTTTCTTGATCTGCCAACAAGTCATACATACATTTAGCAATTCCCCTGTAGCAGCTGCTTGATAAGCTTTATGCAAGAGCCCCTTAAAGTGGAGACAAAACTGATCATAAGTTTATCATAAGGCTTGGGACTAAAATTTGACCATAATGTTAGGATAGGTAGGCTAAATTATCTTAAAGATGTTTGTGTGTCTTTATGCATGGCCTACTATTGGTACTAGCAACATAAATTCTTTTACTGATCCAGTAGATCTCTGTAGGTTTCCAACCTCGTGTGGATGGTATGTCCTTTGCATTCAGGATATACTGGCCATCCCAGTAGGCCTTGATAACCTCATTCAAAGCGTCACCGTCAGTTCGGTAGTCTTTGAGCTTAGAGATGCCGTTGCTTTGAGCTTCCTCGTCCATGCAATAGAACGCTTCCAATATATTGCCACTTGGAAACCACGAGATTCTGTCGGGAGGAATTTGATTCTCCGTCCTCAGGCGTTTTTCATTGCCTGTCAATGGGATGCCATTAACACCGAGTTTGCTAGCTTTCTCCAGCTCAGCAATTTCAGCATCATAGGGAAAATAGTAAAATCCATCTTTATTCACCCTCGTCGACAAGCGGAGGCGGAGGCGAGAATGATACTCACTATAAGCAACTTCGTTGACCGGAAGGACACCTTCAAATTGGGTGTTCTTACCCACAGAACGCATTATGACTACGTCATGCTGCATGCCAACAGTACTGTAGAGAATCACGGCGTGTTGGTTGTTGGGTCGCTCGAAGCCTTCTGGGAAGCTTTCCCAGTCTCTTCTCATTGTAAGTCCGGGGGGTTCAAGAAGGTAGCCGCAATTGTTTTTCGTCAGCTGAAACAATGCTCTGCTAGTTGTTGCCTTGACTCTCAATAGTGCTGGAGTGCTTGGTGTACCGGCAGTTGATGATGGCTGACCCCCAGTCAATTTCGTCCATAATTTGTCAGATACATGAACTGGTTCGATAGCCTTGAGCTTGATTTGCCTGGGACCAACTTTGATACCCTTGACCTCTTGCTCTACTGTATGAAGTCTCTCGGTGATGCTTTTAGTTTGCTTAGTGCTGGCTCGAGTATGCTCGGTCGTATCCTCTTCTGTCTAGCCAAGTCTTTCGTCGGCCTTTCTAATTTTCAGGTCCAGGGCACGAACAACTTTACAGAATTCGGTTTGCATCATTTCAGTTCTCTGAGGCAATAGAATGAAGATGAGGTTGGCTGCAGGCCACTAGAGCCCCTGAAAGCGTTGCATCGAGACTGCCGTTTGGAGTCATAAATGCACAGGCGAGTACTTCCGAATGAGTTTGTAAATGTTCCGATACCTTCTCTGGGGTGCTCCATTCAAGTACATGAGTCTAGCAATGAGGGCGAACCTGACAGTGTTATTGATGAAAGTGCTTTTGGTTGTATCACTATCGTCTTTCAAGGTGTCGAAGTGGCTGCGTATGTGGCCGATAACTTATCATAGAAGGTAAGTTAAGCTTATCTTGCGAATAATACGGCGCTATAATATACGAATCGATGCATCAGATAGTGCAAGTTCCTGAAAGGCCGCCAAATGGCCATGTTGAGGTTCCAGGTTTTCTTATTTGACAGTCCCATCGCTCGGATTCGGGCCTAGTCGTAGGGACTACTGTCCATGCATCGCTATTCTCTTGGAACCAGGAACTGACACGAGAGATGCCAAGATAATCTGGATGGAAGTTCTGGACGGCATATGACTCGCCCTCAGTCATTCTCAGAGTCGTCCTCAGTGTCGTCCTCGAAGTCGTTCTCGGGGCCGCCCTCGGAGGACCGCTGTCGTTGTGACGAGCGTACATGATATTATATACGGGCTCTTACTGCGTAGCAGCTCCTCAGAAAGTATCTGCAAGATACTTGGAATGATACCAAGATCAACAGTATATAGTCCCTATGGGGGCGTGTCAGTATGCCATCAATCCACCCAATCTCGTGATGAAAACCACAGGCCATTCAGACTTACTTGAATGAGGAGCTGCGATCTGGCAGTATTGGATTTCCTTTGATGGTCGGGGGACACTCAGATATTCAACTTGGCACCTCTGGGCGTTTAGCTTGGAAGCTAGGTCCAAAGCCTGAATGAAGTAGCTGTGTCTGTGTTTGTGCTTGGGAATAGAAGTTTGAAGTTGGCAGTACTACGGATACGCACATACGCATGGTAGGTACCTAGTAGGCATGTAGGATTTCAGGTGCTAAGGCAAAACGTTGACGCAACTTTTTATTGTGCTGCCTAGAAAACTTGCTCTGTAGCCTTTCATTGACTCTTATACAAAAAGTTTGTGCATCAACTTACTTGTTTGCAGTAACATACTGAGTAGTCTGTCATCATTCATGCATCTGTCAATTACAACAAATTAAGTTTATTTACATGTGCTGGCTGATTGTTACAGAGTGTTTCTTCAACTTCTCATGTGCCACACGACTACCAGGAAATAATATGATGAAAGTTTTTCGATTGTTCTTGATATTGACTCTATGACTGTATGTACATATGCGTGGTTGATGTTGCCTTGCTCTTCTTCCCCGCTGATATAAGATTGTCTGTTCTAGACCCCGACCGATTCGCAGATTGGCTAGCTCCGTGTACCGGAGGCGGGGTCCATTTACTCCGATGTCGCCCCGCACTCAACTCCAACTGTACTGAGCTTGTGGCAACTATACTGGTAGGTAGATACTACCTAAGTATTCCTCAGGGTATCAGAAAAATTGGCCGTTGGAAACATAAGACATGAAATTAGTAAATCAGTTTATGCTGTAAAGACTATGATTATCACACTACTTACTTTAGTACACTAAAGCTTGGAGGCCAACTTTTCTGTTGTCTGCTTAGTAGTACCTACTACTGTGCAACAGCCCGGTGCCTCATCAAAAGGCGCCACCACAAGCTTCTCCGGTGGCGTCGAAGCCTGCACGCGATTGGCTACCTAGTACGAACAGATCCCCCGCACTTTTTACCGGACGACGTCGGAGGGTGGTTGTGAATATCTTGACTCTCAGTGACTGGTGCGCTGCCGTTTAGTGCCATTGTCTTTTTTTTTTTTAAATTGAGTCTTGCCCCAGGTTTGTGTCCGGCTTCGCTCCAATCCAGAGCCAAACCTCGCTGGGCTTAGTAGCCTCTCCCACCTCCCTCTCTTCCTCCAACAACTTTTTAACTTTTTCTCGTCATCCTCGACCCCGAAGCAAAGACAAGCAAATACTGGCATCTTTAGATTCTCTTGCTCTTCACTGAGCGCTTTTGCTCAATCATCCAATTGAGATCTTTCCTTTCCCATCCTACCCCGACTTTCCTCTCTCCTCAGAATCCATTTTCTCCACGATGCTCCGAAGTCGCCCCACGAGACAGGCCATCCGCGCCTTTGGCCAGGCGAGGGCCCGAACGACGCTGCCCGCGACGCAAAGAACAAAAGCCACTGCTACCACTTCTGCGGCGCCGTAAGTTTCTGGTTACCTTTTTGACTCTATGCACACTCATAACCTCGTCCGTGATGTCACGCTTCGCCAATTGATGCTTCATTGTTAGTCTCACCTCAAACATGTTGCTGACCTGCTTTACAGTCAGACTCGCCCTGTACCCAGTCCCGCCTTCAACTTGGAACCCGAATCTCGTCGTCATGTTCAGCCTCTTGTCAACCGATCGAATGCCGAGATGGATGAGTCGTAAGAATCCTCTCCCAAACCACCATGCGCCCTTACTCATGTGCCTTTAGTTTCATTGGAAAGACCGGTGGCGAGATCTTTCACGAGATGATGCTCAGACACGACGTGAAACATATTTGTTTGTCTCACTTCTCCGGCCGAACTCATTTTCATCGGCAGTGCCAAACGAGAATAACGTGCTAACCAGTCCCAGTTGGCTACCCCGGAGGTGCTATCCTTCCCGTCTTTGACGCCATCTACAACTCGGAACACTTCGATTTCATCTTGCCTCGACACGAACAAGGCGCCGGCCACATGGCACAAGGTAAGATTCGCTTCGTTGGGCGAGGTTTATATTAACACACTATAGGCTATGCACGTGCTACCGGTAAACCTGGTGTTGTACTCGTTACATCGGGCCCAGGAGCGACCAATGTCATCACACCCATGCAAGATGCTCTCTCAGATGGCACCCCCATAGTGGTCTTCACTGGACAGGTCGTGACAAGTGCAATCGGATCGGACGCGTTTCAAGAGTGCGATACTGTGGGCATTAGCAGGAGTGCGTGCAAGTGGAACTGCATGGTTACAAGCATTGCCGAGCTCCCGCGTCGAATTAACGAGGCTTTCGAGATTGCTACCAGTGGTCGTCCTGGCCCCGTTCTTATCGACCTTCCTAAGGACATCACAGCTGGAATTCTTCGAAAGGCTATCCCAACACAAACTCGCCTACCCTCTATCCCAAGCATGGCTTCTCAGACCGCCAAGCAAGTGATGGAGAAGCAGCTTAATGCCTCTCTTGGCCGCGCTGCTGAGCTTATCAAAATAGCAAAGCAGCCTATCATTTACGCTGGCCAAGGCATTATGCAGTCTGAGGGTGGAACTGAGCTTCTCCGCGAGCTGGCCGATAAGTGTTCTATCCCTGTTACAACAACTCTCCAGGGTCTTGGTGCATTTGATGAGCGTGACGAGAAGTCATTACACATGTTGGGTATGCACGGCATGGCATATGCCAATATGTCTATGCAGGAGGCCGACCTTATTATTGCTCTTGGTGCTCGCTTTGATGACCGTGTTGTCCTGAACACTTCAAAGTTTGCTCCTAATGCTAAAGCAGCAGCAGCTGAGAAGCGAGGTGGCATTATTCATTTTGATATCTTGCCTAAGAACATCAACAAGGTCATTCAAGCAACTGAGGCTATCGAGGGCGATGTTGCCACTAACCTCAAGTCGCTTATGCCTATGCTCACACCCACAAGCATGGAGCAACGAAGCGGATGGTTTAAGAAGATTTCTGAGTGGAAGGCCAAGTGGCCTCTATCCAATTATGAGCGCTCTGACGCTCCTGGAGGCAACGGCCTCATTAAGCCCCAGTCCCTGATTGAGGAGCTGAGCGATCTCACCTCTAAAATTGACAAGAAAACAATCATTTCTACTGGAGTGGGTCAACATGTGAGTTTCTCAAGAGCAGCCAACAATAGTACGAACATCAACTGACCTGAAGTAGCAAATGTGGGTGGCGCAGCACTACTCGTGGAGAGAGCCTCGATCATTTGTCACAAGCGGTGGACTAGGTACGTGACACTCTTGCACTTTGGCCGTTTCTCTCCAGCCTTCTCGAACCCCAACCCCAACCCTAGTCATGATCTTTGACCATTGAAGTTTGGAACGACCCTAATTCTGACACTGTGATACAGGCACGATGGGCTTTGGACTGCCAAGTGCGATCGGAATTGCAGTAGCGAGACCAGACGCCCTCGTAATCGATATTGACGGCGATGCGTCCTTCAACATGACCCTAACAGAACTCTCCACCGCTGCTCAATTTAACATCGGCGTCAAGGTTATTATTCTGAACAACGAGGAGCAAGGCATGGTTACCCAATGGCAGAACCTGTTTTATGAGGATCGCTACGCACACACCCACCAGAGGAATCCGGACTTTATCAAGCTAGCCGACGCAATGGGAGTGCAGGCGAGGAAGGTCACCAAGCCAGATGACGTCCGAGCTAGCCTCGAGTGGCTCATCAACACAGACGGACCAGCTCTTCTCGAGGTTGTGACCGACAAGAAGGTGCCTGTCCTGCCTATGGTGCCAGCGGGTGCTGGTCTCCACGAGTTCTTGGTTTATGACAAAGGTAAGTCATAATCCCTGGGACTGTAACACGATGATATGGTCATATGCTAACGGCGTTTCATTACAGAAAAGGATAAGGCTCGACGCCAGCTAATGCGCGAGCGAACCAGCGGTCTTCACGGTTCTTAGGTGAGAGTGGGGTGAAGTAAAGCTTAGGGTGAAAATTGCCGGAGGTTTATAGGGCACATGGGTATCGTGACATTGCGTTGAATCTATGATAGTGATAATCTTACTTAACTATATTGCAATTGAGGCAGTTACCTTCTTTTACCTAACAGCTGTGCATCCGTTCACTTCTTTGCCGCAATCTACTAGTCAACAGAAGAGTTGGCCTCCCAAGCCTCAGAGTATAAGAGTAAACAACCTAAAAAAGTCCGATCTTAGTAGCATAGACTGACCTGCTAGATTTTTCTCTTATGCTTCCACCTTTCAATCTTTCTGATATGCTGAGACCATCGTAGCTGGCCGTGTTGGCCATAAAATCAAGTCTACTGATTTCGCAAATCTCAAAAGCAAAATTACGGATATTGACAAATCCCAAAACTTGGTTGGACAAACTTTCGCTGGCATGATTCAAATAGCATAGACGAAACTGGTAGGTATCTTGATCATTTGTATTGTCATGGTAGAACATATTTGTTTCGACATAAGGCTCATTAAAGCTCGCTAACCACGATGCATCAACCATCAACCATTTCGCGTTTTCTTTTTCATCCACACATTGCCCATCAGTGGCAGATAAGTGACGAACTATCCCTATCCCTCATACGAGGCGTAATAGCGTGCCCATCTTTGAGTTTCATCATCGTGTTCCTTGAACCTGAGACATACATGCATGGCCTGGCAAAAGAAACCGTGACGCCTGTTCATGATCGTAATGTATAATAAAAAACAATTGCTGACCGCCCATTGAGGTATCTCGAGTGCAAAAAAAAAAAAAAAAAAAAGAAGATTTAGTATCGTATCGTTGCCAAGCATGGTTCTTCCGCAGAAGTAGTAAAAGAAGTACTGTCGTGAAAACATGTCTCATTGCAAAAAGATTTGCTGAGTATATCCGCTGTTGTCGGCTTCACAAATGCCAAACCTTCGCGTTGGCATTGGGCCTGTTTCCTCAGATTGTCGAGACGGCGATCGGGGCTCACGAAGCTGGCTTGTCACGTTGATATCAACAAGCATCTCAACAAGTGCCTCTGCATCCTTGTGTAGATTGGAAAGATCATCCTTGGTGCAAGCCAGGCTCCCGTCAGCTCGTGGCGCACGGTACGCTGCAAAGACGATTCCGCGGTTGGGGTTCGAGGGCGGTACTAAGGCGGATGAAGAGGCTGAATTTCTCAAGGTGACCGATCCATCTCCTGACTCCTGGCCAGTGTGAAATGCATGAGCATAACCTCTCGCAAACTCATCATGTCCAAAGTTTTGGGGCCTGTATTCTATCCACCCTGGGGTCTTGAGAATCTTTCTGTGGCTCGCAGTTGAGATCTGCACTGGCGCGTTGACGTTTTCCATTCCATAGGAAGCAAGAAGACGACCGGCTAAGGGTCTGAGCTTCTTTCCTGGAGAGCCCAAGTTGTTGGAAATATCAGATTGAGATTGTTCAGTCCACAAGTTGACAACGTAAACGAAGTCGAAGTCATAGCGTGCAGCAATTCTGGCTGCCTCGAAAGCGCCGGCGACGGCGGGTTTGCTGGCATGAACGAGAGGAGTTAACACCAACAAAGAAGAACGATTGGAACCAGGAGTAGAGTGCACGGCGGAGGGAATGGGTGCCGCAGCATTTGCTGTATCTTCGGGGGCCGATTCAGCAATGTCATCATCACTTAGTTCAAAAAACTCATTGAAGTCTGGCTCTCGGAGCGTAGAGCTGCTGATGGAGAGCCTGTTCGTGTAAGGCTCCTGGCAGGGCAGACTTGTAGCCTTCTGTGCTCGTCGCGGTTTCAAGGTATCGGCAACATGGCGACGAATATCTCTGTAGACAGCCTTGTTGAGAATGTCTATCGACTTTGATGCTGTTAATTGTGCGATATGAAGGGGACGAAGCTCTGGAGAAGCGGCAGGGGTTGGAGGCTTCTGCTGGGGAAGTGCCGGAAGTTCTTTATCGCAGAAGTATTGAGGGCTCGAGATAGCATCATCTTCCAAGTCCGATGAAGGAGGTGTATCAAGCCGTGAGGGACCCACTGCTGGCTTCCTAGGAGATCGATGCGGGAGGCTGCGCTCACTGGGGGCTTCCATGGATGATTTTGGATCGCGAGTAGACGATGAGGCAGAAGTCCCTCCTTGACTGGTTGGAGGTCGAGGGAATTGGTAAACGTCGAAGCTGTCTGAGAGTGAATCTGCTTGTATAGGCATAAAAGAATTCTTGAGAGGAGAGTATTGCGACTGGAGAGAATCCGACCTGTATGTGGGGGTTTGGATGTTGGTGAAATCCATCTGATGAGGAGAAACAGAGCCAGGGAAAGAAGGAACTCGGCTCGCGGGCTGCTTCCTCACCTCCTCTCGCGCAGCCATGCGGCTAGCTTTCGGGCGGATGAAGGAAGGCGAAGGAAACTGAGGTATAGTGGGAGGTGCAGAAACTGGCTGGACGGGAGTTGGTCGAACTGGCTGAGCATGATCGTTAAAGGCAGCTGGAGTTTTCTTCTTCGCGAAGAAGCGCTCGAGGCTTCCAAAACCATTGGCCATTTTGAGGTTTGTGAGTAAGTGAAGTCGACGTTGCGCAGGGTGCCTGGGTCGAGGGTTGTTAGCGAATTGGGATAGAAACCAAGGGCTGCCTCGTGCTTGGAGGTGCACGAGAAGAAAAGTATTGATTGTTACATACCTGGTCCGATGCGATGAAGTGTTCTGAATGGAGGAAAGGAAGAGGCAAGTCGTAGGCGAAAGTGACTCTCAAGGTGAATCAGAGCCACTCGCGGTGGAAATTGGTATTTTGTGAGATGCAGACAATACAGTTCGGACTGCAATCAGAGCTGAATGTCGCGGTGGGTTCGGTGTTGATTCAGGCGTGACTGTATCAAACAGTGATAAGGAAAGAGAAATAAGGAACGGAATAGGTCATGGCCACAAGGGCAGATGCGATATGCAATCCAAGGAAGAACCGGTTACAGGAGACGTGCTTTGTTACTCGGGGGAGAAAAAAGTCCAAGGTAAGTCGAATAAGTTTTGAGAGTGCCAGAGATACTTCTCGAGGTTTGTGTCGCGATATAGTGCGATTAACTCCCTTGCTCCGCTTGGTGTTGTGTGTTGGAAATGTTTTGGGTCCTGTAAAGCTTCACCTTCACCACAATGAAGCTGTGCTTCTGTAGTAGGCGATATCAATGCTGATGCTGCAAGCTGCAAGCAACAGAAGGGCACCAAAATGATGCTGTGCGAGATGTAAAGGTAGTAGTGTGGACCGATAAAAGGCGAGAGAAGTTACACGGCAGGTGCAACGGAAGGAACCTGAGTGTTGTTTGGGTTGCACAAGGAAGGAACTACTGAGGACAAACGATGCCTGGATCTTTCCAACTGCTGGGCTGTTGCCGTTACGATGCAACTGCCTATGTGGAGATTTCGAACGAAAAAAAGAAAAACAAACAGAATGAAATTCTTTGGAATGCTGTAATATTAATACGTTTCAAGCAAGAAGACTCTTGTTCTCTTCCAATATCATTATGAGAGACAGTCTGGGACAAAGGGAGACTTATAAGCTAAAATAGATATCCAACGCCCAGCAGGGAATGCCCACTTCAACGTTGGAGGGGTGCGATACTGCGTAACGTCTGTGGCTGCTGTGGGGAGCAAGAAGCAGGGATAGCAATTTTCTAGGTCTAGGCACTTGCTAGCTTACCTGCCAGTATTCAGCAGCACACCCATAGCTAACGCCCCACACTCCCTTCACTCCCGCCGGATCCCTTCCCTCTCCCTGCTTGGACGGACATGGACGAACTGTCCGGGCGCCAGTTCCAACTCCCTTCAACTTCTGCAAACCGTGCAAACCTCATATACCTAGCAATACCTGATTGATCACTATAATACTACCCTGATGCCACTGTACTTTCTTTTTCATCACTGAAGAGAAGCGAGGACGCCACGGACGTTTACCAGAGATGGAAATATTTACCCAAGTTCCTGCGGATAACCACGCTCCATGCAACTTCAAATGCTTGGACTTGTTCTCATAGACTCGTCGAGTGTGACTCGATGAAGGGTGCATTTCGAGTATGGGCAACACGATACACGACGACCCTCAAAGAAATCAATCAAGCCCTTCCTCGATCTCCCGTGTTTGACTCGTTCTACCTCGTCCCTGCCTCCTTTGTGGCTCAACCCCATCTAATGCGACTATCTTATTCGCTTTATTCATACAACGAATCATTAAGCGCTACCATTGAGGCCACCACCCTTTTTAAATATCCTTTGTTTAAAAAAACAATAAAAAAACGCCGAGCCTATTACGATCTTGAGATGTCAAGGATATGTTACGGAGGAGCGACCCGGGCATAGTTGCAGGGAGAACCCAGGCCCTTGATCTCTCCCCGAAAGACAGACGTTGGGCTAGTTTTCTCCCCGGATATCCCACAATAGCCCTAGTTCAAACTAATGGTGGGTGCTTGCTTTCTCTTCCCTCGTCTTATAGTGAGACGTATTTGGCTTAGCGCAGCTGTCATCACTTACAACCATGATCATGGACTTATCGTATTCTTTCAAATCTTCAGGTTGACAAAACAATGTGTCCAGTATTCCACAATCGTAAGTAACATATGCTATAAACCATGATTTATTGAGATGGTTTGAATGAGTATTATATTCATCTTTGCTGCGGCCGAACGGCTTACAAACAAGATGGCGGTATCCGAAAATTGTATGCCGCCTTTCGAGCTAGAGATGTATCAGTCAAGTATGGTTGGCAATATCATATCCAATGTGGCATTCCTCTGGCACGTGATGCTGGATCTCATACATGGTTTAGTAGGTACTGAAATCTTGGCAGGTCGGTTCTCCTCTACTTAGAAGCAACTATAGGCTGGTTGCCGAGGACGACGTGTGTTGCATCAGGACCCTTGAACCCTATGCTCTCTAGGCAACTTCCGACTTCAGTCCTACATAACTATCATGGGGTTTCCCGGCTGGACCACCGCTTAAGAGTCATTACATGATGACAGAAGAGCAAAGTGAAGAGCCAGTCGTGGGGTTTCAAACCCGATTCAAGTCCGAACAGATGTGTCAATAAATCTACTGACAGTCGTGTCCACAGGGCTCAACGTGGGATTCGGGACTTTCCTATCACAGATTTAGCTTCCGATCATGATCACCTCTACTACTCCATACTCAACAGCCTAATCGCAGCTTTCTATGCCCATTCTCTTTATGCTGGCTAGCTGCTACTACAGGGCAGGGCAGATCTCCGACCGGCACTCTTACTGACACCATGAATATGCACGGGCATGCTTTCGACCTGTGCATCGAGCGAAGTTTATCAAGTACCGGAAGATGAACAAGGGGTTAGGCTTCACAAAAGTCCATGCTCAAGTACCATTTCTCCAGCGGCTTTTCTTTATCAACTCTCAATGTTTTTGTTAGCACTTGAGCAAAACCGGACACAGTGCTTCTACAGGAAAATACAGCAAGCTTTCCAGGATCACAAGTGAACTAGCAGGGTCCCTTCTCCATCTGGTGCTCGGAAAGTCTCTCGCTACAGGTTTGAATGGGTTCGAAAGCAGCAGAACCGATGCTCTTTACTGCTCTGGGGAAATCTGTGCGAAGTGCTGTGGAAAATCTTTGAGTGATGTGACCCTTTAACAAGCCCTTGTCCTTATTGTCCAGGACACCAGGATGTGGATAGCATATTGCTTCTTTTGTCTCTTCATTGACTTTTCATTGGCCATTACTGGTGGGCAGAGTGCATGGGTCTCCCACCTGTTATGGCCGTGCGACAGTTCGTCCTCGGATTAGAGACCCCTGTCGGCCTGCCCTTGGCCAAGTGAGAGGGGAGCCACTACATCTAGCTCCCCATTCCCTTGTATTCAGTTACGCTTGGTGTCGAGGCTTGTAGCTATCGACGTAATGACCTCCAAGAAACGAAACCGACATGAGTACGGTCACATGATACTAAGTGCCATGTGCCAAGGCATGCATATTCAACTTCGTCCCCAGCGTCGGGCTTTGCAATCAAAGTGACCCTCAATTTATCTGTGGTCAACAGCAAGATCCATTTGGTAGTAGCTTTACTTTTCTTCACAAGAATAGGAATTGCCCGATTGTTATCGGGCTACATGGCCTTTTCTCCTCGGACATCATATTGCCTGGCGATGGCTTTTGTGAGAAATTCCTCATCAGTTCTCACAAAACTCGCCTTGAACAATGCCTCTGCTAAGCTTCTTCAGGACTCAATCCCATCAATCAAAATATGTTAAGTGCCGGGCCCGAGTCGTGTCTACCCCACTAATGACATTGGGGTTCACTAACAAGAACCTCCCTTGCTTTCACTTGGTCATAGTCATACAAGCCTGAGTCGCTCAGAGAGGCAGGTTGCAAGCGCATTTGTTTGAAGAAGCCGCTTGATGTCTCATCTGGTTTCCAGCTTTGGGTCAATAGAATGATAAGATGGTCGGATCATGAGTGGCAAAAAGGCACCTCTTTGTTTTTGCGCACAGCATCTCTTGTCTGAGCACCCGTCCTGCCGTCATAGTTAGTCCCTTTTACCAGCCCTTGCCTTTGATACTGGGTCCAGTGCACTGGTGTTCTTGACAATGCCTTAGAAATGTGCCTGTGTTCCTGCTAGGCAGGCCACAGTTATGCTGGGTTCAAAGCTGGCGTTGAACTGCAACACTGACGTGCTCTTTAGGTCATGGGCCGATTGTCAGACACATCAAGAGGCTCGCCACTTCCTGTTGTGAGACTTGAGCACGGAAAATTCATACTCTTCAGGAACAAGCAATCTTGTTTTCATACGTGTATGAACCCGCCTTAAGCCGCGGCCGAAAAGAGAAGTACGAGCAAATTGTCGAGCCTGGCTGGCAGGTAGCAGAAAAGAATAACCTCTAAGCTTGAAAGTATAAGAATAAATAAACTAAAACTATAGTCTAAACTGCATAAGCTGACTTACTAATTCTCTCTTCTTCTGCACCTTGGGCGGCCAATCTCTCTGATACCCTGAAGGCAGTGTGCCAACCCAAAAGGATCGAGGCGCTGCCCATCCTAATGACCACGATTTGACATACCGATTGTCGGAGTCATTCCAGTCGATCTGTCACAAAATTCGGCCCAGAACCAAGAATCTTGGTCTACCTATTGTAATGCACTTCACTAGATTGTGAAATCTGATTATGACCGATATCTCACTTGACGTTGCGTTGTATCAGGTCTGTGGTCTGCTGAGGAAACCATCTCATCTGCAACCTACGGCAGGCCGCAGGAGTCGGGTGTCACCAACAGTGCGAAGAGGGCTTTGTACAACCTGGCGTTGCGTCGACCCACTCAAGTCTTATTGGTGGTGCCAATGATTTGACTGGCCATGGTATGCCTGCAACTCAGAGCAGAAGTCATCCATGTGCTGGATCTTGGAAACGGCTGTCGTCTGTCCAGGGCCGGTCCCGACGACAAGGACATGGCAAATTGATGGAATCCTAGGATCTGACCAACAGCGTATCCGTAGAGTTGGACTGATCCCTGTGCCGGCAGCTGCATATTCATCTTGCATACAGAGTACATCGCCCAGAGATGTCTGCGCATGCCGAGAAATACCACGAAAAAAATCACAGTTTATTACGTCCCAAAATCTATTAGAGCAACTGTCCTCAAAGGATCAGAGAGAGAGAAAGAAAAAAAAACCAGAGTTTGGGCTTTGCTAATCTCGTTTACAGTTCCGTACAGATCCCTCGCCAGAATTCTCACCATCGCTTGAATCCCTTTCGCTCCCTTGCTTTATGCTTCCTACCTATTCCAGAATCGTCGGGGCCGAGTCAACCAACAACACGACAGAGGAAGCATTCTTCATCCCTCACTTCGACCCCACCAGGACAGGCCCAATATGCAAGCCACGCGGAACCCTGTTCCCAGCCAGTCAACCTAGCTCGGCTTATAGATAGACAGGTCCTAACTTATCTCACCATTGAACCACGCGGATCTGGCCCGGGCCATGCGAGCGGGAACGGCGAACGACACCGAGACATAAAAAGTACATAACATACGTCTCGCATACGCTACTGTAAGAGCCTCCTTCTACTCTACCATCAATCAGACATAAATACGCGTTTTCTTGCATGATGCGCCCATGGTGTCTCTCATCGTTGTCGCAAGTGCAACAAACTCGAATCTACTCCTGCAGCATCCTCGCTGCCGCAGGAACCCGCAGCGCCACTATTACGGTGGTTCCACCAGGGCGTTTTGCTGTTTTCAAGCTGTCATATCTGATATTTTGGATGTGGTTTTGGCTTGGCTCGGTAGACTTGGTCTTTTTTTTTTCTTTCCCCTTCACCCTGCCTCGATTCCCTTGGTCGTGCTGGAGATCATATGGGTCAAGACCCCAAAGGGGAATAACTAGGATCTACCAGCCTTTTTTTGACAGCAGTCCTTGCAATGTCACAGGGTGGATCATGATCGATACGCATGCTACCTTGGCCGCGTATTAAATCTTGTATGAAGGTAGGTAGTATCTGGATGCATAAGCTTGATTTCAGGTGAAGGACGAACGGCAGACCAGGGGAAACATGGTCCGGGGTTCGACAACACATGAAAAGTTGGGATGATTCGTTGCGGAGTCACTCACTGCCTGGATATCCAACACAGTAGACGTTCGGACAATAGGTAGTTCAAGATGGACCTTATACCAGCTTCAACATTAACAAACACAGTCCCTCCAATAGCTCGAACATGAGAGACAGTGCAATAAGGGATGTGACAGTAATGGAACTGCTCAACTTCATCGCTCGTTACAAGGTCTAGGGTAGAGTGGCCTCACGCTCTCGGAAGTATTAGCTGCGGGAAGTATAGGGGATGAAATTAGCAAATCCAGTTTATTCTTTTCAGACTGGAGTTTTAAGCTTGTCACTTTTCAGAATTGACGTTTACAAGCTTACTTTTTTGTGTTTTCTTTCCGGAGTGGAGTCCGAGATGAACAAGGCCCTTGTCAATCATATATTTGGAGCACCTGTTATATGCCTGTAGACGGTAAAATTTTAAATGAATGGGATGCCGGTGGAGGGGGAGATATTCTCAACTTGAATTTGTATATCATTTCTAGCTATGACCAAACAGACGATAATCAGAAAACTCAAGATCAGACCTTGCTAGGGACACTTAAGATAAATGACCTAAGAACGGGTCTAAGATGGCATCAAGTGACTGAATTATTCTATCCCTTGGGTAAATAGTATCAAGTTTTCTGTATCCCTAAGGCTACTGCCACTGTTAATAGATGTATCATTTAGTGAGCTACACAAATCAATGGTAGACGACAAAAGCAGTAAAATGAACAAAAACTGGATAACTATCGAATGACTGAAAGAACAACGCTACTCGTCTTACTCAAGAGTTACAATTCTTGCCGTCAGACCGTATTATCGGACATCATCGACTTGCATCATCTTATGCTAGTTGAGAAGAACGGTCCATCACTTCCAGGAAGCGTTGCCAACTGCTTTCTAGCTATTGCTATCTTGACCAAAATGCTCACTCTTGTCTGAAACCATGACCCGTGATAGAGCCAACACAGACATTATACCAGTATTTATGTCGTCAACTTAGTACTGCCCAAGAATTTTAGGCAACCTCGAAACCAAAAAGTACAAATACAACTTCATCGTGTAATTGGCCTCGTGGACAGCCCCCTTGGCTGCTCTGTGCGCATTTTCAATGAACTTTAGGGCCCAATACTGTTCACAATCCGAGCTGCTAACGTCAAAGTCGTGCTCCATTTGAGCAGCCTGAAGAAAGAGGTAGTCAAGGCCTAGGTAATTATCCTTTTCGGGTTCGCCACTAGTGCTGAGAGCATAGAGGCGTGTTACCATGATCGAGAAGTCGAGTGGAATACAGTCAGTCCTCAGCTCACATGCCGTGCCGTTGTACCGGGCCCTGAAAGCGCTATGGAAAGACATCAAGGCAAGCCACTCTTCATCGGTGCCCATTGAGTGGGCAAGGTTGAGCATGGAGTCTGCTAATTTCTTGAACGCTGATGAAATAGAACTGGCATGGGCCAGCGGAGGGTAGCCGCTCGTGTCAAAGGTAAGAATATGTCTGTAGAGCCCTTCCCGATGAGACTTGACATTTTCAGAAATTTCCCCGGTCGCGTGTTCTCTTTGAATTCCTGTGAAAAACCTATCGAGGTGTATAGCTCTGATTTCGATCGGGTCTGGATGGGTTCGTGGTACTAAAGGTATTCCAATCAGCAAAAGTGCATAGATGAACCTCAAAGGGTGACTTACTTGTAGGGTCAGCACCAGGATAGCCGGCATCATTAGGATTGTTGACACGGTCGGCCCATTTGGACTGCTTTGCATTTTTGCCCATCGTGCGGGTTCTCGGTCAGACTTCAGCTCACTTTGGAAAACGTTCAGTGATGACCAGGGAAGGGTGCTCTGAGAGTGTCTTGATAAGTCGAGGATATGACTGTGAAATATGTTCTTGGATTCTCTGGATAGTTGCTGTTCTCAAGAAGAAATACGTTTTGGGTTTGCCTCTGAATGATTGAAGGGGGAGGAGGAGGAGGAAAAGGTAGAGGGGAATATGAAAAAGATAAATGAAGAGGCATCTGCGCCTGCGAGGCCAGTTCAAGATAGTGACTTCCCTCAACCCCATGGCATGCTTCATATTTGGAACAATATGTCAAGCGCCTACTGCACAGTACCTACCCCCAAGTACCACTGCCGATTACCCACTGCCTACCTAGGTAGGTACTAAGGTACGCAGACATGAGTCTACAGGCAAAACTCGGAAGCTCATGACTTGTTAGGAAAGACACGACGTCAGTGGTTGATGCATTGAAGAAGAATGAACGATACATCAGAGGCTCCTGACCTAAGGCATCATAAAGGAGAGGTCCTGCTCTAAATGTTGTGAGAATGGCTAAAGGCATTTGGTCTTTTATGCTATTAGTATCATGTTTTCTGCTACCCAGAGGCGACTTATATTGGGCCTGGTGGCAGGAGTTTGAAAAAAAAGTATCTTGTCGTTATTCATTATGAACATAACAATGGCACATGATATCTCGTCAAAGCCATGAGCATGAAAGCCTCTAGTGTTTTTGCTTTGTAATCAAGTACATTAATCGAACGGGATTCTTCGTAGACCCTGGTTCATGCCTCTCTTCTTCATCTCCTGAGCAGCTGCGATACTGCTGGGGACCTTAATACCACAGCAGTCACCCCAACCGGTACCGTCATGGGCTTTGCCAGTGTGATCATGACCCGCATGTGGATCGTCTTCGACATCTCTTTCATCTCCAACCCCGGTGTCCTCGCTCATACTATCGTCTGCTGGCACCAGTGATCCGAAAAGGAAGTGCTGCATGACAGGAAGCTTGCCCAAGACCTCAGCGACGAACATACGACGCATACCTCCGTCAATCTTTGTCCAGGACCTCGCTGATGAGATGTCGTCGAGCATCGGGCTGTGCCATCGTAGACCCTTGACGGTTTTCGTGCTATTGACAAAGTTCACTTGGCCTAGATACATGTAGTCATGACCGAATTCCTCTAGGGTCAAGTCCTGGTGGATAGCCCTTGGCGTGATGTATGGGTGGTGCAAGAGTTGTGTGGCACCAAAGAGGAAAGGCAGGAATTGGTAGTCATCTAGACCCCAAACACCATGTGATCCAGCAGGTTCGAGATAGTATGTCATCTGGATAACTCGCATAACTTCAAGGTAACGCACAAACACTCGAAGTACGATGGGCTTAAAGTCAGATTGCTTCAACAGGCCCAGCTGGTAGAGACAGAGTAGCCAGATCATAAAGTTGAGCTCGTGTCCAGATCCATAATCGATTCGGTTTCCGTTGCCAAAGGACTCGCAAAAGTATGCAGAAAGCTCATTGATAGCATCTTCGTTCTGAACGCCGATGTTGCGATGCCAGGCTGCACTTTTCTTTTGTGCAAGGTCGAGAAGACCGCGGAATGCCTTGTTGCCGAATCTCGACCCACCCTGCTCGTCTGGAGGGGATTTTGTCACCAGCTGCTCTGTCTCATCGAGGATGTGTAAAATAGTCTTGATGGGAGCGCTCAGGTCTGCCTCTCGGACTGCCGAGTTGGGAGTATCGACAATGGACTCTGCTAGCCCAAAAGTCCAGGCTGTGATGAGTTTACATGTTGGTGAAGAGAGGAAGATGTCATGGTCCTTCTTGGATAGAATTCTTTGCGAGGGAGTCTTGAAAGTCCAGTTGTAGGAGGTATCGGGTGGCGTGGGGAGAGCAGGCGTTTCGGGGATGGGAGTAGGATTGGAGGGACCGGAGCGTCGCTTTCGAGGTTCGAGCTTTGGCAGTCGAGATTTGAGGTTTGGTATTGATGACGCTGCAGCAGCTTCTGCACCTGGTGATGAGGCGGGCTGAGGGGGGGCTTGCGAAGTCATTTTTGTATAGAAGGGAAGTTATTGTGTTGTTGATAGGTTGATGTTGGATTGATAATACCAAGAGAAGCTGCATGTCATGAGTTCAGGGTCTACGTATACCTATGATTGGCAGTAACCTCTACGGGCAGCTTCTAGACCGACCCCACTATCTCCATGTCATAGCGAGTAGCAAACCATGGAACTCATGGAAGAACATTTTTTCATCTCTCAAGTGAATTCTAGTCAATAATTTCGTTTTCTTGACTCAATACTCATCACATACTCAACTGGATTCAATAATTCTCACTCACTTCTAATTGACGGAATCAATCCGATATACCGCCTTTTACAGCGCGGGGCTAAAACTCAAGGGACCTCCATAGGAAAATTTCCCTTCCCAGCCTTACAAGACAAAACCCCAACCTAGTCGTTTCAACACCAAAACAAGACGATACAATGGCTCCCTTTGCTGAACCAACAGCGGAGATTTCTCACCTCGCCAAGTCTGACGGCTCTGCAACATTATCATACGGAGGATATGCCGTGATAGCCGCAGTCAACGGCCCCGTCGAGGCCCAGAGAAGAGACGAGAATGCCTTTGAGGCTCTGGTGGACGTTATTGTTCGTCCCGCCGCTGGCGTGGGGGGTGCGTAACATTTCTTGTCACAGATGGTATCAGATCCTAATACTCACTCGTTTCGCAAACTACAGGTACCCGTGAGAGGCAGCTTGAAGCCATTATGCAGGCCGCGTTGAGGCAACTCATCCCTGTGAGAGACTATCCTCGATGTGTGATCCAAATCACTCTTCAGGTGGCCGAGACACCTGAGAACGCCTATGTCAATGCAAAAATTGTTCAAGCGCAATTGGTAGGATGTGATGTTTAATGAATGAGCTAGGCTTGGACTGACATCTGTCACAGAACCTCCCCATCATTCCTGCGCTTCTTCACTCAGCTATCCTAGGACTTCTCAGCGCCGCCATTCCTCTAAAGACTATTGGCGCAGCAACTCTGCTTGCTGTCCCTGAGGAGGAGGGCAAGGACATCATCGTCGATCCAAGCGCTGTAGATATCAACCACGCCAAATCAGTTCACGCTCTAGCATTCACTTCTCGCGACGAGCTGCTCTTGTCGGAGAGTGAGGGCGCGTTCACACCCGATGAGTGGACCAAGGTTCTTCAACTCGGACAGCGCATATGCTGTGAGCATCAACAATCTGGATTAGATACAGCCATGTCCGGCGACGACATCGAGTCTCCAAGCATGAGACAGTTCATCCGCTCTGCTGTGGAAGCCAAAGTAGCGGAGGACCTTTACTGGAAATGACGCGCCACCGCAAACTGCATGACAACCCGCTCGTTATCTCCAACATGTATCTACAGCCAAGACGAGCATCAAACCCTCGTCTATGTTCTGTAGGCGCCCAGTCATGGGTAGCTTACCAACGTGGTCAATCTCAGCATAAGCCTCTCCTTGTGGCGAGGGCTATCTCGACGGAGTTTTGAGGCCAGCCTTTGAAATCCTGAGAAGAGGGTCAAACCCTGCATCGTCAAATTGGCTTTTTTGTTTCCCATTATTCAAACCGCCAAGCATAGTTTATTCCTTTAACGTCTTTCGGGACCTTGGTGATCCGGGCTATTATCGGATAGGGTGCCAATACATCAGCTCCCCAGTGGACGAGACGACGAGACTCGTGGGCTGGCGACGTTTCACCATAGCATCAGAAACCGTGTTGGCAGTCTCAGGCGGATTTTGGAGGATTGAATGAGCTAGCGAAAAAGACTAGATACCAATCAAATTTCGAAGAAGATTGAGATAAACCATTTTTCCCTTTCTACACCGAGTCTCCAAGCTGGAAGGTTGGTTGTTTCGCTGGCTGGTTGGTTGGTTGGTTGGTTTGTGAGCTTGACAAGGTGACGATCTTGGTGCCTTTGCCTCTCCGTGTTTCTTACAAGGGGACAAAACTGGGGTTGCATTAAGATACGAGCATGTACGCTAGTGGGTCCTAAGTATTAGGGAACAAAAATAAACAGCCTAAGAAGTCTGATCTGAGTAGCATAGGCTGACCTACTAATTTCGTCCTTTACACCAATTCTTTTCTGATACCCAAAGGGCACGGTAACAGTGAAATGCTACACTGGAATCCATCCCCATCAGCGTATACACACATACCAAAAGGGCATTTCAAGTGAATATTTCCGACTTAGTATCCAATGCTTAGTCTAGATCTCCACGTTCCCGCCCGAACCGAAACATGAGTTGAAAAAGCTGTGCAGGGAGGATATTGAGACGGCGACAGCTTGCCACGCGCGTGGATCGCCACCTAGCATTGGTCAGTTTTTTGCTTTCAGCTATATGTTAAGGAAACAGTTTTGTGATGACCATTATCCCTGATGCCAATACTGTTGGTATCACAATCGCTAAAGGATCACCCGCCACAGCTGATGTTGCAATATTGTAAGGCTCGGGACCCGAGGTTTACGTGTGTGCGTGCTGCAAGTAGACAAAGAACAAGTCAAGACGATGACAAAAGATAAAACGGGATGAATCAAGATCCTAAACAGTTGATGATTTGCATGTTGTCTGTTTGAATCATGAACTCTTTCTTTCTCTCTCATGCCTTATGGAAACTTATAGCCGCATGAAAAGAAAAGAAAGCATTGAACTAATAAACTGGGGAAATCTGCAACATCCCGGAGGCCGTTGGAAAGCTAATATCCACTTGACAACTTTATTGGGATCCACTTGATAGGTAGGCGTAGATTCTTTGAGGAATAACGTGGGAGTCGTCTAGTCAATCATCTTCATACAGTTTTATGACATTAACTAGGATCCTCTACTATATCCTATAATACTACTAATCATATATGTCACAGCATATTTACTCGTCCTGCCAAGTTGACACTAGTTACGGTAAGCAACTAGCTACAGTATGGGAGTACAATTAATTAAATCGAGTTGGCCATTAGTTACCTGACCATGTAGTTGGGTTCGTCCCTATGTCCCCAGTCCCCTATCAACTGCAACTGCAACCGCAACGTCGTTTCTGATTGACGTCTCAGCCGGCGCTTGTCACAGGGAGTTAGTTCTAGGCTCTCAAAAGGGGGGACCAGGGAGTCAGGGATGCTTCTCACCTGAACTAGGCTACTGCTGGGCTATGAGAAATCCACGACGGGAGCTTTTCCCAAATGACCAAAACGGGTAGATAGGTAGATCCTGGAACAAAACATGACAAGGAAGACTAAGGGGGATGGAGACTGGAGTTTTGGAACTCGAGAATAACTATGGAGAAAACATGTCGGTTATAGGAAAAACAGGGAAACACACAAGGAAAAGAGTATTCCTATTAAAGTGAGGGTAAGCACGCAACAGTTTTTTTTTTTGGATTCGGTAGCCGGTCTCAACACAACGCACACTCTCTTTCCTCCCAAGGACTACACTTTGTACTCCGTACCCAAATACTATATCATCTTTTGTAATAATCACGCGAAACTTCAATTGTCAACAAGGCTCTGCGAGTCTCGTACCAAAAGAATTCGCCCATTTTCTTCTCTTTCTTCTCTTCTTTTATTATTATCCTCCCCCCCTTCGCTTATACAGTGTTTTGACTTGTTTCTGTTGTCACCGAATCTTCGATTGGCGCCAAGTAATTAAACTGTTGGTTCTTTTTTCTTCCCAATCAAGAGCTATACATCTTTCTTCTTCGCTGGTCGTTGAAGTTAAGTCGAGTCGAATCGAATCAATCCATCTTCTTACATCACATTTTGTGGCTTGCAGGCGACTGCAGTTGATTGGGATTGTGTTGCGTTGCATTGCGTTGCATCTGCAGCCGAAAAGAGATTCTTGAAAGATCCTTGTCTTGTTCTATTCTTTTCTCTCTTGCTTCCTCCCATCTCTCCTTTGCCCGTTTTACCCGAGACTCTGATTATTCTGTGAGTGGAGATTCTATTCCTTCATCAAAGGTCTAAGACAAGAGAAAAACAATCGGCAACCGAATACCGCTTGAATCTTTCGGTGCTCGAGATTCGAATATCACCCACGTGCATCTTGTACAGCTGCGACCACGATCAACTCATCACAGACCAACACCCAATAGCGTCGTGTTCCTCCCGCTCGGCTCGGCTCTTGCGTCCCAATCTTCGAAGCTATTAGTTCCAGCATCGACAATCAATCCCTGGAAGTGTCTCATTCCCCGCAACGAGCTAGCGATTCGACGAGTCCTTGTCACTTTTTCTCGATTCTCGATTCCTGAACGTCATCTACATCACGCCTGTTAGACCCAGCCCCTGGAGGGTTTGCATTGAGTTACTCAGATCTTTGTACCCGAGTTACGGATACAAGACCGGCATTTACTCTTCACAAAATCCGACGGCTTCCATTGTCTCCGCATCACCTCCGCGGACACTCCCGCGCCCTGTTTAGTGTTCGGAATTTCCTGTGGAATTCTGTTTTCTTAACACCGATAAAGTCTGCCAAAGGTCTTGTGAACAAGGTCTAACTATCTCTATCCGTGTGTGTGTGTGTGTGTATCTCCGACAAAGCACACTCAAGATAACAAGAGACATCCCATCGCGTGCTCCAAACTTCAAACCCCCTGCATTCCATTTTCGGGGTTCCTATCTTCTGTTACAGCATCCCCCCTCCACTACAATCGGAAATATGACAGGCCTACTCTCACCTACCGCTCTCCACCCAGCTCTTGGCAGCCCCCGAGGCCGAGCTGGAGACGACAACGGCTACAGAACCATGACCCTGTCTCCTGCTTCTATTCCTTTGCCATTGCCTTCTCCTTCTCCTCTTAAGAAGACCACCTTCGCCGATGCTTTGACTTTGACTTCAGACTCTTTTCAAACTCAGACTGAACCAGACTTTGAACAATCAGGTTTGTTCTCGACTTTTTTTTCTTCTTCTTTTTTGCCTTCTCCTTTTAACTCTTTCTGACCATTCTCAAGCAGCGGACCCTTTAAAACCTCAACCTTCCCTGGAAGACTCCACTTCTTCCTCTGCTTCCACGTTCACTTTGTCATCTGCCCAAGCTCAAGACCAACAAAAAGATACAACTTTGTTGAGTTCATCTTCTTTGGCTGCTTCCCCTTCATCGCTCCCTCCCTCAACTTCAGACCAGTCTGCTTCGTGGGCTTCTTCTCAGTATCAAGCTCATCGGTCTAATTCTGGCCCGAGGGTTTCGACTTCGGTCATCCGTCACCACAAACCCGACGCTCTGTCGCTCGCACTCCCACCTTCTTCTTCTAAGATGATTTCCATAGAAACTTCAGAGTCGGACTCTCAGTCTCACTCACAGCCAGCTTCCGATGCTGTTCCCGGTCTCTCCAGCGTCCTCAAGAACTCCAGCTCTGCTACTCCCTCCCAGAGCTTAACCGATGCGCTTAACGACCTTGCCAAGTCTCGCTTGCCTACCGCTGGTCTAACACCCACTACTGCTCGCACTTACACTTCAGCCACCAGCAACGACACAACTACTTCTGATGCCGCAGCTACCATTCTTGCCTCAACTCTCCAGTCGCCATGCTTCTACCACCAACGCTTCGCTGATGCTGTCGACATCGGCAAGGTCCTCGAGGAGATCAAGAACGATGTTTCCATGTCTCATTCGCGCCTCGTTGCGACTGCAACTGGTGTTCGCGAAGTCTCCAAGCAGCTTCAGCGCCGTCCCATCAAGCGCGCTGTTCGCAACATCATGATTGTCACAAAGGCACGCGACAACCAATTGGTTTATCTTACCCGTGAGCTTGCTGGTTGGCTGCTGCGAACCCCACGCTACGGTTCCGACCTCGGCGTTAATGTATACGTTGATGCTAAGCTCCGTAACTCGCGACGCTTCGATGCATCTGGTCTGCTTGCCGAGAACCCTCGCTTTCAGCACATGCTCAAGTACTGGACACCCGATCTGTGTTGGAGCCAGCCTGAAAAGTTTGACCTCGTCTTGACTCTCGGCGGCGATGGCACTGTCCTTTTCACATCATGGCTCTTCCAGCGAATTGTCCCTCCTGTGCTCTCATTCAGTCTCGGCAGCCTCGGCTTCATGACGACATTTGAATTCGAGAAGTACAAGGAGCACCTCAACAGAGTCATGGGTGATGACGGTATGAAGATCAACCTTCGTATGCGATTCACCTGTACTGTCCACCGCAACAACCGTGGCGCTGGAGCTCTTGACGCGCCCAAGCTCGAGGAGCCTGAGCAATTCGAGGTTCTCAATGAGCTCGTCATCGATCGTGGCCCTTCTCCCTACGTTTCCAACCTCGAGTTGTATGGCGACGACGAGCTCCTCACTGTTGTGCAAGCTGATGGTTGTATTTTCTCTACCCCAACTGGTTCTACAGCATACTCTTTGTCGGCCGGTGGTGCCCTCGTCCACCCCGATATCCCTGCTATCCTTCTCACCCCCATCTGCCCTCACACTCTCTCCTTCAGACCCATGGTCCTCTCTGATACCATGGCCCTTCGCGTCGTTGTTCCTCGCAACTCACGAGCCACTGCCTACTGTGCTTTCGATGGCAAGGGCCGTCTCGAGCTCCGACAAGGAGACTGTGTCACCATCACCGCCTCTCAGTATCCATTCCCTACCGTCACCCGCACCGACACCGAATGGTTCGACAGTGTCAGCCGCACTCTCCGTTGGAACGTCCGTGCTTCTGCCCAGAAGCCCTTTGACGCCGACGTTGCTGAAGACGGCAAGGACGATGATGAGATTGGCTGGGATATCGACACCGATAGCGCATGCTACGCTAGCGAGGATGGGAGTGTTAGTGCCAGTCCCATTCGTCGACAAATGAGCCTCCTAGGTCTATGATGCGGAGCGTCATCCCTATATAAGAGAAGAACAAATGATTAAGGCAAGGTGTTGGCGGCGTTTGGCTTTTTTGCTGCATCCAGTCGATTGGAATACAGGCATATCATAGATCAGGCCTCTACTGTTAATTAAAAGAGGACCAGCCAAGGATAATTCAAGCATGATGGCGAGCAGGTACTTAGACATCTAGATTCAGAAGACATGTTGTCTTCTTACGGTGCAATATACACAATGCATCATTACAATTGCTTCCAAAACATGACAATCGTGACGTGATGTGTATGTCAGGCACTACAGATTCTCACTATTAACCCACCTAATCTATGGGGGGAGCAGAAAACTTAGGTCCTAAGCTTAGTATACCTACCTAGGTACAGAACATTTATAGCCTAAGAGTAAGTCCATGATTGCATAAACTGACTAACTACTACTATTGACCTACTTTTTCGTCTCTTATCCTTCCAGCAGCCAGCTTTCCTCATAACATCGTAAAGGGCCCTATCACATTATTTTTCATATGCTCATTTATGCATTCCGATTTCACGTGAACAGAGTCATTTCGTTTTGATGTTTCCGAGACATTGTCTCTTGTTCTTTTCCATTCATCCAAGAAGCCGAGCTATCCGCCAGCTTCACTAAGCCAGTAATTGGTTGAATATCAAAGCATATTTACAAGCACCAGTTCCCAGGCGCCCAAAACCAAACCCGTACCCAGCCACCCTTGAACAGGACATGAACCAAACATTGTACAAATGTGTACGTACATTGGGGGCGCAGACTCATACAATCCATGCAATTAAGTGCACGACATATTCTCTTCTCCGTTTCTGGAAAGAAAAGAACACAAGATAAGCCAAGCAGACCGTACAACTGTCATCCGGTTATCCCCCTTGCTTTTACAATCGATAAACTGCTCATGCAGTTCTTTGCTTTATTCATTTGATTTACCTCCAGGCTCCTTGGCTAAGCGAGAGAAGGCCGGCGACGCAATCCATGTCAGGCTTCTTGCTGGGGCTAACCGAACCTCGCATGAATTTCTCAACCTCATTCTCTCTAGAGGGCATGGCTGACTTCATCGTGTCCTCGAAAATCTCCAATCCTTCTTTTATAATGGACCGGGGGCGAACGGGGGCAGTGTTTGCGCGGTTGGCGAGTAGGTTTGGGCTTTTCTGCTCCTGGAGAACTCGACCGATGCGTCGAGGGTTCTCGCCAACTGACTTAGGGGCAGGCGGCAGAGGTCGACGGTGAAAAGGATCAGGGGAGCTATGATCCTCGTCAGGGCTCAAGTTCTCCTTGTCTGAATCACCGCCTGTTGGAGAGACCAACATGGAAACCTTTACCTTGCCATACTCCCTATCAGCCTTTCGAAGTTCTTCAAGTTCCGTCTCCAGTAGTGAGATACTTGACCCAGTGGAATCCAATCTAGCCTTCTTGGCCTGGTGAGGCCGCTGCTGGGGTTTCGTCATGGGAGCGTTGCGCTTAGCGGGGCTTGGTTGCTGAGTTCCTCCCAGGGATCGAAGGATATTGATAGCTGCAATCGCCGATCCGTTCGACTCGTGTTCGGCCTGGGCTGTCAGCTCATCACGATTCTCTGCGTCCGCGCAGGACTCCCAGGCGTGCACGTTACGAGACCGACCTCGCATGAACCTAGGAGGAGGCAAGCTGTTGGTAAGCGCCGTGATAGGAGGAAGAGTAATCGATGGGACCGCGCTATGGCTACGCTGCAGACTCCGTTGCCGCACCTGGGGCAGGCTTGGCGTGGTTGATGATGGTCGAGGAGGCATTTCACGGGATGGAGAGCCTTGGTTGGAGACTAGCTCGGCCTTGCCCTCTAGGGACATTGATAGGCGAACCTTGGACTGGCTCTGTGGATAAGAGGAACCATCAGACGTGCACGAGGAAGGAGGGAAATGATCAAATCTGCAATTGGTCAGCTTATAGTAGCAGATAGTTGTAGTAAGCATGGCATACCTGAAGGAATCATCCCCGCTACGGCTCATAGCGGGTGGAGTGGAGAAAGCACCAGGCGCGGAGTTCCAACGGTTGGCGAGATAGCCAACGTTACTAGAGATGGAGCTGGACAGAGAATGGGAAGCACCGTGAGCACTGTGGGAGAGAGCAGGATCGATACGGTTGGGAGTGACATCGGGGAAGCGATAATCGCGGTTTCGGGGCATGGAAACCGGGGTGCTATTTAAGAGGTCTGAGTGAGTTCGTGGCATGGAGGGAGTCTGGTCGAAAGGCCGAGGTGCAGAGATATGATCCGCATATCGAGATCCAGTTGGGTCGGTTACTGGGAATGCCTTTTCTGACCTGCTAGGCGTAGTGGTGTTGACGATAGGATCGGAAGGTATCACGTTCATGCCTCCGAATTGGAGAGCAGCAACCTCTTGTGGTGATAGGGGACGTGCCTTGCGGCGGTCGTTCTGTCTCCGGTTCTGGAACCAAATCTAAAGGGGATCATGTCAATTTCGTGTTTCCAAAAAATAAATCTGGCAGACGCGTAAAGAGCCAGCTCGTGATAGAATAGAGTTTCAAACGTCGACCATTGAGATTTCCATACCTGAACTTCTTTTTCATTCAAGGACACGCGCTGGACGATATCCAGGCGCGCTTGCTTGTCGGGTTTAGGATTGCTGCTGTACGCCTCTTCTAGAATCATTTTGTCCTTGGCCCTGCACGACGCAATCGAAGCAAAATTAGCTCAGCTCCTTGGATAATTTTTGTCCACCCTGAAAACCATGTTGGCGAAGACATGAAACATACACTGTGCGTTTTCTCTTTCCTTTGGGATGCTTCTCGGAATCGGGTGCGGACATGTTTGAATTGCCAGTGGCATCTGCCAGAGGAGGCAGGCTCTGGGGCGTGATGGCGACATCATGTTGACTCGGGGCCGATGCAGCGTGTCTGTCGGGTGTAGCGGCGACAAAGGAGGAGTTGGGAGCGGCCATGATTGCGGATGGGAGGGGAGGGTGATGGAGATGGCCTTATTGATGGTGCAGACACATTACTGGATGAAGAATTGAACAGGAGGCGATTTGTCTGGTGGTCGTTTATCTCGCGGGAGGAGGAAGGGGTGACGATATTAGCAACAGAGTAAACAGATATACTGTAAAGAAGAAAGATACAGCAGAA
Organism: Fusarium nodosum; assembly: GCA_014898975.1. Taxonomy (NCBI): domain Eukaryota; kingdom Fungi; phylum Ascomycota; class Sordariomycetes; order Hypocreales; family Nectriaceae; genus Fusarium; species Fusarium nodosum. The sequence continues at coordinate 61,341 of JAAVUE010000014.1, forward strand.
AAGAAGTTTGGTTAGTATGAGTCGTAACGGTCTGGATGATAAGAACGAGATGGGAAAGTGAAGAAGGAAAGAAGAACGAGGTTGTCGTTGAGTTTGAGTAGTAGAGTTGAGATGGAGAGGAGCGACGTGTAGTTAGGGCGTGCTTCTAAAACGAGGCGACCCAGCCTAGGAAGGTATCGTCCCTTCAGTTCCCTTCCAAGGCCCTTGCGCTGCACTTCCCCTCCTGGGTCCCCCATTTGTCTTGGGCGCTTGTGCCTCCGCGTAAACCTTGTAAACGCGCCCCCCTGTTCGTAGCACCTGCTAGCACTGGCAGGGTAAAAACCCAGTAAACAACACAAAAAAAAGGCTACGAGCCCAAACCAACCTCCTCTACCGACTTTCAGATCTACTAGATTACGTCTTTGGAGATTACCCAGGCAGCTCTAGCTTTCCCGCCTTGTTCTTTTATTTTAATGGATGGCGTATTTTCCGAAAACGCGGTATTGATTCCTAGTTGACCAACGCGTTGTCTCACCGTGACTTAACTTTGGTTCCATGATCATTTAAGCTTTCATATCAAATGTCTTGCTCGAGAGACTTAATCTGCCTATGATATTAACCAGATACTGGAAAGGCTGGCTGGTCCCCTTTGCCTACTACCTACTTACATACAGTCCATCTATGAGAGGATGGATGCATGGCATTGTTTTCCCCTTTTCGTTTGCATCCCCGCAACAGTATTGGATAGCAAAAGACGCGCTACAGTTTGTTAGCAACTTTTGGATAGAAACAAATAATCACAAACGCGTTAAATATCAGACTAATCAACTAGACATAACTTTATTGTTATCTGTTTTTGAGTATGGTCAATTTGTTAAATGTCTGTCGTCACAGCCACAAAGTGGGAAACAGATAGAGCGTTGAAAGAGTTTTTACAGAAACTTGCTCGACGGTTCTACTATACATGCGGCTAGACAACCAGGTGCATAAAGCATGCATGCAGAAGAATTCGGCCACGATCTAGCTCAAGGCAAGCTTTTCATTCCAGTTTATTCCAGCTGATCAAGCTATTGACTAACTGTGAAGAGACAAAACAGCGTAGCATACATGGTCTACATGGTTTACTCAAATCTTGCTCCATTCCCTTGTTTCTCAAATATCATCTCCTACCGCCTTTGCCCCACGCTTAGGACGTATCTAGTCAATTAACAAACGGTGTTAGCGATCCTGGGGACCATCCTGTGGTCAATTGACACCCCTGTTTCATTAAGTGGCTGCATGCGCCAGTACAGATACACAGGGGTGTCATGTCCGCCATCCATGATCCATCCATCCATCTCACTGTTTTTAATAGCCACTTTACTTTATCTAAACAAATAAATAAACCGCCAAGCCTATCTAATCTCTCTCTCTCTCTCTTTTAAAGTCCATCTCCCATGAGCACGGATCCCAGTACACAGTCCTTTAAATATCATTCCTACCAAAGTCCGTGTTCCGGCCCAGATTATCGAGATTAAAACATCCTCGAATTCATTTATTCTTATTTTTTATTTTCCCTTTTCATAACACCTGAAATCCTATTCGCTTGCACGTCCAGTCTCGTATAAGTTATGGACCCATCCATCCATGCCATGTTTGTATCTTGTTTTGATGGGTCCTCAAAAAAGCGCGTCTCACGTATTGTGTATGGGCTGCTGCATCAACAAGAAACAACAGCTAGAAATGTCTTTCTTTTTCCTTATTGACAACGAACGCGCTTTGCATGCACAAAGTGGAGGACGACATCCATATCCATGCAGATTGTCAAACCACTAAGGCATGATCGTCAAAACCTAGTCAACTGCTCTACCATTTCGACGTTAAACCCGATTACTAAAAAACTATACGAGGGCCATGATGAAACCATATGCTGTTGCGACCAAAATAAACAGCTCTCAAACTCATTGGTCTATTTTATACGGTCATCTCGGTTGTGATAAAAATACCGGAACGTGGGTTCACTACTAACATAGAGGCTAATGAGGTCTCATTCACTACAAGAAACATATATGATCCATGTCGTGTTCATACTCCTTGCCGTCCTCGCAGCTCAAGGAGACGCTGGAACAGAGATGAACATCGTTCTTGACATCAATTGCTTTATCACATTTGCACAAGCATGCTAAAGTCCCGTGACATTCAGCCATCTATCTCAGGGCGAACTTCTAAGCATAACCTTCAACAAGTGGTGTGTCACACGTTCTACTGTCATTTGCACCCAGACTGCGCGATACATTCTGGTACGTGGGTATCTTTAACGCCAAGTCATTAGAGTCCCGGGCGACTCCTGGGTTCGATAAGATGCAGATCGGATGTATAATCTCGATAAATGTATCATCATGATTATAGAAACACAAGTCAAGCACTAGTGGCATAACTTTACCTGATTGTCTTAAAAGGTCCTTGACATCCAAATCCACGAATTGGTATGATTTTGCGTGTAAAAGTATCTGGTCAGGTTCTCGATCATACGACTGCATAGCTGCCATTCTATCTGTCTCTCCAAGCAAGTACGGATAGACATATGCACCCTTACCTGGATAGAGGTTTTTTTTTTTTACTTCTTTTCTCTTTTTCGTTTGCGGACCGGGCTGCAGGCTGCAGAATGGCTGCCCTTACCCTTCTGGCCGCCGCAGAAGAGACCGGCAGAATGCATTAGAACACTATGACAGTTGTCGAATCAAAACTGGCAATTGAGCCTATCTTATTGTGTTACCTGCAATATTCCAAATCAGTATAATCAGGAGGCTAAGGTAACACAACGCCTCGTTGAGAGTCGAGGTGGCTGCAATGTGAACACCCCTGGCAACGTTGGCTCAGATGCCACTATGCAGACAGCATTATGTGTTCACCTTCGAACCAATTCCATGTGTATGTATGAATCTCCCTTGACTTTGGTCACGGAAACATTACTATCCTGGCCCTTGTCTTATATCATCAATCTCCATAGCACATAGAGCATGTACATCACATCAATGAAAAACACGAAATATCCATCAAAGGGTCAATGTTCGCTGTCTTAGCCAAGCCACGCAAACCTGGCCCTATTTATTGTTTTGGTGGAGGAAGTCTAGCTAAACTAAATAAGACACTGCTCTTTGCAGTGCACCGTCCCTTGTAACCCCCAAAGAGAGGCATGACGGCCAGTCTTTTGTGCCGCCCCATAATCACGCTGCTGTAAACTCCAGGACTTCCGTCCCGTACTCATAAATGGTCGTTCCGGCTGCCTATGTGCCATCCTCAAACACTGCCCAATGCACCGTTCCTTGGACACCCGGCAGCATCCTCCTCAACAAAGTTATTCCGTGAACGCACGAGTCATTTACAGATCGTCGTCGGAAAGCTCGCCAGGCAGAGGCATGGCGGCGGCCTCATCCATCTCCTTGCGGTACTCCTCCAGGAGCTTCTCGTCGACCTGGGCAGTGGGGGGGGCCAGAGCGGGAGCAGCAACGAACTCCTGTTGAACTGATTAGTATTTCGAATTCCATCAGGGAAGTGAAATTATCTTACAAGCTGAGGGTTGCCGACAAGCTTGCGGGCGAGCCAGAGGAAGGGCTTCTCGAAGTTGTAGTTGGACTTGGCGGAGATATCGTAGTACTGGAGGTTCTTCTTTCGGTGGAAAGTGATGGTCTTGGCCTTGACCTTGCGCTCCTTGACATCGACCTTGTTACCGCAGAGAACAATGGGGATGTTCTCACAAACTCGGACGAGATCACCTGCATAAAGTTGTTAATCGCAGTTCTGATGATATCATGGCGGGGTGCGACTCACGGTGCCAGTTGGGGACGTTCTTGTAGGTGATACGGGAGGTAACATCGAACATGATGATACCGCACTGGCCGTTGATGTAGTAACCGTCACGGAGACCACCGAACTTCTCCTGACCGGCGGTATCCCAGACATCGAACTGGATCTGGCCGAAGTTCTGTAATAGAAATTAGTACCCCGCATAGGCCAACGTACGTGGGGTCGCGACTTACGGTGGTGAAGCCAAGAGGGTGAACCTCGACACCGAGGGTGGCCATGTACTTCTTCTCGAACTCACCAGTCAAGTGGCGCTTGACGAAGGTGGTCTATCGTAAAAATAAAATGTCAGTCGAAGTTGCAGTTTTTGATGGGTGGTCGCTCCACGTCTCTCGAGACTCGGTTCAACTTGGCGGAGTAAAGCTCGGCGGTCGTCGAAGAAAAATCGCGAAAGAGGATGTTGCGTCATGGGATCCTACACACCTTTCCGGTACCACCGTCACCGACAAGCACAAGCTTGAAGGTAGGGGTCTGCTGCTCAGCCATTTTGATAGTTGTGTCTGTGGTGTTGTAGCGACAGGTACGAAAGATATAAACAAGCGGGGTGCTGAGAGGCCTGGGTTAGCTTCTGTTGAGCGAGCGGTCGGCAAGAGCGCAAGAGGGCTCAATTCGAATATGGTGTGATAGGATGAGGGGTATCAAATGGGATGGATAGACGTCGAGGTGAAGCAGCGGCGAGGGGAATCGGATCCTAAATACCTGGAAAAAAGCGTTGCTTGGTGGGTATCTTGATTGACAAACTTTCAAGAAGTCAACCTGAATGATGTTTTGAAAGGCGGCGGGGGACTTTTGGGCAGGGAAGGACCTCAAGCGAAAAATTCAGTCGCCCCTACCTACCTGGTGGGTAGGCTGCACGTGATGCCGGCCATTCAGTAAGTCGCATTCTCATGCTGGTTGCCAGTGATCCACTCATTAATCAAGGCCTGCTACCATCACCACCCGACACCGTCACCGCTCTGAGCCCGAGATTCCGCTCTTGTCATTGGGCACCGTTGTGTTGATTTGGTCCTCTATGTCTTCCTGTTCGCTAGTCTGCTCTGCTGGCTGTGCATCGCGCTGCCTAGCCATGCCTGGCTTTGCTCCTTGGTCCAACATTTTTCTTCACCCGGGTAATCCCAGTACAGGCTTGCTGACTGCAGTCAGGCTTTCTTTGCCTCAGTGCATCAGAAACGTTATTCGTTGGAAGTACAAGAGACCAAATTAAGAAGTCAGCTTATGCTATTCAGAGTGGACTTTCAGGCCATCTGTTTTTGTTTATTTTGGTACCCTAAAGCATAGAGGTCAACTTTTCTGTTACCCACTAGCTTTGCTACCATGCTGCCACCCGACATCGTGGATCGATCGGGTGAGCTATCCTGCTTGTATCAAAAGGGTTATTCAGCATGTCCAGGCAACCCCTAGGCAGCTCCAGGTAACCATTGTCGTACTATCAATCTTGAGCTTTCATTGGAGAAAATCACCATCACTGGAACTTGATTGTGCCCTATTATTAAGTTGTTGGACGTGGACTTAGTCATCGATTCTCTCACATGTACGTCTTTCTCGATACATCACAACTACACAGATGTCTCAACAGTTGCCTGGGGAAATTTACACATGATTTGTAACTGCCCTATCTAACTGGTAACAGAAAAGCCTGCTTTTTTTTGCTTTCTTTTTTTTTTTGAGTATACATAAATAGCCCAAGTCTGGTCTGAATTGCATTCACTGACTTGTGTCCCTTATGCCTTCAGTGGCTATTTTTTCGATTACCCTGAGGCCATCACATCTGAGTTGGCACCATTCTTTAAACAGTGGTGCCTGTTTAACTGCTGGCTCCAGAATATGACATATTCGATCTGCCTTAGGAAGTAGGTATACTTCTTGAACCCTTCGAAGTTACAGAGGAAGAATATGACAACCCAACATGCCACGACCACCCCAATCCTTTCTGGGTGTCAGAGTCAACCGTAACTCTTGTCGTTCGGCCACGCCATCTGCTCGTGATACTTTTATGAAAACGTTGCTCTATGTGTTGTCAGCTGACTTGCTCTCATGGATTGTCGTTAAACCACAACTTACTCCTTCATTACCCTGCACGCATTCTGCAACCTTCCTCAGATTGTCGTGATTGGCCTGATTGACATAACCAAAGTTACGAATCTCATCTCCAGCTTTCAAGCCAGCACTCTCTGCGGGGCTTCCTGCGGCCACAGTGTTGACCTTTGCGAAAGGGGGATCCAAAGGTGTAGAAACCGAGTCTGGCAAGATAGATTGGGAGTTATCTTGACCGGCAACCGGTACAGCATCATTCTCGTCAAAACTGGCGAAACGTTCGTGAATATACTTCTCCATACGAGTCATCAAAGCTTTATAGTCATTTCGTAGACGAATAATACGAGCTCTTGTAGTTCGGACTAAAGTTGTTAGTAGATGAACAGAAGTGTCCAGCATGAGTAATACTTTGGGCAACATCAATATCCGCGCGAGGGAATCCATCACTCGTCAACAGAGAAGTGTTCATATCTACTCCATGCTATAATTCCATCAGCTTAGTGAGGACTTTGTATAGTGGTTGTTTGTAAATACCGAATCAAGAACGCCTCCCAAAGCCTTGAGTTCAGCCTCGACATCGTCCTTCTTTCGCACCAACTCAGCAAAGCTTAGATGCCCCGCATCACCATTAGTGACAGAGGCAGTGGTTTCCCCAGAGGGTACAGTCGGAGCGTGGAGGTTTTCCATCTCGAGAGGTTGGAGAAGAGAAGAAGAATGACTTCAAGTTAGAATCGCTGCGTTGCTGAATATGAGTTGAAGAGTCGAATGCGATCTTTCGTTCACGGCAGGCTGCTGCAGGTGACGTGCCTTAGACGGAGCTTGTGCTGGGGGGAGCTTTCGGGGCTCTTCAGTGCAACCACTGTTAGGTACCTAGTTATGTGCTAGGTACAAACAACTCCCTCTAGGAGTCGTAGAAAACCCGAGACACAAGCTTAGTATTTGCAGAGCAAACAACCTAAGTTTAGATATAAAGAAGCATAAAAACAAATTGTTCTATCCCAAGTAAATATCATCAAGTTTTCTGCGTTCAAGAGCCTCTCACGCTCCGAGCTGCTGGGCTGGACAGCTCCGAGGCCGGTGTTTACATATGGTCCGTGCACCCGCATCTGCGGCTCAAACAATCCGTGCTGGCGACGTCACTTTTCTTCCTCAGCAACTTTTTCTCAACGCGTCTCTCAGATCCACGACCAGATTGCCATTGCGAAGCAACCATCATGGCTACCGGTGTAGATGCGCGACTCTTGAAGTCGACCAAGTTCCCTGCCGAATTTAGCCAGAAGGTTGATATGCAGAAGGTCAATCTACAGGTTATGAAGAAGTAACTATCCTCATTCCGAGCTCCGTGGTAACGTTTGCTAACTTGTTCTCTTAGATGGATCGCCAGTAAAATATCCGATATCCTAGGGAACGAAGACGATGTAGTGATTGAGCTCGTTTTCAACCTCATCGAAGGTCCGCGATACGTACGTTCATCCCAATTTCCAACCACTCGCGACGAATGCTGACATTTCGCCGATAGCCGGACATCAAATCACTTCAAATCCAACTCACCGGTTTTCTCGACAAGGATACGGCGCCATTCTGCAAAGATCTATGGAAACTACTGTTGAGTGCTCAAAGTAGCCCTCAGGGTGTCCCCAAAGAACTACTTGAAGCTAAGAAGCTTGAGCTCATGCAAGAAAAGGTACGCCACCATGCAAATCCTTTATACTTGTAATTTCCTAACAAAGCCTTTGTCCAGATTGAAGCAGACCGTGCCGCAGAAACTGCTAAACAAAGACGAGATGACTGGGATCGCCGCGACCGTGAAGTCACCGACATGAAAGACCGTGACCGCCGAGATCGAGCAGCAACTCGTGGGGATACTTGGCAAGGAAGGCGAGGCGACCGCGATTTCGACAACCGGGGTCGAGGAGGGGGACCCAGAAGGGGTGGTCGCAGATCGCGATCGCCAGGTCCACGCTTTAGAGACTCCAGAGATTCATATGGGCGTGATAGTTACGTTCCTCGAGGCAGACGGGGCGGTGGCCGGGCTGATCATGGGCGACGGAAGTCTCCTGCTCAGTCTCGCTCAGCATCAGCATCATCTCGATCGAACTCCCGGAGTCGCAGCGCATCGCGCGACTCTGATCAAGCAAACCGACGATCGAAAATCACATCTCCAGGAGGGAGGGGAGACAGACGAAAGAGATCACGGTCACCTAGAGGAGACTCGTACCGGGGCCGTGCCAACAGACGTCATGACAGACGTCGACCAAGTCGACCGTCCCGATCCGTATCGTCAGATCGGGATTCTCCTGCAGTAAAACGCCGACGATACTCCTCGTCAAGAAGTCGCTCGGTATCTCGTCGCAGAAGGTCGTCGAGAAGTGTCTCTTCGCGATCTGACTCTCGCAGTAGGAGTCGCAGTTACAGCCGCAGCCGTAGCCGCTCAAGCAGTGCGTCCCCAGAACGCAAGTCCAAGAGAGGTCCAGAGCATGGAAGGGGCGGACAGCGGTCTTCAAGGAGGAGGAGAGAGTCGCCCGAAGGCCGTCGACGAAATAATTCTTCAGCTTCTTCACGATCCAGGATTCGAGACAAGTCAGCTGATGTTTCTGAAGATGAATCTCGTGCCCCACCGACCAAGATCGAGGCAGAGGTGGCTACTGAATGAAGTATCTGAGGTTAGTCTTCATTATAAGTCCGTTCAAATGACCGGCACTGACGTTTTGGTTCATGAAGACCCAAGCTATACTTGATTCTTGCGGCTCTTGTATGATGAAGAAGGATGAGAATGATCACGATCATTTTGTTTTTGGGAAACCGAAGCTAACAATTTCCAAAGCCCTTCATTTTGGTGTTACAACAACGGCTTTGTAATCGCATCAATCACATTATTTGCTATTGGCGGCGTTGGAAACTGGGGTAATATATAAAAAGTCTCGTAGGTCAGATCTAGAGTAATAAAGCCATACATATTGATCGAGACTTGATCATGGTGAAGCCGCAACGCATTCAGATCTTTTACCCAACTTAACTCATGCGTGCTTGGTCCCGCTAATGCTCAGGAAGTGGTCTCAAAGTACAAGATGCTTATGCGCTGGCAGTGTTAGAAGACAGTGTTAATAGCTAATGAATGGCAGAACGGTGGCCTTAGCCTAAGGTCAAGAAAAGAAACATCCCAAGAGCACGCCCAGAGGAATATCAGGCGACCAAATTATTTGATATATTTAGGCAAAGCAAGATTTATGAAACTTCCTGCAGCTTTACCTAAGAAATGGCCGTTGGAGACATATGAAACGCACAGATTTAGCTGGAGAAGTTATCAGTAAACCAACTTGAACCCGTAGTTTGTCGGAGTTCTTCTTGTTTATTATTTGAACTAGAGTATAACTCGATTCTCAAGGGAATGCCAAGATACTTCTTTTTATTCCCTTCGTTCAACCCTCCTTTCCTCCTTGAAGAACGCCATCGCTATGCAAAACAAACTGAGATCTAATCACTATCGTTGCTGTAATCACCCAAGTCCCATAGCCTCGCCGCATCCGACCCTTCAGATCCGAGAAGGGACGGGCGTTTCCCTCTCAAGACAAGTCCATTGTATCCTCCTGATCTATGCGGTCACCTACAGAGCTGAGACCTGACTCGTCGTCGCTAGCGTGGCCGTTCTGCTGGGGAGCTTGTTGCTGTGGAGGTTGGTCTCTATCCTCCTGTTGGTCTTCACCGGGTGCTGGGCTGCTCTGGGGGGATGCACGGTTGGAAATCCATTCTGCGATCGTGGTCTCTGGGCCGCCTTCGACTTGGATCTCGCCTGTATCGTGTCCGCGGCCGAGTATGGTTCCGTGGTACTTTGCGTCTTCGCCAGTTTTGCTGTGTTTCTTCTTGAGAGCTGGAAAGGCTTGTTGTTAGCATGATTCCTGGATATACATCGTTGCAAGACATACCATTGAGATAATCCGTAGCATCTGTTTCACCGTCGCCGCTTCCGACTTCCATCATCTCCTTCATGCGCTGTCCCGCGAACCATGCCATGAACTCTTCGACTCCCCGCAGATCCTCTTCGCCGCGCCACATTTCCTCTGTGGAAACGCGCTCTGGCATGATGGCACCAGCGTCCTGCAGCGCCATTCGTATATCCGCTATAGTGAAGTCGGCGCTATCGCCTTGGTTATGAGCGGCATGGTCGGCGGTACTCTGGCAAAGAAGCGACAGGTATCGAGCCGCGAGGTCGGTCAGGGAGTCGAGCACTGCTGGGCGCGTCGAATGGTAGCCCGTAGAGCGAAGGATTTGGAGGATAGAAGGGCGAAGGAGCGCGTGGAAAAGAGATGGTGGTGTCGTCATGTTTGTATAGGATCTTATGAGTTCTTTGATTTTGTAGATGAATTGGTTCGTTTTCTGTTTGGGCGCTCAGCTTGCGATGTTGTAAATCTTCCCGTTTGGAGCTACTGGATTCGTTCGTTTCGGTGTCGCGGTAGCTGAGCTGAGCTTGGTTTGACCGTCATCGAGTAATCCTGGGGGAGGAGAACCTCGCAGCGCATTATCCGAACAATGCGCCTAGCAACTGTTCAAGAATCGTGTAAAAGCTGCTTGCGATAAAGCTTCTCTAATTGTTTGGAAGTTGGCCCGCTTGGGTGAAGTGCAGATTAGAGAATAGCTTGCCAAACAACAGCCTGATAATGAAAAGAGTGGAGACCCACTGCCTCAATAGAACTTGCTACAACACATAATACCAAGAGCTGAGGGATGCATACGATGTAATAGGACAATAGTATAACGAATCAACAAAGATTTAATGGTTATACAGATACCTGCAAAGATTCAATTGCGATTTCAATCACTTGTTGAGTTTTTGATTTGGGAGGAAAGCTCAATCTTATAGTTAGTTGAAAATCATGAGTATATTAAGAAGGCATCAGGATATCAGAAGACTTAGCTGGTAGGAGCACAAGAGACGAAGTTAGTAGGTCAGTTTATACTACTTAGATTAGACTTCCTGGGCTGTTTATTTTTATATCCTACGCTGAGAGGCTAACGTTTCTGGTACCCATCAGGAAAGCTTCAGTTTAAAGTCAATATGAAATATCAATTATTCCTTCTTGGCGCCTTTAGGGATAGTCAACTCTCGGTTCTACTTCTGACTGACTACTTATAAAAGGTGTTTAGTAGGTAGCAGAAAACACAACCTCCAAGCTTTAGGGTATAAAAATAAACAAACTAAGTCTATAGTCTAAATGGCATAAACTGACCTACCACTTTTATGATTCACATCTAGAGTGGCGAATATTTCTGATACCCTGAGGGGTGATTGACGTGCTATTATGTCATTATCGGCCTGCCGTTGACGCTATCTCCCAATCCAATGACAAATTATGCTGTGGTTATAATACACAAACTCCCCAATTGATCAATACATCCAGAGTTCGTGCCCCTATCACGACCATTTGTATCTACATGGTCATTTCCTTGGTCTCCTTCTCCAGGCTTCCCTCGTCAGAAATACCACTGTACTTATTGATCCATTCCAGAACTTCTCTATGCCAAACAAGCGAATTCTCGGGCTTCAAAACCCACTACATCAATTATCAGCAAGTTGTCCAGTCAATTTCTAAGCATGTTGAACTTACGTGGTTCTCATCGGGGAACATGACAAATTTGCTGGGCACCTTGCGAGCCTGTAGAACGTTGAACATGGCCAGTCCTTCTGAGATGGGCAGTCGGTAATCGAGTTCGTTATGAATGACCTATAATATGGTTATAATATGTTCAAACAATCGGTTTCCTGCTATACTTACCAGCTGAGGAGTGGCCCAGTTTCTAGTGTGTCGAGATGGATCCCACTTCTCATATCCAGCGCGATTCTCCCAAAGTGTTCCGCCAAAGTCGTGCTCAGGGAAGAACAGCTCTTCAGTAGACCATTGACTTTGAGTTGAGAAAACACCATCATGGCAAACCAAGGCCTTGAACTTTCGTCCTAGGTCATGTCCCTGGATCCAATCTACCCGCTTGTTAGAATACTATACAGCTTTGTAGTGTAGCATCAAAACTCACTAATCATGTATCCGCCATACGAAGCTCCCAATGCAACCGCGTGGTCGGTGTTCACATAATCGACATGCTTCTCGAGGTACTCAAAACACTTAACCAGATCATCGTACGGAGCGCCTCCCCAGTTTCCAGCAATGGCATCAACATGAGCTTGCCCGTATCCAGTGCTGCCAGTTGGGTTGGGGCAAACTGCTACATAACCCTGCTCAGCAAAGATGGCTGGGTTCCAGCGAGTGCTCCAGTCGTCCGTCCAAGCTGACTGGGGTCCACCATGAATCAAGAAAGCCAATGGGTACTTTTTGGACTTGTCAAAGTTGGAAGGAAGCATGACCAGTGCGTGGTTTTCGTAACCGGTCGATCCAGGGTACCAGATCTCTGTGGCCTGAGACTTGGAGAGGCCGAAGGTCTTGCCATTCTTAGAGCTAGCTGAGACAACCTTGACCGACTTGGACTCAGGGTTCAGGATGCCGTAGCTAGAATTCTCGACGCGCGATCGAGTCGTGATAAAAAGGAAGTCGCTGTCGGCCAGAGTGTGAGCTTCCACAACGCTCCCGTCTTCGTGAATGGGCTCGGGAAGATTGCGAGCTTCAAGTGTGTCAGCTGGTAGTTTCCAAAGCATTGATCGCCCATGCTTCTCAGCAGCGACATATAGCTCCTTATCGTCTTTTCTCCAAACAATCCAGTCAGGTCTCAAATCCCAACCACCCTCGTCGTCGTCCGTCTGGTAAAATTCTTGAACATTGCTCAGATCGGTGACATCAGGAATCATCAAGAGTCTTGTCTTGTCCGATTCGTACCGCTGATTCTTCATTCTAGCAAATGCAAGCTTCTTTCCATCGTTCGAAAAGGTTGGCGCACTACTATATCCCCGCAGTCGTCCGGTTTTGACAATCTGGGGCTTAGGGGCCTTCTCTGTCCAAGACTTGATAGGCACATAGTAAAGATCAGTCTTGGTGTTTCGTGCTGGGTTCAGCTCGGGGTCCTTTGAAACGAAAGCAATGCCATTCTCACAGATATCAAAGTCTCCAGCACCACCGAAAGGAGGGACTGGAGAGCTTAGCTTGGTACCTGCCAAGAGGTTGGTGAGGCTCGAATTCTCAAGTAGCCATCTATCGTTCTTTTTCTGGAGCACTCCGTACCAGAGCGAGTTCTGGTTTTCGGTATTCCACGTGTCCCAGTGACGAACAAATAGGCTGGTGTAGATCTTGGCTGAAGTATAGGTCTTGGGCTGAGTCGCTTGCCAATACATATCGCCTTTGGGGGTGGTTACGGAGGAGCAAACAAACGCGATCTCACCCTCCGAGAGAACCTTGGTCTTCGGATTGGAAATGCCCCCAGCAAAATATTGAATCATGCGCGGCCTTGTTCGTGAGCGTTAGCGTCTGAGCAGCCAATGGTTTTTGTACTTGGATTGTTCTTACTCGAACTTCTCCAAGACGTGTGCATAGTAAAGCGAAGAAATGCCGTTGTCGTTTGTCCTGATGAAGGCGACTTCGTTCTCTCCAATCCAGAAAGGAGAGCTGTCATGCGCGTCCTCAGTGATGACATGGGAAGAATCATCCTTGATGTTGAGGACACGGATTTGTGACGACCCGGAGTGTTTTTCGAATGAGTAAGATGAGATCTAGCGGTGTAAGCATGGCCTTGAACAATCGACTGAGTCTGTAGATTTGTCGGCTTACAGTATAGAGAACAAGCTCGCCAGTGGAGTTGGGAACGCCTGTAGAACGGCGCGGGGCCGAAAGCAGCACCTCGGGGGTGAACCGGGTGGCTTGTCTTGTCATCTTAGAGATGGTATCCAGGATGAGGAATGGCAGTGTTGGCCGGGAAGGATCAAGAGCAATTGCAGTGAATGGTATTGGGAAAGATTTTGAAAAGAGGAAAACCAGGAAGCGTTTTGTACGATTGAAACATTCATCATACAAACAGGCCCCCAGGCGAGGTATGTGCCTGTACCTTCCGCCCCCTCTCGCTCTTGTTGTTGTTGTTGCCCGCCCGGCCCCTCCCTTCCGCTGAACCCACCACTCGTGCTACCTTCCTTTACCATGGATGGTACTTTTTAACTTCTAATGGGTATACCGGAAGAGAGGTCAACATCAACGACAAGACACTGTGTCTAGTGTTTTTGAGACTTTATTCTAGGCTGTTCTAATTGTAGCAATCCTTCTCTACTAATTTGTTCAATAACATCCAATCTCACCACCACCATCACAATCATTCATATGATTACGTCCATGTTCGTCCAGTGCCTCTCCAAGTGAGACCCCCGCATGGAACCACATCCATGTTCGCTAGGGGGGTAAATAAGCCTTGAACAACGTCAGCTCATCATAGTTTGGCGTAGCTCACCAATTACTAAACTGGGGTAGACACACGCGATCCCAGCCTCAAATGAACCTTGTTGGCCAGGTCAAGCTCAGCCTAAGTCACCGGTCATGTTCTGCTACCACAGCATTGACTATTCATCACCCTCAGCCCACAAGGCAAGGCGAAGATGTCACATCTCCCCGTTAACTCGTTGCTCACTCCATGCCTCTAGGCTTGCGTCTATCCAGGAGAGCATTCCAATCACAACGTCTACAAGTACATGGCCGAGATGTAATACTCATACCTGGGTAGGCATCTTAGAAACGAATTATACTCTGTAATAAATAACAACCCACGGTCCAGCTTTTTAGCTGCATCAATGTACATCACCTCGTATCCTTTGCAGGGACAACACACCACGTAATGAACCACAAATCCAAGAAAGAATTGTATTCTACTGTAGTACCCTAACGCCATCCAGACCATGCTTCCATTCCAGTTGTATTTCTTATGCTTTAACGCCAAATCCCATTATGCAGTGCATCGTTACATGCATCTACTTGCGCTGCGCACCGAAATTCGTGCGCTTCTTGCTCGTTGATGTGTCGTTTTCGCTATCCTCGTGCTCGACCGTCTTCTTCTTTGACTTGTTCACATTCTTAGCTGCTGTTGTAGATGTCGGCGTCGGATGATTCGAGGGCCCGTCACGAAAAGCGGCAGATGAAGGCGTCGCGCCAGCTGGTGTCGAACCTCCTGATCCTGGGGTGATACCCTCCTGTAGAAATCGTCAGTGTCGCATTCCCGAATATTGATCAGCACTGCTTCGATCTTACTAGATTGTTCGGTCGGTATGAGATCGATGATCGCGAAAAGACTCTATTCTGTTCCATCGGGCCGACCTTTCGTCGTTGTGCTGCCGCGCCGCTCATGCCTTTCATGTAGTTGTCGAAGCCTGTGATGATGTTGCCACTTGGTGTACTGTCAAGGTAGATGGTTTCTTTCTGTGCGATTCCATCTTCAATTTGTGTCTGCGAACAAGTCAGCGGTTTTCTATTGCGCAAGTACTAACAACACCCACCAAGCGTCGCTCTATAGCCCTGCGCTTCTCAACCAAATCCCGAACTCTGGCTTGCGCCTTCTTGTATTCGGACATGGTCACTTGTCCAGTCCCAGCTCCAGTTCCGTTTGGTTGCTTTCTTTCAGTCATGCAAATTTCTCTCTCTTAAGCTGGTTTTCGAAATGCGCGATAGTGGAAACGTTGATATGTAAGGTCGCGTTCCATCAACAAATACCGAAGTTGGGTTGCCTCAGTTGAAATGGCGGGGCGCGTCAACATCAACCGCATTTAGGCGCGTTAGACGCGGGCAAATCAGCACTTGCTAGTCTCAATACACTTTTTTATGTAACCAACAAAACTCACACAACAGTATCAAAAGTTATCATGAACAAAAAAGGAATCCTGCGTATCGCAGGTGGCTGGAACTCTCCCGCCGGGAATTGAACCCGGGTCTCAAGCGTGACAAGCTTGCATACTGACCACTATACTACGGAAGACGGATGGTTGTTGATCAACCATTGTAGCGGAGTTCGATGGGAGGGTCGGCGCTAACGTAGCTATTGTATGGTGTCCAACACGACTAACTTCGATGTGTGTCTTCTTTATCGTTCGTCGTTGGGCCATCTACGATTTTCGGTACATTATATGTCACTTGTGGTTATAGTCTCAGGGTAAAGTTGTCAACTTCTGCTTAATATGACCTAAATAGACCATGAGGTCGTCGTCCGTTTCTACTTCCTCGGTACAAGTTGATTGAAAAGCCCTTCTGCCCGTGATTCAACCCTTCATCCTGGATTTAAATACCTCCCGTGCGGAACAATTCATTCATCTTGTCGCAACTGACCCCTAGGCCAAGTACCCAAAAACGAAGGCCCCCGTTATAAGAGACATAGGTATGAGGGTCCATATCTGCTTACCAACACATCTCTTCCCAACTGCAGAAGTCTGGTATTCCAGGTGCAGTGGATTTGAGATATGGGAGGTTTTTTTTTTGGTGTTTTTTTTTAGCAGCCGACGTCGCTGCCCCTGGCTCCTGTCTTTCGGAGCTGAGCTCGTTGCAGCAGCGAAGGACGACGAGTGCTTCTTCTTTCTAGAGGTCGAGGTTACTGCTTGCGACTTTCGTTTCGTCGTTGTTCGATGAAGCTGGTACGGCCTCGGCGAGCATTGGCGCGTGTTGAGCAGATAGTGCAGTAGACCTGCTGGCTTGAGCTGAAGATTGGGCGGTAACAGCGTCGGACGAGCCTGGCGGCTGAATCGTCGTCTTTGGGTGTGGGTTGAGCCAGTCATGTTGAAGAATGAAGCTAGTTCGTCAAGTCTCTGACGGTCAAGGCTGGCAAATTCTGTAACATGCTTGGCGAGCTTGTCAATGTGATCAATCTTCGACTTCATTTTGGCGAGTGTAGTTTTCACTCGAGACAGTTTGGCATCTGGCCCGGTTTGCGTCTCCTTACTTACGTATCGTATTTTGTCGTCGTCGTCGTTTTCGCCGTTTCCACCTTCATCTTCACAGTCGCCGTCGTTTTCGTCGTCGCAGTCGTAGTTGTAGTAGTCGTAGTGATAGCGGTCGTAGTCGTAGTCTTCTTCCTGGTGGGCGCTCTTTACACCAGAGCTTGCTCCAAAGCTTGCTCCCATGGTTTTATCGTTATGTTTATACAACATAGCGCAAAGAGAAGCGGCATTTGGTGCTTGAGATTGACCTTTGTCGACGCGATCATCGTTGAATTGGCTTGAAGGGTCGGTCATGCCTAGTTCAAGGTCACTTTCCGTGCAGCTGGTGTGACCCTTGAGAAGACTGGTGGCGTTGCTTGATAATATGAACTGCAACGACGTTAGTATTGGTCTAGGAAACATCTCGTCCGACTCTACCAAAAAGGGGTGAATGTTCCCTCGTGAGCATGCCCTTGTGAAGACACTAGAATCGAAGATCGTCTTTTATTCTGCAGCCAATTTGCCGTAATAGAGGCCTGTATTGATGAACAGAGAAGGCTGGACTGCAGAGGACGTCGGTCAGTGGTATCGACGAGCAAGTGTACTGATTGATTGATCACTAACCCGGCTTGCTGACTTTGATGATGATGGTCACAAAGGGCATAAAGAGAAAGAAAACTGGCGCCCGAAGTCGGATTATTCGTTGAGCTTATTGCCGTCGAGGCCCAGCCTGTTGGACCTGAAGTTTGTAGCCTCTTTTATTTCTGAATCGACGAGGCAACACTGTGCACATACAAGATGTGGGAGATGGGAAGATGAGAAAAGAATTATGATGGATCAGAGTGATATTCATACCCATAGATCTGGGGATGCGAGGGACAGTGAATCACTCAGTAACGCTCGATTAGCCAAACAACAAAAAACGAAGCAGCCAGGAAACAGTCCTAACAATCCGTCTGATTCCATCTTTAGGAAATTTAAACTCTTTCTTAGTCGAGAATTATGCAATTGCCAACAACATACTCAAAGCCAACTGTAGCGTGATCCTGGCCTTGGAACTGCCTCTACATTCATGGCTACGACACAAAAAGAAATTGGGTTGAAAGAAGACACAACATCGGGTTGAGAGCGAGATACTACATTAGTACCTACCTAGGTAGGTAAAAAACTTGGAAACAATGGGATGCATGTCGTTGCTTTAAAGTATATTGAACTACCTGAACTTAGTAATCCGACCTACCATCCATGACATGGGTGATCGCCCCTATATTCTCCATGGCAAAGTGAGGATAGGATTGTGAATCTGACAAGAGATGATATGCTGCTGTGAATTAGGATAGAGAACTACTTGAAATGTGAACTTATACTGGCCCGAGGGCCGAGTATTGCCATTACCTATACGCGACAGCGAGTACTTCAAATGCGGCTTTACCTATCAGTTACTCCTCGAGATAACATTGTATCTCGTTATAATACAAGATTCCAAGGGGCATAGTTTGGCCCTTTATATGCTAATGTATATGTTCCAATATCGTCAGGAGATGGTTCGTCATTCCCCAAGCGCCGTTATAATGCTATCCTATTTTACTATTTTACACTCTTCTTCAACAAATCGTACACTCCCATCTGCGCTGCTGCCTCTTTGAATAATTTTGACTTGTAAGCTTCGTCGCCTTCAGTAGGCCAGTACTGTCTCTGCAGGTATTCGAACAGAGCTTCAGCACGACGCTCGTTCTCGAGACCTGAGACATCGCCATTGGCCGAAGCGGCGAGATTTCGATCAAGATCGCGCTTGGCGTTCATGAGACGGCGTCGATGGGTGGGAGAATCCCATGCTAGCTTCGTCGTCTCAAGGACCATCTCGAGGACAAGCGTCTCGGGAGGGAGGAAGCGAAATCCCTCGCGAAGGGTCGTTAACGCAACAACAAGACCGACGTTATCCTTGATACGGCGGAATGTGTGTAGAATCTTGCGAGCGAGCTGGCCGTCCATACCGCCGGGCAGAAAGACATGCTGGAACTTAATTGTCTCAGCAAACATAGCTCGAGTTTGCTCGACCTGACCAGCAACAGGACCAGCTGCTGTGTGCAGTCGGTTGACAGGAAGGGTCTTCCACAGTGCGCTGAACGTGAAAGGATCAGGCTCGACGCCCTTCTCCACCACAAGCGTCTGATATAATTCCAAGGCTTGTTTGAACTGTCCTGCTTGAATATAGGATTCGAGAAGTTGGTTGATGACGAATGAGTCGGCCTTCATTTCCGCTTCGCGGAAGGCATCCCAGAGCATGAGGATGCGATCGTGCAAATCTCGTAGGCGGTAGTTTTCTGCCAATAGCGAGAAGGTCTCCAGCGTCGCTCGCGGAAGAACTTGGGGGTTGCCCTTACTTAGAGGCTCATCTTGCGAGTCCATGGCTTCTTTCCTAGCCTTGACAAATTCAATTCGAGTATCAATCATGCCCCAGGCCATCTGGTCTGCGTTCTCAAGATCCTCAGCACCTCCCGCACGTTGCCATGCTGCAACAAGACCGTTTAGTTGAACAGGAGCCGGCTCGATACCCTTCTGGCCCATAAACTTCACGACGCTGTGAGCTCCATTCAGGTCGCCCGCACCAATCAATCTCTTCAGCCACTTTCCAAAGAAGAACTTGTTTCCCACGACTGACGGCAGGCGTTTTTGCTGCTTCAAGTCGATCTTGCCATCACTCATCATGTCAACAAAAGCATATAGGCCGTTCTCGGTCTGGTGTGTAGTCAGGAAGTAGGATATGACTTGGTCGTAGTCGGCGAGCTCCATGCGTTCACCGAGAAGCTCACGTAGCTGACGGTATGCTGCCCAAGCTTTCTCCTTGCCGTCTTCTGTACCAAGCTCAGACCACGTCCGGATGATGGGCATCAGAATACGGGGATCAGATTGTTTTTGGATCAGCTTGTTGATGGCTCGCTGTGCCTGGTCTAGATCTCCCGTGCGACAGTACATTCTCACACCAAGCTCCCAAAACTCCTGAAATGTCTCGGCGTTTTCGTCGCCCAGTGTGCCCATGCATCGCTTCCAGTTCTCGATCGCCTTTGTCTCCCATCCATCAACAAACACAGCCTCGATTGTCAAAAGCTGCTGAGCAGGACTCAGAGTAACTCTGGCCTCACTCATGTCGCGGGCAAGGAGTGCGATGTGTGAGAGACGATGGATGTTGACAGATTCATCTACTGAGAAGATCTTCCATAGCAAATCCCAAACTTCAAGAGGAACATGACTCCAGCCGTGAGCAAGTGAAAGTCTAGCTGAATGATAGGCTTTGTACACCCCTTGTACTTTCTTGGCTGTAAGTTTGATATCCCTGCGATAATCCCTGGCAACTCGAGATAGTATAGCATTGAGACGAGCAATCTTCTTCCGTTGGTTGGTCGTCCATGGCTTCTCTGGGATTTGAGGGAACGTGACTCGAGAACCAAGAGATCCGAGGCCTGGTAACCCCGGAAGTTCCGAATCCAACTTCTCTAATAACTCCTTGGGTAAATCTGCGCCGGTTTTGTCGATTTCCTTATCGATCGCAGCGGTATATGCATCCAACTTTGCAATAATTCTTTCTAGATCATCTGCCGACTTCATTCTATGCCATTCGTTGCCCAGTTGATCGACCACATCCTGGAAGGCCGCCTTTTCGTCTTTTCCGCCAATATCGTCCTTGATTTCTAGGAGAGCTTCTTTCAAGCCTGATGTATCCACTTCATTGAGTGAGTCGTCAAAAGCTTCTTCGCCAAAAAGCTCCGTCCTCTTGTTGTCGTTTTGTTCGAAAAATCGTACGCTGAACGACTCTTTATCGTCCTTGCTTGGCTTTCGAAGAGATTTTATTCGGTCGATGTACTGTTTAAGTTCGAATTTGGTAGGTTTCCGTGTTGCAGCATCATCGATCGACTGTTTCGTTGTAGATTTAGTACTATATGCTGCCGCTATTCGTTGTGCAGGTCGTTGTCGAATCGCCAGACGACAGGATCGACATATTGTATCATTGCTGGTTCGTAGCTCTCTTAAAAGCGGTCTGCCCGCCATTCTCAATCTTCAATTCATAAGGCACCAATGCGAAGTTGAAGCTTGGAAGGACTGAATGGCGAACCTTTTTTAGTGGTTATCGATAAGATGCGCCTGTAAATCTGCCACTTACAAAAAGAATTTGGAGAGGTATGCTTCACCGCCTTCCTTTTGAGTAAACAACAACTTTTCCAGCGGCAGAAAATTATTTTTTGTCTGGACTTTGGCGGCGGGCTGGAAATATTGCGACTGCAAAGATACCCAGCTACGCAGCAACAAAATGTCGAATTCTACGCCGGAATTCCTCCGATTCACAGGACATCGGTCCTTCACGCAGCGTTTGGTTCTGTCGACACTCACCGGTCGACCGATTCACATCGCCAAAATCCGAAGCTCGTCACCTACAAATCCCGGTCTCGCGCCCCATGAGATTTCTTTCTTGCGCCTCCTCGAGGCTGTCACCAATGGTAGCTCGATGCAGATTTCATACACCGGTACAACCATTACATATCACCCTGGCCTGATTACTGGAACTATTGCTGGTTTTGGTGCCTCCGACGGCGATGTCATTAACCACAACATATCTGTCAACAACACTCGCGGAATTACATACTTCCTCATGCCTCTGTGCTTGCTGGCACCCTTCTCTAAAGCGCACATGAATGTGCGATTTACGGGACCCGGTGTCATCACATCATCCACTGAGACCGGCGACATCTCGGTCGATTCGTTCCGAACAGCTATTCTTCCTCTTTTCGCCCTCTATGGAATCCCTCCCGCGCGTATAGAACTCAGGGTTCTTCAACGATCTTGCGCTGGACCTGGCGGAAAGGGCGGCGGTGGCTGCGTCGAGCTGCGATTCGCGAGCCAAGTGCGACTACCAAAGACTCTGCATCTCAACCGAAGCCCCGGTCGGATAAGGCGCATTCGCGGTGTCGCATACTGCACTGGAGTGTCTGCTTCTAACAACGCCCGCATGATTCACTCAGCCCGTGAAGTCCTGAACCCCCTGGTACCTGATATCCATATCGCTGCGCAGTACGATCAGGCACCTCTCGTCCCCACAGGCGACAAGGCAGGAAGCAAGCGGCGTCTTGGAATCGGATTTGGTCTGAGTTTGGTAGCCGAGTCAAGCGCTGTCGGTGTACTCTACTCCGCAGATGTCGCTGTGCCGGCTCAAGGTGGTGTCGTCCCCGAGGACATTGGCAAGCAATGCGCTTACCAGCTGCTCGAAAACATCTCGCAAGGCGGTTGTGCTACACATGTTTCGGCAAAGACGATGCTTATCCTTATGGCTATGGGATCAGAGGATGTTGGCCGTCTCAGAATTGGTCGGGAGGTTCTTGGAAACGAGGAGATGGTTATTCTAGCGAGAGACCTGAGGACATTTGGCGCAAGCAGCTGGGGTTTGAGAGATGTTGGAGACGATACGAATGACATTATTGTTTCTGTTAAGGGTACTGGCGTTGGCAATGTTGGAAGAAAGATAGCGTAAAAGTCAAGAGTAATACATTTCTGTTCAAGTTTCGCAAATCAAAGATCATTGTCTTTTCTCATCAGTCATAGGGCCTTAGTGGGTAGCAGAAAAGTTGGTCTCCTAAGCTTAGGATACAAAGATAAACATCCTAAAAGTCAGGTCTAAGTCGCATGACTTAGGGTACGAAAATAGACAGCCTGAGAAGTCTGACCTAAGTATCATAAAGGCCTACTAATTTCGCCCCTTAGACTTCCAGCGGCTATGTTCTTCAATATCCTGAGGAGCCCATCTTGGGTGAAACTCATCATTTGTGACTCTATGACCCTATCATAAAATATCGCTAGACCCTAACAAAAAACCATAATTCAAACCTTTGTGCTATTACTGTCTATCATTTTGGGCTGCTCGCGCTGGCACATTGAGAGTGGCTCGCCTCCTTGCTTCAATAGAAGCCATGGTTGCCCCGTAGCCAATTGTGCGTAGAGAGTATGCAGCTGTTCTTTCAATGTTCAACGCCGCATTATGGAGTGAGTGAAGAACATGATACTCGCCGATGATGGCATTCCCAGAACTCAACACGTCGGACAGATTCGATCTCGTAGGTTCATCGACAGACTGCTCTCGAGCAGATGGCTCTGACTCTCCCGAAGTCGAGTTGCCCTCTTCGGTTGTGCTGACACGATGCAGAGGTTGCAACTCAATGCCATCCTCCTCTTCGACCGGTAACACGCCGGCCATATCCCTAGATACCCCACGTTCTTCGGCGTCCAAGTCTTCTATCGTGGGAGCCATTTCCTGGGCCACGTCCGGAACCATGGGTCTGAAGGTCTTGAGAATCACTCTAAGTCTCTCTCGCTCAGTGTGCACTGTCAACATCAAACATTGGACGGCAAGTATCATGACATCTGCCAAAACATAGTAGAACCGAGAAGTTGGAGGCTTTTGACCTATAAAGTCAATGACCAAGCCGCCATGCATATAGCCTCGGTGAAAGTCTGGCCCGACTGGTAACGAGACCAAAGAATGTAGCAGCATGCAGATGATATTGGGGATGAGAACCAAACAGACATGTACGGGACTCGCAGGCATTAGAAAAGGGAAGGATTCGTCCTTTGGCGTAAGATACAAGTACTGGCCAACAGACCTAAGGATGAATCGAAACATTGAGCATCTAGAGAGATACCACTTGTAAGCACAGCCCAAGAAGTATACGGTTGTGATCAATGGGACAATTGGACGTACTCCATGTAGTATAACGCACATAACTCCGCAAAGACCAGGGTATCAAGACTCTTGAGCAAATGTGTAACAAACTCCAACTTCCTCGCTAAACCGGGATTGCGCTTCTTTCTATTCTTCTTCTTTTTGCGACGCTGAGTCGACCCTGACTGCTCGCGTGGCAGATCCCATGTGACGCGGCTGGCAGACGAGGCGTTGACAGGCTCGGCCAGAGAAACATCGTTCGGCGCCGTAGAGCTCGGCGAAGCATCATCGCTCATTCTCGGGTATCGTCATCTGCATCTGCAACTGCATCTGTAGAGCTAGTTCTGCATGAGCAGGGTGACAGCTCAGGAGAAGCACGTGCGGATCATGAGCCTTTTCGCAAACGGCGAATAAGTGTAGTAAAAGCCCGAACGGGTGATTTTGTATATATGGTTTGTAACAAGATGGATTCGATTGGCGCTATGTGAATTCGAAGCTTGGAGTAACAAGACCCGAGTGAATGGAAGTGACTTGTTGAAGCATGCATGAGGCGACGTGAGCTCCCATGATAAGATTGCAGGGATTACATGTATGGCAGCCAGGTACATAGGAGCAGCCGCGATCCAGTCCGGATAAAGAAAGGTCCGGCCATGGCGGGACAACTTCAGCAGCCTCAGAGACGGTACGTACCAGTACCCCGCCATCGGCGTGCGGGCTGGGCTTTGGTGGGCGATTCAGCACTGCAACGGCCCAAATAATTTCTGCCCGCCGTGACTCAGACGAACAACCAAGGACAGGACAACAGAACAGAACCCACAACTTGGTTCGCATCTCTACAAGTCTGCAATCATGACGACCTCAAGCTCTGCTCCCTCTGGGGATCTCACCTCTCAGATTCTCCAAGCCCTATCGGAAATGACCCCGCTGCTCTCCTCAGAGGCGTTTCCCACAATTGCCTTCCAAGACATCAAGGCTTCTCTCGACCGTCTGGCATCCCGATCTATGATCACATATGAGACAATTGACCGAGAGGAGGCTATTCTCGAACCCGAGGCGGAGCAGATTGCTGAGCACGGCAGTCACGAGGCGCGTGTTTTTGAAGCGCTGCGAAATGCTGTGGAGGGGTTGTCGATCCAGGATTTGGAGAAGGCCATTGGTGACAAGACTGTGACCAAGGTTGGACAGGGCAAGGCTTTCAAGGAGAAGTGGATTAAGAAGAGCAGTGATGGCAAGCTTGTCGCTACTGTACGTAGAAACAAGACCTTTATGCTATCTTGCCTGTGGAAAATTGTTAAACTAACGGGATATCATAGGCCGAGTCAATCGAAGATGTCACCCGAGCCCAGCTCCAAAAGATCAAGGAGACCCGAACCCACGAGCCCAAGATCCTGACCGACCTGCGAAAGCGAAAACTGATCAAGATGCAAAAGGTCATTAGCTTCAGGATGGAAAAGGGACCCAAGTTTGCGCTGGAGATCACCAAGGAGGAAACCGACCTGACAGCCGACATGATTGCGTCTGGATCGTGGAAGACGGCCAACTTCAAGCCCTACAACTTCAAGGCCCTCGGTGCCGACCAAAACGCTGGCGCTCTGCACCCTCTCAACAAGGTGCGACATGAGTTCCGATCTATTTTCTTCGAGATGGGTTTCGAAGAGATGCCCACCAACAAGTTCGTAGAGACTGGATTCTGGAACTTTGACGCCCTATTCGTCCCTCAGCAGCACCCGGCTCGTGATCTCCAGGACACTTTCTACATCTCCGACCCTGCTGTTGGTGATGCGCCGCGATCTGAGGAGGGACAGAACACAGAGGAGTACTGGGAGAACATCAAGCAGGTCCATCAAGACGGCAAGTTTGGGTCGATCGGTTACAGATACCCCTGGTCAGCGGAGGAGACTAAGAGATTGGTCCTCCGAACCCACACTACTGCCATTTCAACAGCCATGCTTTACAAGCTAGCGGCGCAGAAGGGACCTGATGGCCGCCCACCTCCTGCCCGGTACTTCTCTATTGATCGGGTTTTCCGTAATGAGACAGTGGATGCTACTCATCTGGCTGAGTTCCACCAGGTCGAGGGTGTTATCGCTGACTACGACCTTACGCTGGGTGGACTGATGGAGTTCATGGAGGCTTTCTTCGCCAAGATGGGCATCACCAACCTCAAGTTCAAGCCCGCCTATAACCCTTACACAGAGCCCAGTATGGAAATTTTCAGCTACCACGAGGGTCTGGGCAAGCTGGTCGAGATCGGAAACAGTGGTATGTTCCGCCCTGAGATGCTGGAGCCCATGGGTCTACCCAAGGATATGCGAGTATTTGGTTGGGGTCTTTCACTGGAGCGACCAACCATGATCAAGTACAAGATTTCCAACATCCGAGAGTTGTTGGGCCACAAGGTTGATCTCAACTTCATCGAGAGAAACCCTGCGGTGAGATTAGAGAAGGAGTAAGGGGAATTCTGAGTCATTGATGTATACAAAAGATAACAAAAAAGAGAAAGAGATACGTATGACGCGTTTTGGGCTGATTAGAGGACGGCATCTAAGTTAGAGAGGACCTGGTGGGTGCAACCGGCAGTGCAGTATCTATCATGACTAGACGAAATAAGATTAACACAAAACAAAACGGGTCAACTAGTTTCAAGCATGAATGAGCCTCGATCTGAGTCCAAGACTAGATCTGGTCTGGATCTAGGATTTTAGAATAGGGGTCCCCGGATGAGATGATGACTGATAAGGAGGGACCCTGACTAGATACGGGAATCGAGGTCTAAGATGGAGTCATGTCGTCAGTGAAGTTTTGTTTTAAAGATGGTGCCCCACAAGAAGTGAAGCCATCTTGCGTTGAATTACGCACACGATTTGACAGTTTCTGGACCCTGCATCAGAACGGTTTGATTCGGCAGTTGTTTTGTTGGTGGACAGAGAGCTTGATTCTTGGTCCGTGTAATTGTGATTGATTCGATTGTTTGGAGATGGATGATGTCTGGGACTCACTCGACAGTTGAATGGAGCTCTAGACTAGACCTTCTTGGCTTTCCCGCTTTCGGCACCTTCCTTTTGCTTTCGATGTCTGCAGCTCCACCTCCAGGGTTTGATCGGCCCCACGTCCCTTGAGCCCCGCCTCGCGTGTCGTCGACATCGCATCTCAGCCCATCTCATCGCATCCACTTGGGACCTCGTCATTGAGATCCAAGAACGGTATTTGACGTGTGTATTCCTCATCGTTATCGCAATTCTGGGTACGTACCCAGCAACAGATATACTGTTTACAGATTTATCAGGCAAGAACACGGCAGCAAAGGCAATTGATTCTCTTGGCTTTTGTATAATGCAACGCTGCATGCATGTTAGCTATTTGTATCTGTCGGATGCAGTTTGAGGAAGCAAAGTAAACGCGCGTGGCGTCCTTCCCCGCGTAAAGTTACTGGTGTTTGTAATTCCCCTGCCAAGTTGTTAGGTGGTGTGACCTCTGTCACTTTTACTTGGGCATTGACTTGACCCCTTCTCCGCAGAGATCAGCGTCTTGGTGCCGATTCAGAAGTCATGATGCTCACTGAACATCCTTGGCTTTCTCTGCTACCGCTAGATTCGCCAGAAAGCCGTTCTGATGTCTGGCGATCGAAACGTCCTGGCGAGCATCGTGCATCAGCCCATAGGGATGTCAGCGACAGTAGACACTCCTCTAAGGCGAACGGGGGTACGCCACCTTTGTCATGGCCTATTTAGCTAGAGCTCGAAAAAGGATGGCCAGCACGTTTGGTCTGAAAGCTAACTGAGTAATGTCTCTATTGGTCAGTTCGCTGTTGTACCTACTGTATGATGATGGCTGGCTGGCTTGACTTCCCTTCCCGTAGCACGCGAGATCAGGCCCAGACATGCGTAGAGAGAGTTGCACCCTTACCCTTTTGCTGCAAGAGTGGGAGGAAGTCTAGTGATCGACAAGAGCTGGTCTGCTCAGCTCCCTCCTCCTTCCTGTAGATATAAACTCAGCTCTTCCCCCTCCTCTTGGTCTTTTTCATTCTCATCTTCAGAGCACACTACCCACACAAATCAACACTGTCTACTACGAGTCTATCTTGCATCAAGGGATACCTACGACCATAACGAATACCTAAACACACTCTACTTCTCTAAGCAACTATCATAATGGATTCCGGTGCTCCCCAGACTGGTGCTGCTACTGGTAACACTAGCGGTCGTCGCCGAGTACGTCTTCCCACATGCCCACTCTCACTCACACCCTTCAACTAACAACGCTTCACTCACAGAGCTCAGGCTTTATGCCCGCCTTCGCCGGTCTCTCCGAGCAGAAGCGTGGTTCCCAGGACAGCGCTGCCCGCCGAGCGAGTATGTCAGACCAGGCACCCAAGAACGGCTTCTTTGGCCAGTTCTTCCACAAGTACGTCACAATTGTCACATTGTTGGACCATGAATCTATACTAACAATGGCACTGCAGCAACTTCGGAAGAAATGCTCAAAAGTAAATGAAATGAAGAAATGAAGAAATGAAAGGCAGTGTCCTATTGTATAATTAGTATCATCACGGCGCATTTCGGGGCACGTTGAAGCCCTTTTACTGGCATTTGGTAATTTGGCCATGGAGTTGACGCGGAAGCGAGCTCAGATGTCAAACTGGAGTTACATAGCAGAATAAATCATTCGATGAAGTTGACTTACTACATTTCATAATCATGAAGTTTCACATGCTTGAACGGTCACAATTAGGACCAAGAATGGTGATGGACAGGAGAAAAGTTGACCTTTTAAATTCCAGTGTAAAAATAAATAAATTGTCGAAGAAGTCTGGTCTAAGTAGTATAAACTGACCTACCAATTTCGTCCCATGGGGTATCAGCAGAATTGGCCGCTAGAAACCTAAGGTACAACGGGCTATAATGATAACAGCTACCACCGCAATAAGTGACAAACAGGAATCACCGAAGCCCAATCAATTGCTTCAAATATGATCAATTCTTCTAACATTACCATGCAACCCGACGCCTTTTATATCACTGTCGAATACATCCATATCCGACACGATCTATAATTTGCCATCCATCTAGGTGATTCTATGCATTTTTTAACATGTAGCAACAACCGCCCCGTGACAATCTCTTCATCTAAGCCTTGACCATGAAAATCTAACTACTGTTAGCAAGACATTCAATGATGGTAGAAATCGGGGCAGACAAACCTGGTTCAGTGCCTTGGTATCCAACACGGCCTGCCTCTTTTGGGCAATAAATCGTGACCGCACAAAGTTTCTGCTGCCACGAGGTGTTGATGTGCCAGAAGGTGTCGTTACTCCCGTTCCAGGGACTAAAGCCACAGGCGTAGAATCCGTCGCGCTCGCAGATTCCTCCTCCTTCTTGTGTTTCTTCTTCTCCTTCTTCTCCTTCTTGGACTTCTTGTCTTTTACCTTCTCCTCGTCTGACCCATCTGGTGATCGGCTCTTATCCTTGGACTTGGACTTGCGCTTCTTGGATCGTTTTTCTGAGGTGGTGGCGTCTTCATCGTCTGATGCTTCTGTGGAGGACTTCTTGCGGGACTTGTCCTTCTTTTCTTTCTTCTCCTTCTTCTTGGCCTTGGTTTCGTCGCCGTCGGTCTCCTTTCGCTTACGCTCTTCCTTGCGCCTCTTCTTACTCTTGGAGTCGGTATCACGGCTAGAGGACTCATCCTCTTCGTCGTCGTCAGAGCTTGCCTTTCTCTTCTTGGACTTTTTTTCCTTCTTAGATTCCTTCGGTGTGGGCGCAGATTCCATAACCACATCTTCTTCGGAGCTCGTCTCGGCCTTCTTCTTCTTCTTCTCGGCCACCTTATCCTCTGCTTCCTTCATTTCATCGCCGATCAGAAGACCACCATATACGAATCGCATGGCACCATATCGTTGTTCGACAAAGTGGTGTGTCTTGACAGCAAGTCGGTTTTGCTGATCCTCTTCGATAGCTTCTTCCGCCTTTCCGTTGAGTCGACTGAGCAGATCTTGGAACACATCGAGACCGGTAACCTCGTCCTCTTTGGACTTGCTGAAACCCAATCCCTTCATGTCATCCTTAAGAACCACACGAATGTAGGAAGCGTTGGCGGCAGTGTGAAGCTCCGAGTGCGGCGCATCCTGGGCTCCGAGGAACTGGCCTGGCTGCCAGCCCTGAGCGCGCAGGATCTTCTGTCCGAAGGCATTCGTATCTTTAGTCCATTTCGTGTTATTGGGATCCTTGTTGATCTTTCGTCGGCTGAGGTGAGTTAGCGCATAGCCATGAAGATACTCAAGCACTGTGTGAGTACGCGGTATCTTACGTCTTATTTTCTGCGAGAAGTCCCATGTTTGCGACTTGAAACTATTAAAAGACACAATCACCAAACACTTCATGAGAGAGTTGAACAAGCCTAGAGGTACAGAAAAAAAAGGTGGGCGGTGGGGATGTGCGGTCGCGAAAATATCTTATCGCCGTATCTTATTGGCCACATTGAACTGTAATCGCCCCCTAGCCCATCCACTAGCTTATCTTGACCGAGCCTCACCGAGGGACAATGTTGGAACTTGTAAGTTCGGGTAGTGACTTTTGAGGCATCACAAACCTTGGCTGCTTGGGAGCACAACAGACAGCAATTCAGCTTATGCCATTTGTTGGCGAGATATTTCATCTTCCTGAAGAAAAAGAGAAAAAAGAGAAAAAAGAGAGGCAGCTTATACCATATTAGACAGATTTGG
The DNA here is from genome assembly GCA_014898975.1 of Fusarium nodosum. Classification (NCBI taxonomy): domain Eukaryota; kingdom Fungi; phylum Ascomycota; class Sordariomycetes; order Hypocreales; family Nectriaceae; genus Fusarium; species Fusarium nodosum. The sequence goes on from JAAVUE010000014.1 coordinate 91,437, forward strand.
GCTCAGTTCATTCATGCGTTGCACTTGTAGTGGAACAAAACATCATTGCATCTAGATGCTATGTGAACATCCTGTTGATAAACTGCTGCCTTTAGAAGCAATAATTGTAAGCATATGATACATAGAATCTAGGTACAGTGTCCTTCCCTCCCTATAGCCCACACCAAACGATTCTGATTATTTAGAAAAAGCAATAAACTCCAGAGCGTCCAAATTGCATTGCTCTCAATAAGGAAAGACCCTGTTCATTTAATAATTGAGCTCGCCACTACCACCGCCCGAGGCTTGGTCGAGGTCTTCGTAGCTCTTGAGGCTTCGGCCCTGGACAGCCTCACGAGGACCTCCAGCGGCTCCTCCAGCACCATCACCCCAGCGCGAGCCACCGTTTCGGCTGCGAGCGCCGTCGAAACGGGGGCCGCCACGACGGTCATAAGGCCCAGATCGATACTGGCCTCGGCCACCACCCATGCCTCCTCGGCGAATGGGGCCTCCGCCAGAGCGATCATCGCCCATTGGGGGCCATCCGCCAGGTGGCATGTTCGCGAACATGGGGTTGAAGTTGCCGGGAGGCATTGGGAAGCCGGGCATACCCATCATGCCATTCATTGAAAAGTTCTGAAGATTGAAACCACGCGGTGTTCCGCTGCTAGATTGGCCATTGGAAGTTGGGAAGTGGCCATTCGAGTTCGCATCCGTTCTGGATGGGGCGATATGCGACGGATCCATCACATAGGCATTGATGAGTTCGAACTAGACGATTGGTTAGCCAAGTACTAAAAACAAAATGACAATATCATATACCTCTTGTTTAAGGGTATCAACCCAGTCGTTATGACGCTTCTCAACGTGCTTGCGCCAGAAATGCTCCTCCTTGAAAAGCTTAGAGCAATCAGGAGCCTTGCATCGCCACTTGTGCTCGTCCTCTTGCTTCACGTGCTTCATAAGCTCCTCTTCGACAGCCTCATCAGTAGGGCGACCACCAAGCTTTCGGATATCAACAGAATGAGGGTCCAAGATTTGGGTTAGCTTGTCTTCAAAGGTTTTGACCCAGTTGAAAGCCCGAAGGAGCTGTTGCTCAGTCTTGTTAGAGGTATTTCGGAACTTCTTTTCACTCTCGGTGAGCTCGCCCTCGGCATCATCTTCGCTTCGCTTCTTGCTAGGGAAAGGGTCACCGTTCGCACTGGCCCTCGCAACGGCCTTTGCCGTGGACGAAAGGGTGCTTCGAGGGCGACGCAAGTGCCCACCAGGGCATTTTCGAGTAAGCTCGTGAATCGAGTCACTCTCAAAAACACAGAAGAAGCAGAAGTTGAAAACACGACGCAGATACTCGATCAAGAGGTCGAGTTGCTTCTTCTTAACTAGGAGGTCTTCGTCGTCAACTTCTTCGTCTTCAACGGCGCCCTCCTCTTCTTCTTCTTCCTCCTCGACATCGATGACACCATCCTCCTCGTCATCCATAGCTTCGTCCATCCCAACCTCTCGGGTCTTCTTGACCTTCTTGACAGGTGCTGGGACAACAGCTGGCTGGAGTTGGCCTGCATTTCTAAGGTCTTCGACCTTTTCCTCGATCTTCAAGGTAGCCTGGAAATCAGAACCAAAGTCTTCCTCGAACTTGTTGACAATTCGCTGCACAAGTAGTAGATCCTTATCGATGCGCTCAGGGGCAGAGAAGAGATCCCACAGAGCCTTTTTCCTGGGGTGAACCGGTGGGTTGTGTACTCCAACATGGCAAACGAAATCACCCCGAACCTCATCCTTGACAGTCTTTCCATTAATGGCCTCCAAAGCTTTGTCGGCGGTAGAAACCGGCTGGGGAGATTTGAGTAACTCGTCACCATCCTCATCTTTGGGATCGATACGGTCCCCAGGGAGGGCAGTTTCGGACGAAGGGTGAAGCATAACCCATCCGATACGGTGATATCGCTTGCTAGGGTTAGGATCAGACAGAGAGAGCCACTTAAAGCCACCCTCCTCCTCACCAAGATGCTCTTTACAAAAGGCCTCGAGATTCTGACGGCTGACATGAGGTGCAATAGTCTTGATCAAAAGGGTTGGCTGGAACTGGTTCTCATCACGAATGTCAGCGCCGTTGGCCGGGACAAGGTCACCAACGCCCAGGATCTCATTTGTGGCTGTCGCTTCTCCCTCTTCCTTTTCAACAACGCCGCCGCTACCATTACTCTCACTCTTGGGAAGACCTTCTAAAGAGAAGTCGTCGAAGGTACCTGACTCAAGATCTTGCTCCCACTGGCTGTAGGCACCGCGTCGGGATTCGTTCAGCTTTCCTCGGAAATCATCTCGGATCTCTGGGACGTATCGCTCTTTGAACCACTGCTCCTTCTTGTGTTCAGACACAAAAGAGCGAGCCATCTTGGCCTGGAGTTCTTCCTTGTACGCATCGTAAGCAGCCTGGATCTTGGCCTTTTCCTTCTCACGATCTTCTGGGCCACGAGTCCTTTCTGGCTCGCGACGTCGACCAGTGCGCGCTCGCTCCTTCTCTTCCTTCATCTTCTCATTTATTCTCCACCATTCTCCGAAGTAGGAGAAGCCGACCTGGTAAGGAAGCTTAGCCGGGTCGTGAAGAGGATTCACACTCGGGCTGCCAGTGCTGGAATCTTGGCCAGGAACGTATCGATCAATGTTGGCAGGTGGTGATTGTATGCGGCGTCTGTCATCACGGTCCCGATCATCTCCTCGACGGGGCCGGGGCTCATAGCGGTCAACAGTAGCAGGGGAGCGGGATCGGCGGCGGTCTCGGCGGTCATGACCTTAAAGTATGTCAGCTATGTTCAGATCGATGGCAAGGCTTGCACCTCTTGATGGCGGGGAGCAAAGCTTCAATCTGATAGAACGAACCTGGAGATCTTCCACGGTAGAAGGAATCGCCACGATCAGGGCGTTCATCACGGTTGCGTGAGTCGTCACGATTCCAGCTGCGGTCAGCCGGAGAACGAGCCGAAGCGTCCCGAAAAGATGTGTACGAGTCCATTGTTGGTATCGTTGCCAGCGACGCGACGCGGCATGAAAGAGGGTTGCCTGAGGGGGATTCGGCGCAAGTCTTTGCTACTCGTGGAGAGCAATTGGTGGTTCGCAAAAGTGGAATCTATTTAGTTGCAACATTTCGACGTTAGACAAGTTATCTTGATTAAGGTATGGATGAACAATCGTGTAGACAAGAAAAAGAGGATGATTGCCAAAGAGGCGCCATTAAGAAGATGAGCCGAGAGCAACGCGCCCTGAGCGAAGAAGAGAAAATGAGAAGAAGTGTTGAAAGGGGGCAGGATAGAGATGCCGCGTCAAAGAGGGAGGACGAGATAGAACGCGATGATGCGAAAGCGGCTGGATCGAGGAGTTGCAAGAGTTGCAAGAGGGATCAGGGAAAAAGAGAGTAGAGCAGGAGATGAGAAAGAGTGTAGGGAGACAAACTAATTGAACAAGCGCGATCTTCTAGAAAGGAAGACAATGAGCTTGAGGAAAGTAGAGAGAGATATGAGCGCCCTCACTTCACAGACAGATGGCAAGACAGTACAATAGAATGTAATGCGATGCGATGCGATGCGATGTGATAGAGTGAGGTTGAAGAGGCTAAGTTGGTTGGTTGACTGCCCGGGGACCACTCGGAAGTTCAGCTCTGCCCGGCCACCTGTACCTGGGCCTGTCGCGCGAATTAGTGGGTCGCTCCACGGAAACAGCAGGGGTGATTTGAAGCTCTGCTGCTCTAGGATAGGTACCGTAGGTAAGCGCGATACTACAGATATCTGCCAGGTACAATATGGAAATATTTTAATAACAGCCTGGGTAGCTAGGGCCTGGGGGTCTATATCTACTTTATCATGATATGCGTTGCAAGTTTGTATATTGCAGTTGGCTTATTATTTATTATTTGCCATTGACTTTCAGCAGTGGTTGGCAAAGACAAAAGCAAAAGATCCATCTTAGTACAGCCCGAATACCTAATTGACATACTGTATCGGGGACATCACAAATTTGACTGATACTATCAGAGTACTGGGGACTTAATCATTGAAACAGTTTATGGTGTTTGTTATGCGGTTATTGCACTGCCTATTCTCCAGCTACATACCTACACACTCCCAAAGCTCGAGGTTACATCTCGCCAAACCACTGTCCGCCATTCTTGCCTGTACATGTATTGACCAATTAGCGTCCAAAAAAGGGCCTGTCGGCAAACAGCGAACCTGTACAGTGCCGGCTTGAAACAGGAAAGTGGCGATCTCCGCCTGTAACTAACAACAGAATCTGGGGGATATTCCGCTATGCTCAGTGGTTCATTCACTAACAGGCGGCAAACAGTAGCCCAGCTGACCACGATAAGACTTCGTTACTGTTGGTTATCTTATATTGTCATACATATGCAGTATCTCTTATTCATTTAACATCATTCTCTCTATACAAGCAAAGCAGGTCCAGATTTAGAGAAGCCATAACCAACTTCCCTCCTCGGTTTGGCTTCCTCATCCACTCTTCACCCCACTATCACTCATGATAGCGGCATAGACCTCCTCACTGCCATATGATAAGAGTTGCATGTCACATATAACAAACTCTCAACATCCCCAGGAGTCTTCATCTCTGTTTTCAGGACAGTGGGAAACAAACTCGTCAATTTGTCTTCTCTCAGCGGGCGTTCTTGCTTACAGATACCTCCATAAGATAAGATGGCAACATCTATTAACAGTGGCAACCCGAGCCGTCAACAATACAATGCGGCGGTGGAAGACTTGAGAGAAACCGAGTTTCCAATGATTAAAGGTCGCATATTCCTACACTGATACTCGACGTTGTACTGACTCGCAACAGACTCTATATACCTTGATCATGCTGGCTCAACGTTATGTTCCAAGTCCTTGATGGACTCTTTCGCCCATGAGATGACCACTGTTCTTTATGGCAACCCTCATTCCGCTTCACCATCTTCACAACAATCAACATCACGTGTTGAAGATGCTCGCATGAATTTGTTGACTTTCTTCGGGGCGAACCCAACCGAGTATGACGTGGTTTTTGTCGCCAATGCCACTGCTGGCATAAAGTTGGTCATGGATGCGATGAGAACTCAACCGCAAGGCTTCCAATATGCCTACCACCAGGCCTGCCACACCAGCGTAGTTGGGGTCCGGGAAGAAGCTGTTGCTAGCATATCCATCGACAATAATGATATGGGATCATGGCTACGAGGACAATCCCCATTCCAAGACACAACGAACTCATCACCAACAACCCTTTTTGCCTACTCTGCCCAATCTCACATGGACGGTAGGAGGTATCCTTTAAGCTGGGCAAAGGACATACAAACAGCGCCACAGGATATTGGGCATCGAATACTTACACTTCTCGACGCATCCTCGTTTGTTGCCACGTCTCGTCTTGATTTGAGCAAGCCCCAAGTCACACCTGATTTCATTGTTCTAAGCCTGTACAAGATTTTTGGATTCCCTGACCTTGGTGCTTTGCTGGTAAAGCGTTCTTCGGGGTGGGTGTTTGACAGCCGAAGATACTTTGGCGGTGGCACTGTTGAGATGGTTGTTTCTGGAAAGGAAAAGTGGCATGCTCCGAAATCATATTCTCTCCATGAGCGACTAGAAGATGGGACGCTGCCATTTCATAATATAGTGGCACTTGACATCGCCATGAAAATACATCGAAAGCTTTTTGGGTCGATGGATCAAGTCAGTTCACATACTTCTTACCTCGTTCAACGAATGCTTCGAGGTTTGGGAAACTTGCGCCACGCGAATGGCACATCCGTTTGCATGATGTATACAGCAATGTCTGGCGACGAAGAGGACCTTGGAAATGGCCCAATTGTTTCTTTCAATCTAAGAAATAGTCACGGAGCTTGGATTAGTCTGGCTGAGTTCGAAAAGCTTGCGAATCTGAAAAACATTCATATCCGAACTGGTGGGCTATGCAGTCCAGGAGGTATTGCTTCGATACTTGACCTACAGCCTTGGGAAATGAAGAAGAATTTCTCGGCAGGCTTTCGTTGCGGAGCTGACAACGATATCATGTCTGGCAAGCCGACGGGTGTCATCCGAGCCAGCTTGGGAGCTATGAGTACCGAAGCAGATGTTGACATCTTTGTTGCATTCATTGACGAGTTCTATCGGGAAAGCACACCATCGACCGTCTCATCAAAGTCAACCCTCCCCAATCCAGCTGTTGCACCGCAATCGTCCACGCTGAAGGTCAACAGCATGACTATTTACCCTATTAAGAGTTGCGCTGGCTATTCTATCCCTGGCGGGGTGTCTTGGGAAGTTCGTCCTGAGGGTCTGGCTTGGGACCGCGAATGGTGTTTAGTACATCATGGCTCAGAGCATGCCTTGAGCCAGAAACGATGTCCAAAAATGGCTCTTCTGCGACCGGTATTGGATTTTGATAAGGGCGAACTGGTTGTCACATATCACGGCAAGGAGCATAAAGATCAGCGACAGCAAATATCTATACCACTATCTGCGGATCCTTCTGTCATTGACTCAGACTTAGACAAACGGTCCTCAAGGGTATGTGGTGAGAAGGTAACCACACAGATGTACACGTCCGATAAGATCAACTCCTTCTTCTCTGCCGTGCTAGGGGTTCCTTGTGTTCTGGCGCGTTTTCCTCCGGGTGGATTAGGCTCGAGAAGTCGCCTTTCGAAAGCCCAGACACAGCGATATCAGCAACCGAGCAGACTCCATGCTATACCAGGCTCTTTCCCGGATGTGCCATCGCCTCCTGACTCGGATACTGAACAACGGAAGACATCAAAGATACTCCTCTCAAATGAGAGCCCAATCTTGATGATTCACAGCTCGAGTGTGGATGCTCTGAATCAGGAGATTACCAGGCGCGGCGGAAACCCTGCAAAGGATAAATCTTTCAGAGCAAATATTGTTCTTGGGCGAGCTCACAGGTTCAAAGCCCTACCGGCCTTTTCCGAAGACAGTTGGGATTCTGTTCGTATTGGCCTCCAGAGCTTTAAGCTTATGGGCGCGTGCCGCAGGTGTCAGATGGTTTGTATAGATCAGGATACTGGTGAAAAGAAAGAAGAGCCATTTGTGACGCTTGCCAAGACGAGACGTTTCGATGGCAAGGTTTACTTTGGTGTGCATATGCGCCATGATTCCTTTGCACATGGTGATCTGGCAAGCAAGGAATCACAATATCCCACGATTCAAGTTGGAGATCTAGTATCGGTGCAGCACCATAGGTGATCAGGGTAAGCATTCCGATAGACCACAGGAGGATATGGCTCATATATATCAACCTTAGCGAAATAATACATTATACCATTTAGACAAATTCCTTACTTCCCGCAATCATTTTTTTATACTATAGAAAGCCTCACCTTGCAACACGATCAAGGTTGAAAGCCGCACTAATCAAGGCAAGATGACTAAAAGCCTGTGGCGTGTTACCAAGCTGCTCACCACTTCGTGCAATCTCCTCGGAGAACATGCACAGGTGGTTAGAGAAACCAAGCATGTTCTCAAACAAGTTAACGGCCCGGACCAAATACTTTGGCTCATATACAGCTGCTCGAGTCATGGCCTCGACCAGCCAGAACGTGCACATGCTGAAAGCGCCTTCTTGTCCACCTACTCCTGCACGAAGATTTCATCGTCAGTTGTTGAACTCTGCTATAAGATGGGGTAGGATATATTACCGTCGTTGGAAAGCTCGGTATCGTAGCGGTAGACTAAACCAGTGCTTGTCAGGCCTCCTTTCTCAGGGGGTAGAAGGATACGGTCGAGAGTGTTGAGGAAGCGTGGGTCGCAGGGTGAGATGAAGAATACAAGAGGAGCGATCAGAATAGAGGAATCGAGCATTGTCCTGTTCTCGAAACTCTGTACAAAGCACTTCATTTCCTCATTATAGCCTGCATAAATGTCAGCGTCGAATTGTTGAGGGCTAGTGTGCACTCTACCGTTCTCCATGATGCGCTCATAGACACTATCTCTTGCCTCCATCCATTTATTGCGGTTGGGACAGGGGAAGCATCTCTTGTCTGCAAGACGGAGGCCTCGATCTAATGCAACCCAGAGCATAATCTGGGAGTAGGTAAAGTGCTGCTTGTTATTTCGAACCTCCCAGATAGACATGTCTGGGTCGTCTAGAATGGTCAAAACATAGTCAAGAATCTCCCGCACAGCCTTCCACACGTCCCAGGGAACCGGCTTTCCGTACTTGTTATACAAGTAAATCGCATCCATAAGCTCGCCATAGATGTCAAATTGCTGGTGGAACGCCGCGCCGTTACCAATGCGAACAGGGCTGCTTCCCCGATATCCTTCAAGGTGATCCAATGTCAATTCTGGGATGTCGGTTTCGCCACGGATGGTAAACATAATAGGCAATCCACCATCCGGACCGCGTGAGTGCACAAAACGCTCCATGATGAACTCCATGTACGCATCAGCTTCGGCCTTGAAGCCAAGTCGTAATAGGATGTAGATGGTGAAACTAGAGTCTCGGATCCAAGAATAGCGGTAGTCCCAGTTTCGTACGCCGCCGATGGCTTCAGGGATAGAGAAGGTAGGAGCAGCGATAATCGCGCCAGTCGGTTCTATGAATATTTAGTTTGCAATTCGGTTTTAGAAGCCGTTTCGTCCTACCGTAGGTCATCATCTTAAGAATCATTAAACTCCGGGACACAACCTCCCTCCAACGTCCCTTGTACTTGGATTGCGCAATAAAGTTGTACCAAAAGCTCTGAGTAGCATGCTGCTGAGCATCTAGAACATCAGTTGTGATGCGCTCAGTGACGTGCTGCTGCAGATCGTTCCGCAGAACGAAAGAAATGGTCTGGCCTTCTTCAATGCATATTTGAGCTACTAGTCCCTCGCCGTGAATGCCCTCGCGCTTTTCTTTTCTAAACGTTATGGAGGGGCAGCTTGTTTCGTTCTCTCCTTTGTCGACCGCAACGTCGAGTTGAAGTTGTACTCCTTTGCTACGGAAAGTGGCGACTTTGCTTGTGGCATCAGTTGTTGAGTGTTTGGCTTGGTAAAGAGTCGTCTCATGCTCGTCTCTGCCATAGTTGAATGAGGGGAAGAGTTCGATGTCTAATGTGTCAGTCTCCCTCTTTGATATTGCATCAAGGACAGCTCTTACCAAGACTCATTGAACCACGAATGCATTCCACACGACGAACAAGCCATTTCTTTAGCTCATCCTGGACTTGTGTAGCCTCTCGATATGCGTTAAGCTTGACGCCTTTGGTGGTGACCTGAGTGCTCTTGGGACGAGGGAAAAAGTCGACCACATCAACTACACCATCTTCGTGGATGGATCTTGTTTGAAGAATGCACGATGAAGGTAAATACTGTTGCTTGGTGGTGCAGTTGACGTCTGGAGGAGGCGAGATGAAGAAATGGCCTCCCTTGTTTTTATCGAGCAAGCGGCAGAAGACAGAAGGGGAGTCAAAGTCAGGCCTACAAGTTACTGGTCAATGTATGGTCCAAAGACATATTTTTGAGCATACTTACCAACACATGTAGTCAATACTTCCATCAATTCCCACAAGCGCACAAGTGTGCATATTGCCAATCATTCCATAGTCCTCGATAGGGAGGTAGCCTCCAAGCTGTCCCCGACGAGAACCTCCAGGGAGGGTTGAAGAGCGTCTACCTTCCATTTGAATTGCGATTGTGTATTGTGAGTGTATTGAATGTTGAAGAAATTCTGAACCTTTGGCTCCGGCAGCTTGGGATTGACAGATACCTCGGGTGGGAAGCTTCGGAATGATGTAATGAACCGTACAAGTGGTTTAGACGGATATGTCCAGACTACCCCGGATACCCCGGCGAAACATAAAACTGGATACTTATGGATCCTTCTTTGAATTTCTAGTGACTAACTTATGTCGTCTTGAGGGATCGCTTTGCAGTGCAGGTGAAAGTGAGATGCGCGGGGTTACTTATAAGCTTTCACGATGTGTACTACGTACTCTCTCAGCTTAGAGACATGGTGTGGGTGACTACGCTATTACCTGATCAGCCATTCCCGAAAGAGGAGAGATATTCTCGGGAGGCTTTAAAAGTCATGGTCGAAGCTGACCAAGTTATTATCCTCTCGTAATGTCCGTGAAAAGTAAGCATGCAGCATGGCACTTTTTGGGTATAGGCCAGAAGCCGTGGTATTCAACAAACTCAGTCAAGCCAAGACACTGTAAATGTAGTAGATATTATGAACCATGACATTAGATTACGTATATCTTACCAAGGCACCTCATGACAAGAAGCAAGTTTAGACTCTGTTCAGTAGTAGCTTGTGTGTACCAGAAAAGTTGGCTTCTGAGCTTAGGATACAAAAGCAAACAGCCTAACAAGTCTGATCTTAGTAGTTAGCATAAACTGACTACTAATTACGTCCTCTTATGTATGCTCCTAGCGGCCAATTTTCTGATACCCTGATGAGCTAAGTAGTTTCAATCACGCGAAACCTAATTCTCATATTTCATATATAAAAGAGAATGTGTGCAGCAAGGCCAGGAGAGATCACCCTTCCAGTTAAAGGCATTGAGTATATTCGAAAGACTTGCATGTTTGATGATGGAAAAATCCATAGGATAGATATCCATCCTCTACTCTTCTAATATCCGCCATGTACAGAAGAAACAATATGTCCCCTGCGCCGTCTGTTATAACCGTTGTTATGTTACATTAAGACAAAAGATATCTCCGGAGCCATTGTGTCGACTCTCACCCAGTATAACAAAGAAACCAGCCTATAGAGTCGTTATATATAGGCCATAATATTCAAAAGGAAATTGTAACGCTAAAATAAGTATTCGATCCTAGCGACGCTCGCTGGCTGTTGCAGGAGCCGGCTCGTCAATATCGAGGCGATCGATGCTATCACGCAAAAGGCCAGTGTTTTCTGCCTCTGTATCACCATCACGGTCCATAATTCCGCTGGTCTGACTTCCAGGAGAGTCAGGTTCGTCTTCATCGGCATGTCGACCATGAACATTTTCTTGCGCATCCTGACGCATCTTGGTGATCTTAATGTAGTTATAAGCGGCGATGGCGGCCATAGTAGTGAGAAGACCAACGAAGTTAATAAGCGTTAGGCGGTCACCAAAGACAAGGGCAGCCGCACTAATAGTAACAACTTCCTTGAAAATACCGGCAATAGAGAGAGTAACGACGGAAGTTCGCTGCAGCAGGGCGAACTCGGAGGCTGTCATGCAAAAGGCAATGCATCCGGGGAAAAGTAGGAAAAGAGGTGCCATGAAATAACCCCATTCGTTGGCCAGAACCTTGTATCCCTCGAGCAGGTTTCCGATTCCCTCTACGGGAACAGCGAGGCAAATAAGAACGAGGAACATTACAGGAGTGAGGAAGAAGATGCTGGAGAATGGGTTCGAGGTCGCAGGGTTGCGAAGAAGTAGGATCTGGGTCAATGCCCATCGGAAACCGGAGAAAAAGGCGGCAGAGATGACGAGAGCGAAGCCACCAGCCTTGAATTCAACTTCACCAAACACCATGAGAACGACACCCAGGGTCATGGTAGCGATAATAGCGACGAGACGCAATGTCGGGGTTTCGAGACGGAAGGCAAAAGCGAACATGAGGACAAAAGCGAGTGAAGAGGATTTGCACATAGCTGAAACGGTTAGCAACTCGTATAGGAACGCATCTTTAGAGAACAACATACTGTAAAACGTAAGGCTGATGAATTTGAGAGAGGTATTGCCGAGTCCAATGTCGAGACCAGTCGCTGCACCACAGGGTCCAATGCGAGTGAGGTAAAACATCTTGGTCATGCCGTAAGACTTGGGCTCGTCATCATGTCTTGACCTCCCCAGGTCGGACTGGTGAACACCAGCCTGACTGGCACCATATCCTGGTCTCAGGGAGGGTATAAAGTACAGAACTAGACCTGAGAGCACAAACTGTACTACCATGTGCATAGAGGTTGTAAACAAAGGAAAAGCGAAATTCAGACGGTCATGATCGAACATCCATTTGTTGTACTGTAAGCGATGTCAGCATTGAGTACTCCAGAAAGAAAAGAAAGAAAAAAGGGAGAGATTGTGGGATAACTTACGATCGATATTGATAACGAAAAGAGGTACCATAAGAGAATCAGGACCAGGTTAACAATCAAGGTTCTGAAAACGACCTTGTCTGCTTCTTTACGTTCCTCTTTTGAGATATCCTTCCTGTCCCTGACAATTCTTTGGTCTAGTTGGGTATTTCTGCTGCGCTTCTTCTGCCGCCTCTGCTTATCCTTGCGGGTCAAGCCCGTCTCTTCGTCGTCCTGTAAATCTTCGTCGGTCAAGCTGTCGTCACCTGATTCATCTTTGCGGATCGCGAAGCCATTCGCATCTAGATTTTCCTCAGATATTTTGGGCTCGATTGTCGAATTGCCGGGTGTAGGGCCGCGGCTTGTATCACGGAGTCGGCTAGGTGATCCGGCTGGCCGAACGGCCATATTGTGGCTGCTCCGCCGTCGCCGATGTCCTGCAATGGGTTCCATCTCTATATCCCAGTCGCTTTCACTCTCGTCCTCGTCGTTGACTGATCCGGCAACCCGGTCGCGAGATGGGCCAGCTGGTGTTTGGCTTCCTCCGCTTGCGCCTGGATTCGACGTTGGAGCTACCCTTGATTTACCTGATGATGATGGTCCTGCTGCTATTTCCAGAGGGTTTGAGTTGGATACTGGTAGAGAGTTATCGATGAGAAGACGTTCGGGGGAGTCTGAAGCTGGAGCGTGAGTCGAAGATGAAGGGAGTGGTTGTGAGGAGGAGGGAGACGACGAGGAGACAGGATGAGATCGTAGAGGAAGAGCGGTCATGATGGGGACGAAAGAACGGACTAGAGCAGGGGATAGGATGGGGCTTTCATAAGTCAATCAGTAAGTTAGTTAAGTGATGGTAATGAGCAGTCAGGTTGGGTTGGTCGATCTCTGGCTGGCTTAGGTGGTCGCAAGGACTCCATTCGTACAGTAGTGCATTAGAAAAGGCGGAGGAGCTAACCCGATTATGGCAATAGTTTAAGTCGGGGCCGTCATGGTAGGGGACCGTAGTGCCGTGTCTTGGATGGACCTTTTTTAGGTGGGTTGTGGGTTGGGAGACTCTGAGCGAGAGCACCTAACTAGAGTGTCAGTGTCAGTGGTGACCTGAATCTCTTGACGTTAATAGTGCAGGTGCAGTTCTGAATTGGATGGATGGCACCTTCCATGCCGGGAACCTCATGTGCTTAACAAGGCAGTACCTACTAGGCAGTACTTCTCCTGTTTATGCATACAGCTTCTAATGCCATGGACTTACTCTATCCAACCCTCAGCTCACTCTACATCAAGCTCGACATTCAGAGATTTTTCTTGGTCCCCTTTTTGTCCCTTTACTTTCAATCTGTTAACCCAGCAGCGGAAAATACGGAGTGGACCTTGGACGGTGTTCGGCCTCTTGGCGGTTACAAGGCACCCCGTGGCGCACTGCATCCAAGTTGCACGCGACACAGCATTTGAGTTTCAAAAAAGAGTCTTGATTGGTTAAAGGACCCTGTTTCAAGGTGCAGTCAGCAGCGCAGTTTTGCATGGCTGGCTCCCATCGTGGGTAAGAAGAGCGGTAACGTAAAGGAAGAAATCCTTCTTGATGAAGCGGTATCTCGTACAAGTTCTATTCTTAACAGCAGTGTTCTTGGACCATCAAGACAAGATATGGGTACGTCGAGTTTGACGAGATTTGGCCAAGAATCAACTGCATAGGGTTTATGATTCGAGGTACAATTTTTGCTACAATAAACTGACTGACTACTAAGGAATCAACTAAGAACTGCAAACCCTTTGCGGGGGTTGCATCATAATCCGGCAGCTAGAGATGTCTTAGTTAGTGGTTCGTCAGATGCAATAAACTAAGAAGGAAGCGGCACATATCTATCTCAATACTAACGATCTTCAATCGACAGCGATCCGCTGCTGATCAAGTTTGCGCACGTGTGCATTGTTCGCAGGTGTCCATGTGATACGTTTCCTACCTAGCCCTTGTGCAACCCTCGAGTCAGTACTTGTTAGCCGGTCTATATTACAGACTATTATGAATTGTTTCGCGGTAGGATTACAATCTTTATTATCCTGTGTATTGAAAACACAACCAGACAGACGGCTTGCAGTCGAATTGTTGACCCGCTAATCCAGGGGTAACGGGAGTCTCACAGCTCGTATCGGATGGGGCTTGATCTTGCATAAAGTCCAAGCACTAGGCACTCATTCATCATTACATCGTATCGATATTCCGTGAGTTCCTGGTTTGAACTAAAATTATTGACAGGAAACCCCCTTTTCAAAACACATTCTAACTCACGATGTTACCTCCGGGAGACGGCATTTAAGGTCTTGGCGAGAGTAACCTTCCAGTGTTGATGGTAGTAATACCAATTAGAAACCAGACGTTTGCAGCAGTATCCGTAATAGTTTGTCCCTGAATTTTACAGGTCTTCTCTTCCGAGACAGACAAGGGCGTTCCCGTCGACCCTGGACCCAAGCTCTCGGTCCACCAATGATAATGACTTGAGACATTCGGACTGCAAATGGAACTTCGCATCGAAGCTCTTGTTATTAGAGCAAATCTTGACAATTCGAAACCTTCTGTGGAGCAAGTGATGGCTGAGCTCTTATAAAGGATATAACCCTCAGGGTGTTTAGAGTCTTGAATAGAAGAAACGAGATTAACAAGTTAATTTAGGCCATTCCGGAAATTTCATTTTGGTGCATTTGTTTTTTTCTATTTTGTTAAATCGTATTTGTTTTAGTGACCAAGTAACCTCATTGATTATCTCCACGGCTCTGTATATCCTATCCGTTCTCTCATCTCTCAATACAGCAGATCAAATGGTGCACAGTACATGGCACAATGTTCTCTCTTACTTGACTAGGTAGCCAAACTATCAGGCAGTAGTGTTGGAACACAAGACTCCTATGCTTGTGAAATGATCCTACGATTCCTACCCTAGCAGAACTGGATTGACCTGTCATTGCTCAGTAAGGCAGCATAACCAAGAGCTTCGTGGCTTGTGCGATGTGTTGTTACTCGAACTTATGAGACCTTCCAGATAGCGGAGAGCCGGTGTAGGGTAGTCTGGTACGGCTGGGTATGAGAACAATCTGGAAACCCCCCTCGAGCAGTTCGGGATATTATAAACCCCTTATGCTGACACTTCATCAGTGAATATTGGCCTTTTTTAAGATCTAAGTGGTGGGTGCAGCGCATGCTTAGTTTACCTAGGTGGGCGACGATTGGGCAATAAGGAACTTACAACATCGTAAAGAGGCCGACTGAGCATGTCTCATCTCATAAGTCACAAGTATTTCAAATCAGTGAATAGTTGTCGGGCTTCGCTGCTGGATTTTTAACACTCTATAGTGTATATATAGTTTTGAATAGCTATGTCATTGGTCTAAACTGTTGCGGTAACACTACCGCCTGATGAGTTGATTTGCTTATAATATATCAACCACGCCCCGAATTAATGCACTTGTGCCGAATATCATACGTAGTTCCTAACACCAAACGCCGAATGGGGCTTACCCCTCTGGCTAGAAAGACACAGATCAGCCGAGTAGTCGAAGACCATTCTTGGTCTTTTGGCCGGGCTTGACCACACCGCTGCCACCTTGGGGTCCCAAGTTTGGTTCATAGCCAGCACCGCCGCCATGACCACCGTGGCCACCCTTCTTGTTCTTGTTCTTGTTCTTCTTTCCATTCCTGTCCTTTTCTTTGACATTGGCCACTTTGATCTCGGTGTTGGCTTTACGAACTGTCACTGGATGACTTTGAATGTATTTGCCGTTCATCTCCTTGGCGGCTTGGAAGAAGTCATCAGCATCACTGAAACTGACAAAACCGTAGCCCTTGGATTTAGATGTACGCTTGTCACGAATGACACGGGCCTTTTGCACAGACTGCCAGCGCGAAAAGGCCTTTAGGAGGGCGTCGTCGGTGGTTTCGCCAGCGAGGTTACCAACAAAGAGTCGCAAATGAGCAGGATCCCACTCGAGAAGGCTGTCGTCCGTCCATTTCTTGCCGCCACCTTCCCGAACGACTGTCTTCTTGCGCTCCTGGTTCGCAGCGGTGGCCGCTTCCGCTGCGGAAGACTGGCTATCGATTCGGGGTGCTGCAGGACCGACAGGCTTGTCCTTGTTGTCTGCCGGAGTACTCGAGTATGCGCTTTGCCATTGAGCTATCTGCGCGGCCATCTCCGGGTTGTATTCTGGCCCGGCTGTGCCTGGCGTAGGGAACGGATTTCTAATCTGTGGTGCTGCGCCGTAGCTTTGGGGTCCGTAGCTTTGGGGTCCGTAACTTTGTGCGCCGTAGCTCTGTGGACCGTGACTCTGAAGTTGTTGAGGGTATGAGTATGCTGCAGCCGAGCTCACCGCGCCGGGAGCAGTAGTCGGGTAGGATGAGTAGGACGGGCCATACTGAGCTGCGGGAGGAGCGGTGGTAGCTGGGTAACTCGAAGGGCCGGAGTATGTCGGCGGGGCGTTGGAGTACGCAGGCTTCGAGGCGGCCTGTGCCACGGAGGAGAAAGCGGGCTTGAAGCCTGACTTGGAGGCGGGAGGTCTCGGTGGGAGAGAGCTGTTACTGATGCCTGGAGGGGGAGGGTACGCCATGATGAATACAGAAGAAGGCGGTGTAGTGTTTGCGCAAAAACGTACCTTGAGCCAAGTTCTGCTCAAAGTTCCTCTTTCTAGAGATTTCCCAGCAGTTTTTACAGTTTGTTGCTGGAAGATTTGATAGTGCGCACGTTGCGACGATGTAACGCGATTCTGGCGGTGGTGGTGTGGTTGGGTGAGAATTGAAGAAAATGGATCTTGACAAGGCTGCCTTTTTTTCGAGCCACCTCAGCCTTGCTATCATGATATAAATGGGTCTATATTATAGTCACGTGCCTTGATCGTAAATGCCATCATGACTTCTCCCCATTCATGGACTTGAGTAACTTTAGAACTATCAGAATGCAAAATTAAAATTTCCAGATCACCTGTAATGATTGGGCATTCCATTTTGTCCTGTATACTTCTTTACTTTACTGTGAACGGTGGCTTCTGATATCAGAAACACCAAGCCTTGACGGTCTAGGTTAACCTCCATGAATGGGCTATTCAACCCTTCAGGAAAAGTTTCATGAGAGCACTACAGGAGATTATAGATGCGGAGAAATGTGCACCTCATGATATCTGTTTATTAAGTCTCGTTGGGTACGGTCGTAAATTCATGTATCAGGGTCGACAATGATTTTATGCCCAGGTTTGGCAAGTTTCGATCGAATTGGGAAAAAAGGCGCACTTGCACCTTCTGGGAGTGAGTTATCTGGATATCAATCCGTAATTTTTATTGAGCATGGGATGAGGTTAAATGGATGGAATTGATCCATTATCAAGCCGACTTGGGCGGCAGAAACTGGCGGCTAATTTGGATCGAACCGATGCAACGGAACCTGAGACATGATTATCCAGATGCAGTGATGCGCAACGGTCTGTTGGGGTTTCGCATTCGAAAGAGCCGGGTCAGTTAACATTCGAGATTGTCAGGCAAGCATAATGTCATGAAGATATCATCCTGGGCTGTTAGTTATACCCAAGACGGCCTCTGGGGGTTCCGCCGCGGAAGTAGATGGATGAGAGCTGAGGCGTGTTTCGCTTGGCTGTCTCGTTCTGGGTTATCCATGAGTGAGTTTCTTGTATGTTTCGTCATGAGCGACTTCGGACTCCAGCGAGGCTGGACTGCCCACGTATTGAATTCGGCGCTTATACCACGCCGTAGTGCCTGTTGCCGGACCAATGTCCGGTGGAGTAGCTAGAAATCGGGCAGGCTGAGTCGAGGTGAGCGTACACCTGGGTTGAGAGTACACCTGTACTGGCTGATGGTTGAGTCCTATTTGCGGCCTTTTTTTCTCTGGGCTTCCATTTGTTTGTATCCGCCTTTCGGGGGCATCGGTACGGATTTGCGAGGGCTAAGGCGCGTTGGGGTTCGGTTTATTGTCCGACCTATGTAGAAGTCAATTGGCACGGCAGTGATTACACAGGGCCCGGAAGACTGTGGACCCCAACACTCGGACAACATGGTATGCATGAACAGAGGAAGAACAAGAAGGCTGGAAGTTATCTCGTCCGTAGTAACGAGTGAGTGAGAATGTTCAGGGTTGATGCTTTTGCATAATGGATTGTTGAACGGAAGCTACGGATGGCAAGCAAGACCAAAACTGATATGCGGCTCAGATTGTACGAGATTTGTCTTGCTTGTGTCACGGTTTCAAAAATCTTGGTAAGCTTTGGGGTTCATCTTGGGGGTAAGACCGCAGCAGCACCGCAAAGTCGTCATAACGTTGGAGCAGAGGGGCGCAGAGGGGCCCGGGACCTGGAGGGGTAAATGCTGGGCGGGCTTGTTTTCAGTGCTGTATTGATACCGCTAAAATGTTGTGAGGGAAAATCCATCTCTGGAACTTGGTGTCCGTTGGCTGATGGACCCCTACTAGAGGTGATTGACCAATGGAGGGCAGTTTACAAGCACAGGGAAGTGGAGGGGTATGAGTTCAGTCATCATGATGGATGCTGAGGAATTGAACAAAAAGTTTGAGTTAGAAAGTGTACATATAGGTAATCAGCTAATACGTATGAGTAAAGTTGGTAATAATGATGAAGAATATTACCTGTTGATCATGCGCAGCTACGATCCTTCGTTGATTCTAAAAAGAAAAGAAACTGGACTCGAGACACAGGTACTCAAGATACAACATCTACTAGGTAAAAATCAATTCAATGCCATGGATGAAAACATCCATCATCAGGTTCGTTCTCGGCCGCACCGCGCTGTGACGAGGGAGGAGTGACGATGACGATACGCACTTACCTAGCAAAGGCCCCGCCAATCAAGGCGGATTCTCCACCACTCTTGGCGTTATGCCAATTGTATTGGGTTGGTTTTGAGCTGTTGCTTAGTTGAGCGAAGCGGTCGCAGAAAAAAAAGGTGGTCCAAGAAGTAAAAGGTACCTTTATTGATGCTCCCATGCTTGCGGACAAGGTACCGAGTGCCCAACTTTAGCACGGGTGTGACAACATCCATCAGATTCATCGGTCCCAAGGCCCAGTCCCCCCCCAAGCCAGGTTCTGTATCCGTACAGCAGTACTTGAACTTTACATTTCCTCCCACCTTTTTCTCCTTCTTTTCCTCCTCTTCTTCATTCATCCTCACAAACCTCATTCCACTCTATCACTTATACCCCTCCATCACATAATATAGCCCATCATGTCTGGCCCTGTGTAAGTTTGAAGCTCCCCTCTCGCTCCTGCCTCTTGATATTACCCCACCACCCCTCCAATACCTCTTATGGCGATGCTCTCATTCTCTCATTTCCGCACGCTCCGGGCGCTGGCTGAGGAGAAAAAAGAAAATGAAGCAATCGCCATGATCGAGGCTGGTATGGAGTGATGCTGTGGATGACAATTTCCCATCTTCGTCACGAACGCAGCTCATGCTCTTTTCTTGGGGTAGAGCTCGTCTCGCTCACCTCAACCTGGGCGCCCCTCAACAACAACATACTTCTTCTGCCTCACCCTCAAGCTCTGATGCGACCAAAAATGCGACGAATGCTAACAATGTGCCAAGTGCGGATCTGGGTCTTATCGGCCTTGCTGTCATGTAAGTAAACTTCCAAATCCAAATCTGGCTCAGCTAGCAAACATCTCGTACTTACTCACATGTCTTACAGGGGACAGAACCTTATTCTGAACATGGCTGACCACGGCTTCACCATCTGCGCCTTCAACCGAACCGTTTCCAAGGTCGACCGATTCCTCGAGAACGAGGCCAAGGGCAAGTCCATTGTTGGCGCCCACAGCGTTGAGGAGTTCGTCAGCAAGCTCAAGTCTCCTCGCCGTGTCATGCTCCTGGTCCAGGCTGGCCAGGCTGTTGATGACTGGATCGAGAAGATCCTACCCCTCCTTGACGCCGGCGACATCATCATCGATGGTGGTAACTCCCACTTCCCCGACTCCAACCGCCGCACCAAGTACCTTGCCGAGAAGAACATCCGCTTCGTCGGCTCTGGTGTCTCTGGTGGTGAGGAGGGTGCCCGATACGGCCCCTCCATCATGCCCGGTGGTAACGAGGAGGCCTGGCCCCACATCAAGGACATCTTCCAGAGCATCTCCGCTAAGAGCGATGGCGATGCTTGCTGTGAGTGGGTTGGCGACGAGGGTGCTGGTCACTACGTCAAGATGGTCCACAACGGTATTGAGTACGGTGACATGCAGCTTATTTGCGAGGTAAACAGAACCGCCCCTGCACCGTGCAAAGTGATACTAACCTCATAACTTACAGGCTTACGACATCATGAAGCGCGGTCTCGGTCTCTCCAGCAAGGAGATCGGCGACGTCTTCGCTGAGTGGAACAAGGGTGTTCTGGACTCTTTCTTGATCGAGATCACTCGTGACATCATGTACTTTAACGACGACGATGGTACTGCTCTCGTTGAGAAGATCCTCGACAAGGCCGGCCAAAAGGGTACCGGCAAGTGGACCGCTGTCAACGCTCTCGACCTCGGCATGCCCGTCACTCTGATCGCCGAGTCTGTCCTTTCTCGATGCTTGTCCGCCATCAAGGACGAACGTGCCGCCGCCTCTACCAAGCTTGAGTTCGTCAGCCGAACCACCAAGTTCGAGGGTGACAAGAAGCAATTCATCGACGACCTCGAGCAGGCTCTCTACGCCTCCAAGATCATCTCTTACGCCCAGGGCTTCATGCTCATGCAGGAGGCTGCCCGCGAGTACGGCTGGAAGCTCAACAAGCCTTCCATCGCCCTTATGTGGCGAGGCGGCTGCATCATCCGATCCGTCTTCCTCAAGGACATCACCCACGCCTACCGCAGCCAGCCTGACCTCCAGAACCTCCTGTTCGACGACTTCTTCAACAAGGCCATCCACAAGGCTCAGCCCGGCTGGCGTGACGTTATTGCCAAGGCTGCTCTCCTTGGTATCCCTACTCCCGCCTTCTCTACCGCTCTGTCTTGGTTCGACGGTTACCGCACCAAGGATCTCCCCGCCAACCTTCTCCAGGCCCAGCGTGACTACTTCGGTGCCCACACCTTCCGCATCAAGCCCGAGCACGCTGGCGAGAAGTACCCCGATGGCCAGGACATTCACGTCAACTGGACTGGTCGTGGAGGTAACGTCTCCGCTTCTACTTACCAGGCTTAAGCAGCCCAGGGTAAAGAGAAGGAATCATGATAGGTTAAGAAACGAATATCGTCGGGCCGTACGAAGCTCGATAGCTGCGTCTTATAAAAAATCTGTGATTAGGAACGCAGGGATAACGCTGGCGCTGCAGGGATAATGATGAATGGGCTGGTATGGATTTAGAAAGCTCAGTGATGACATCCGGGTTCGTGTTTAGAATCCCAACAAAAGAATAAAAAATAAGTCAAATAATATCAGCGATTGTGCTTTTAAAAGTGATATCATGTCATAGAATACCTACTATGCTATTCAATTGTTGGAAGATGATTAAACACCTAACTGACTATATAATAGTAACAAATAATCAGAACTTCATTAAGTAGTCTTTTATAAAGAATCGATGATATATCAGCTACATTTCCAAAGAAATTATTATTAAAATTTTCTTTAAAAATCCTCGATTATTTTATGTTAGATTGTTACTTTTATCTTTACATCTCAACGTGAATGTAAAGGGACCCACTCTTGCTCACCACACCAAAGCCCTTCTCATTGGTCGGCTGTATACTCTCAGCCTTGTCGCGAGAAGTTTGGAGCCGCGTAAGGGCACCACTCTTCAAACAACTCCGTCGCATTTCATATCGTTGATTACGCCACGATATTCACTTATTTCTTAAACTTGATCGCTTCATCAACAGTAATATACGGCCAAGGCATTGTGAAGCGCAGCTGGACAGACAATCAATCGCGTAATTAGAGATATCGACACTTCAACAATTGTCCATCGCGACGCTCGCCCAGCATGGCTCAACCAGATCCTAGCCAGGGCGTCCCCCAGGACCTCGTATGTTCTGCCCCGCGCGCAAAACAATGGAAAATGTCGTCGCAATACCCATCTGACAGGTTTATAGATGCCCCATGTTCATCTCATCTCGTCATTTCGATACCCGGTGATGCCCCGGCTCGACCTGAACGAGGTTGCTAAGTGGCTCATGAGCGCACCGCAAGTCGCGCGAGACCGAGCACCTTTCTTCTGGACATATCTCGATAAGCCTACTGACGGCACAATACTCTTGACTTGGCAGCCTCTTCAACGCCTGGGAACCAATTTCGCGACAGATGGCTATGTGTGGGCTCCTCCAGAGCAGGTTTACAAGCATGACCTGGGTAACGGACTGGTAAGGTCGAATGGAATGGTGCGACAAGGAAACCGCATGCTAAGTCTCCCCAGATGCTCGAAATTTATTACCAAAAGGCCGGCTACTTCCCTGGCGAACAACACGCTCTCCACGCCCGTCGACGATGCCGATTAGTCCCCATCCCCGGCCACCCCAACCCTCCTCAACCAGACGTCGGTCTCTTTATCGTACACTACGGGCCTGCAGAGCCCAATGACAGAGTCCCTGTCTCGATGATTCCATTCGATGAAAGAGTCAACAACATCATGCAGCAGCGTCACTTCTTGCAACGTGCTGGTCAGATTCGTCGCAAGGAGTTCATGTTGTCCGACCGGGTCAACTGGCCTCAGCTGCCAGATCTCACACGACAGCCAGTTCCTCCTCAAATGGCTCCCAGAGGTGTTCCTCAGCAGATGGCATATCCCACACAACCCACGCCGGGTCCTCCTGCCAAGCGACCAAGACACGCGGCGAGCCAGGGGGGTCAGGCTCCTCTACCAGGAGTTCCCCAGGCCGATGCCGCTTTTGATGATGAAGAAGATGTCTCCCGGGGTGACATGTTTGATCATCTTACCCCGAGAGAGATTTCGTTGAGCAGATACCAACAGAACCATGAGTGGATGGAGGAAATCCTCTCATCTCCTTACCGTATAAGCCAAATTACACCAGCCGACCTCAACCTTGGTTTCAAAGGCGAGTTAGCGTCGCTGACAGAAGGGATTTTCCCGGCCCAAGGAGTCGAGGCCTTCACATCAGTGCCTGAAAAGCCTTACATTGGCCGCCTGGACCCCGACAAAGCCGAAGAATTCCGAAAGCGAGTTCATAATCATATCGAATCCACTAAGTCCGAGATCGAGAAGATGCAGGCCGACCATGCCAAAGCTCTCGCTAAATTCAAGGAGAACTCCATGATCAATGCCAAGGAGAAGGAACTTCGAAATATTATTGAGGGCACAGGTACGGAGATCTGGCGAATTGAGGGCAAGGTAGACCCTCATGATGAGAACCCCGCCCCTCGTCCCACTAGCACGAAAATGGTCGAAGAGATAGTATCTGAGGTCGAGAATGCTACTGGTAAGAAAATTGAAACCAAGCCGACGGTGTCTCGTGTCCAAGATGGAGGCTATCAGCCACCAGCGCCAGAGCCCGTTCAGGCTGGTAACTCTCAATTATCCCGTCGGCCCTCGCAGTCTGGCTCGCAGATCAGTGGTATCATGATTGGCGAGCCTGATATTGATATGGACGGCACTGTTGCTGGACTGCTAGATCAGATGCACACTGGGATTTCTGCCACCTCTACACCCCTGAACGCCTTTGGAACTCCTCAACCCCAAGCGTCGGCTAATCAATCTGGAGCTGGAACTCCCTCCAACGTCAACACTGCACCAGCTCCTGCTGGCGACGTGACCATGGGCGGAACACAAGAACCCAAGGACTCGAATGCCACAGCCCCTGATCAAGGAACCGGCAGCGGGGATTGGGTAGTCGTGCCCAAGGATGGCCAGTCGAACGAGCAGGCTGACCAACAGCCTGGATCCGGCACCGCCTCCGTCAACGCGAACACACCTGTCGCGCCAGGAATCGATGCCACCAAGTCAGTAGCAAAGACCGCTTCTGCTGGCGCCACACCGGCCGCCGGGACACCTGGAGGCTCTGTCTCTTTTGACCAGAACGACTTCAGCTCGTTGGGTGACCTCGATACAGCAGGTGATGCTCTCGCCGGCTTCGATGGCCCAACGCTAGACGGCTCGGCAGGCGAGCTGGGTGAAGGCCTCGATCTAAGCATGGACATGGATGATTCAGCATTTGGCGATGCCTTCCACGGCGTTGACACTTCCGGAACTCCTCAGGGCCAAGACATGTAGAAACGTCCTCGGTCTCACTGGTGGCAATGAGAAGCAATCTGCAGAAAAGGGGGAAGGAGATGAGTATTAGAAGGAAAGATGGGAAATGGGCCAAGACGTCGGAGAATGGCGCGTCTTTTATTATTACGGGAGTTTTTTGTAGTCTTTCCCTTTTCCTTTTGACAAAGGTTGATTTCTGGACTTGTAATCCTTTTGTAAGAGTTTTTGATCCTTGCTTCCATCATCGAGGCTGGCTGTAGTACGTCCCACTACCCCTGTCTGCGTCGTGTAGAAAGAGGTGTAGACTAGGAGTAGTGAAAATAGTTGACAGGACGATAATACCAGAATACACTATCACGAAGTTTGACAAGTATGCCCATGCTGGCTGTGCCTTGCTCTATTACCTGGATCCTAGCCTTGCAGCATCAGGAAACTTTACTGCCTGAGAGCACAATAGGATAATCGTCAGGCGTGCATGTCCTGATGTATCTGACTAGGTATCACTTTCACTTTTTACCTTTTCTTACATTCTGAGTACAAATGGGACGTTGTTCAATGAACGAGCGTATATCATTATCTAATGAGTGCTTTTCTATCTATAGTCTACAAGTGACAAGATTCCAGTCACATCCCAATAAAGCAAAGTTGACAAATGGAAATTGAACCAAGACTCCAAGCCATCCCACATATCCGCACAAGGTTTGTATACAAAGGAAACAGTTAGCGTATTGCGCTATATCAAGGCATATTGTTTCGAATATTGTCATATACGCTCGTAGGGTATTTGAGAAGATTGTTGCTCCTCTCGAGCGTGCCAAGGGTACGTCCGACACCAGCAACAACACTTGCAGACCCAGCTCTGTCACCCCTGGCTTCCCAATAGAAAGCTCCACCAAGATTGCGCTGGTTGATATAGCCAGCCTTAGCCTGAGCTGACTGGAGATCATCCATGGTCACAAGCTCCCGCTTCTTTCTATCATATGTGTAGCTGGCCATAAGATCTGCGTTGTACGTAGTCACTGCTCCGGGTCGAGGCAGGTCTTTAAGAAAGTAGACCCCTGGGGAATCGGAAGAGCCAGCAACGCCGTCGTAAGGTTTGCCGAGACCGGCTGTGTTAGAGAAGGAGCGGCCATAAAGAGGCATACCCAGATGGATCTTATTAGGAGACACCCCAGCAGCGATATAGTCGTTAAGAGTCGCATCAGTGCTCAGCTTTGTTGAGAGGGGGTTTTTCCTCGACGCGAAGACGTTTGCTTGGTGACCAGTGGTAGAATCCCATGGGCCAGCATAGTCGTAAGCCATGAGGTGCCAGGCATCAACCCAGGGGTCCATGTTTTTGAGGTCCATAGTGTTATAGTGGCTCGAGCCCGCAGGTGAGGCGACTGTGAGCAGGAAGCGATAGTTAAGCTTGTAGTCGTTTGAATATTTGTCCAGGGCTTTCCGAAGACCATTAAGTATTAGAACATAGTTTCGGGCCTCTTGAGCGTTGACCGGATATTCCCAGTCAATGTCAATTCCATCAAATCCCCAGTCGGTAATGAGCTTGATGGCCGTAGAGATGAACCGCTTTCGGCCATTCTGTGTACTCACGCCAGAGGCGAGCGCTGGACTTCCATCAAAGCCACCGATTGAAAGCAGCACCTGTTTATAAGTCTTAGCATTTTCAGTTTGAAAACTTGGTTCTTTTGTAGTAAAACTACCTTCAAATTGCGGTTCTTTTTCTTGAGAATGTACAGCTGCTTAACACATCCATATGCATTGTTTCCACCTCCAGTGTCGCCCGAATATTGATAATTTACATCTGCCCAAGTATCCGATGATTGTCTGACTTGTTAGTAACTCAATCTTAATTACAAGGTCGGCATGTACTTACACTGTTCCGTCTTTGGCATCTACCTTGGCAAAGGAGTAAAGTACGTGCGTAATCTTCTTTACCGGAAGATTTTGGGGATGGAAGCCCCCGTAGGTACCCCTAGTTCTTCATTATTAGCACCCACTAGTGACCGAGAGATGCACAAGAACTCACCAGTTCGTGAAGTAAAGCATGTTGCGCTTTGCAACACCCCGAGCTTCTAGACGAGTGGGAGTATTTTCAGCGTCTTCGTCATCGAAGTTACCACCAAAGTAGTTCTTGGCGTGCCCATCGTCCTGGACATTAATTCCCTCCTCGGTCTCTCCCTGCTGCTCGGAAATGTTGACAGCAGGGGTGTCCTCAGAGTGTTGACTCGAAGCATCAACAATATCCTCATCTTCAGGGTCACCAAGATTGGGGAAGTCCGAAGGGCTGAACTCGTCATCATCTTCCTCGAGGAAATACTCATCGCCTTCATCATCTTCACCATAACGCTTCAAAAGATCGACTCGAGACGCTCTCTGATCGGAATCGGGGATATTGGTCTCTTCAGGATCATCCTGGTCATCGCTGTCTGTTGAGCGTGTGTTGAACTTGGATTGAGCCCATGGGTTTCTGGGAGGAACGAACTCAGGAACTGTGTCTCTAGGGACAGCTTGGGTTGGCTGAGGCTTTTTGGGACCTCGGAAAGGTGACCGAGGTGGAATGAAGGTAGGCAGCTTGTCACTGTCATCGTCCTGAGTTTGTGCAAGCTTTTGAGCATTTGTGTCCTTGGTGCTTTTGGTGTCCTTAGAATCTTTTGTGTCCTTTGTGTCCTTTGTCTCCTTCTTGTCTTTGGTATCTTTTGCAGCTGTTTTCTTATTACTGACAGAGGCAACTGAAGCGAACCTTTGGTGGCTAGCCTGTTCGTTGGTCGATTTTTGTTGAACAGCCTTCGCGTTAAAAGGCATCCTGGGCGGGATGAATCCAGATACTATATCATCGTCGTCGTCATTACTAGCTGCAGTAGTAGGCTTGGCTACCTTGGTCTGAGGCTTAAGAGCATAAGGCATCTTGGGTGGGATGAACTGCGGCACTGCCTCAAGAGTTTGTTCTGCTTGACGACGAACGGCAGTTGACATAGTGGTCCTGGTACCGTGTGAGTGCTCCATGTGGCCATGAAGGTGCTGGTGTCTGGGTTCCACTGACGGGACAGCCAAGGCTGCTTGCACCAAGAGAGGCGCAATGAGAAAGATTTGGTTGAGCATATCCAATACTCGAATAGCCTGTGGTAAAAGAAGTCTTTACTTGGATGTAATCGTTTTCAGACTTGTGGAAGTCTATGTGATGGATAGTGAGGGCAGGTCGAAATAGAAGTTAAGTAAGTATCAAGGCTTTTTACAAGCAAATGATACAAGGTGTTTTAAAGGAGTGATAACCTTGTGACAAGTGAGATAGTGTTCAGAAAGTGGTTCAAGGGGTCCAACAGTCTTGTGAGGGAGTTTAAGCTGAGACAAGATACTGAAGGCAGGCTGGTAGTGAGACAGAAACCAGGGTGACGGAACCGGAGGATGAGAACACACTATACTATAAGAGAATGAGAGAGAAGACTTGTAAGGAACGAATGACGTTGGTTAGATAATGATGGGAAAGGAATGGCTCAAGGGTGAGATCAATGGGAAGAGAAGGAGAGCCAAGAGAGTGAGACACGGGAATCGAGGCAAATTTATTACATTGGACATGATGAAGGGACGTCACTTGATCTATATCGGTTCAGGATAAGTAAACGACCCTGAAGGAGTATAGCATGTTGACGAAAGCGTATGCTGGACGCGTATCATTGGGAAGACGACGCCCAAGCATGCTACGGGAAGCATCGTTGATCCCCCCACCAAGGGGATTCCGTTCGGATTGAGGGCGTCTGGACGCCGGATGAGACTTGAATATGAAAGTATTTGAGCTTATTGAGCGCCACAAGCCCCTAAAAACGTGGGATTGGTATGTCTTGGGACCCTGACGAGGAATGTGCTTAATGTCTGGAACCTGTGGATAACGACACTAGAGAGAGATGGTCAGAGTTTAAGGCATTAGTAGGATTTTTGAAGTGCGAGACGGAGGAATAGATTTTGATTGAACTTTTTATTGTGTTTCGAGTAAGTTTTACACATATGGTACTGGTGATGGTGGTGATGATGAAATGATAGAGTTTAGGTGGCCTGGCTTAATTAGGGTGGGTAGGTACAGGTAGTTAGCAATCGTTCCTGCGCAAGCCTCCTTCTGTTTAATCGATTTCTGCGCCTTCCAATCTTGTCCTGTTCCTGCCTGTTCCTGTTCCTGTGCCTGACCCTGACCCGTTAGTCGTTCCCGCCTGATTTGACGCTCATGATTGCTGACTTATTAATCAAACTTTCAAGGGCACCAAGAATTGAAGGATAATCGCCAAGTTGTCTTGTCTATGTATATATTAGAATAGAACAAGGGAGAAAAACAATTAATTGTTCCCCTCGGTCCTTGTCAGGGCATGTAAGACGCCGCTCCCGCCTACTGTCTGAGGCTTCCCTTGCGCTCCCGCTACATCAAGGGCGCAAAGACTCCTTTCGATCATCCACATTTACAACTTGTCAACACTGTCTCTGCCTCCAACAAGACAATCCCGAGAGATCAAAAAACAACAGGTTTCAAGGGTCTAGATCATGATCCAGAAACCAGACATTAGTAAAGGCGTCGCCGAGGCTCATTCTGGACTCATCAACGGTACAAACCGATTGGACGCATATACTATTACAACCAGCTCTGTCTCTTTTACAACGTCCAAGCGTTGATGATTTGAAATATACAGCCTCTTTTTCTTTCTCCTTCTTGTTCTTTTGTTGCCTGTTTCTGACCCATACTGTTTGCCCTGTGGCTGAACTAGCGACAGCGATGACAAATCACTAGGCTATAGCTGACCCTGAGACTAAACTAGTGAAGCCATCATGATGCCCTTAGATGGCGCCCAAATTAGCTATCTACATTCCAGTTGCCCATAATTTGTTATTCAGAAACCCTCCGATCAGCCGGTTGCATCGAAAATTCTGCTGTCTATCCCTGATACAAGACATCGGTCATGCCTCCCCGTTCCCCGTCTTTTAGTTATGTACAGCCTGTCATGTATGGATGAGGCACCAAATGCAACTCTTTCCACAGAGCAATATGCAGCTACCAGCTTACAAAACATCATTTGATGTCACAGCTGCATGTACACATGTCATATGAGTTCATCTATCACTCGGATCGCCACATGCAAGAGGGATCATGTGTTAGACTACTTGACGTGGTCCATTCCAAGTCGAGGTGGTGTAAGTGCTCTCTACGAACAGCATTTGACTTATCAATTCAGAAGTCTGCCTTGATCGGGAGCGAGCCATGCAGTCTTTGAAAAGCCCGTGGTGGGATAACAGTCCAAAGTGAGTATATCAATTTGTAAGGAGTAATTGCAGAACTTCGAGGTATCCTAATCATATTCCATCGCAAACTCGTAAACATCACACATTATGCTCGACTAAATCAATATCACATCTACAGGCCCCATGAATCATACAACTGTATTAACCCCCCTCTGATGAAGACTCCACTTTCTTGTCTCAAGAATCTGTCTCTGCCTCATACTCGTAGCCCGAGGCAGCACCCCATCGTAGCCTTCCTTCGTTGTAGAGTTGACAGTCTCAAGCTCAGCCAGCTCCTCCGGCACCACTGCACGCGGCTTCTCATCCCGCCTCGCGGAAAGATAGAAGAAGTCCCAAAGAAAACTGCGTTCCAGTTGTCGAGGTTTCCCATCAGCAGTCCAGTACCTCTCCTCACTGAGCTCCTGGGATAGATGGCGTCGGAAGTAGCGGTCCTGGCTAACCCACCAGACCCGCCATACGATGAGAATCACGATGGTAAGGGGCACGGCAGTGGCCCAGTAATACCAGAAATTCTGCCCGAATCGATTCAATTTCACTGCACCAGTCATGGGATTCGAGCCGTCGTCGTCGTCTTCTTCGTCTGGGCCGAGCCAGTCAAACATGGACATGCCGAAGAGTGTGCCAAGGAACTCGCCGGGGAGAAAGATAGCGGTTATGACAGCCAGTGCTTTCATGGAAGAGCTGTCACGGGAGGATGCTACAGCCATTCGGGCGTTCAAAATGTTGTCTTCCTGGGCCATCTTACTGTAGATCTGTAGTATGCAATAAGTACTTATCCTTTGGACGAAAGCGGAGGTAGTTGGTACTTACCATATCGATTTGAGCACGGCATCTAGCCTCTGACATGCGTCTATCAGTTTCAAGGCCCATACATAGCCGCAGCAATCCATCCAGATACTGTCGAATTTCATGCCAATGAGGTCCCAGAGAATCGCCATCTGTCATCTCATCCGGGAATTGAAGCTTGGGGAGCTGTCTAGGTGGAAGCACTGGGCTTACTGGAGGAGGTCCTCCTAAAGGGTCCAAGATATTAGGACTCAGCATGCTTAGATCTTGACCGAAACATAAGCTATTTCCCATTCGTTCGTTGAGTTCGTCACCAGCCAGTATCAATACTTTGATGGCTCGCTCCATCCATCGAATGGTGTCGAGAAGCTTGATGGTATCCTTGAGAACTTCGTGTGCTCTCTTCATGAGCTTTGTCATAGTCATGGGACCCCATGTAATCCTCTCTCCGTCCTTTCCGTTACTAAAGGTCCTGCTGAGACGTCTCCCAGTGTCTGTTGCGTCGAAACCGGCAATGTTGCTGACGTCGTATTCCAGATGGGCTACATTGGAGTTGTTTTCGATGACAGCTTCCTCGCATCGCATGAATTGTACTTGGAGCAGCACAACTGGCATGATGAGGGGATGCGCCCAATGTGTTCTGCATGACTCCAGACGGTGATCGTACTCATCGAGGTCGTCCATGTTGTGGCGTCTTGGCTCCCATGATTGACGAACCAAGATGGTGGCCGAGCGTTCACGAACATTGTATGTCATGGACAAAAAGTCACAGGGTGTCTTTGGCATCTCCGAGAACGCGAGAATGATACCTAGATACGTCGTGAGAAGATGTTTTCTGTACAACCGCAAATGAACTTACTAAGTTGAGATCTGTCTTTGGACCAGAATCTGGATTCTGTCGTGGTACGGGTTGAGTACTGCAGAGTGGCAGGATGAAGATTCATGGCTGCAAGATCGTCAACTGTCATGCTGAGGATCTCGCGGTTACCGTCATAAATTGTTTTGCGCTTAAAGCAAATACTGCGAACAGTTAGAGAAGTGACTTTTGTAACAGCAGTGTAAGACTTACACTCTGCGAATTCGACCTTCCATGCCAGCTGATGGTGCTTCATCGGCATCAGGCTTTCGAAAAGTGCCCTTGAATCTAGTTAGTTAACTTGATTGGCGATTGCTGCTACAATTATACTAACCTCTCGGTCAAGCATATATCCATGACGAAATGCCAGATCAAAGATGGTAGTTCCCGGGGTATCATCGCGGGTAAAGTGGTGAGTAATATGCTCATCGTCTTGTGCCCAAGGATGGTTCAGAGTCGCAGGCGCAGGGTCAGACTCTTCTGGACGTTTGTAAACAACATACTCATCGTACTCAATGTTTGATGGAGTGTCGTCGCCCGTGATCAAGACTTGGCTAGAGCAGACCTTTTGGTCGTAGTTGAACAGATTTAAGCCGTGGTGGACGAACCCCATTAGGGCGGTTTCGCGCCGCCGCCCGAGATGGACAACGTAGTCTTGCGGGACTTGAGAAGAACGGCGACCCTCTTGAACGGGGTCGAGAAATCGCTGTTCATGAGAATCTTTGACTAAAGGATGTCAAGTTAAGCTTGGGACTGTCTGTAATGTCGGTGGGGGGAAGGATCAATATAAGCGAACAAGGTATGTAAACTCCTTTCCAACTGCATGTCAGGAACTGACATTATTCGTCCAGCGGCGGGTCGAGCTTATTATGTATGAATTTTTGGTGAATTGTCTTTCCTCTTGAGCTGACTGCCAAGAAATTTGGTACCAGGGTGCCTGGTTCATTGGGAGCCCGACTTTATTCCCCCATGTGTTCGGGCAATGCATAGTAGCGTCATGGGGCCATCCTTCGAGTCGTCGAGAGACGCTAGAATGTTTGATGTTCCTTTTCACAGCCCAAAGATCCGTCAAATAGTATCGGCTCGGCGAATAAGACGGCGATAGAACCTCCGGGGGCATGACAGGGAGACCCACCCGGGGACGGGGGATCGGAGCATCTCGGTGGTGGCTGATCTGAACTAGATCCGGGGGAGAGAAGGATGGGCTCCTAAGAGATCGAGGAAGCAGTGACATACTGTACAACAATTGGCTGGGATATGGAGAACTCGTTGTATATGTAAGCGAGTTGCCGTTCTGGGTTTGTCTCGGGCGTAAATATGGGGATGCTCAACTGAGGCGCAGGCCTTGGTAGAGTGACATTTGACGTTGAAATCCATGGAACCAACATCACGAGACTCGTTTCTTCGCACAGATAACCGGATTGAGGTAAGATGTCATATTATGTTGTACAGCCTTGCTGCCCAACGTTGAGATTAATACGAATTATAACAAATGTTCACAATAGGCTATAGTCAACTTGGACGGATTTGTTGTCAACCAACTCAATTGTTGATTATACCTATGGTCGAATTCTAAGTGAACCAGGGTATCAACACTCCTTTCATTCTCCAAGTCAAACAAACAACGGGTATTCGTATCCTCATCATCCATATCCATCATGCACATGAACCACTTGCCCAGGAAGATCCATCTCCCATCTCAGACTCCTCCCCAATCTCTTCGTCCTCCTCACTAATAACCTCCAGCTCGGGGCCACAATCGACACCCACAGCCGGTCTCGCCTTGACTCCTTCCATCTCCTTCTCTTGTTCCACCTTTTTCTTCCTCTTTTCTTCTCCAATTCTCTTCAACGCCTGTCTGACATCCTCAATGCTCTTCTTAGCTTGGCCGAATTTGTCTTCCATCACGATACAGCTGCTGCACTTTCTCTGCAACTTTCGCGATGTAGGCACGTGAGGGCTTTTTACCAAGCAGTCTTGGTCGACTTTCTTCGCTTGAAAGTCTTCGGCGGTCTGGCACTTCTTTACACATAAACCCCAGCGCTCGTGGGCGCAGATGAAGACGACGCGGGCGTATAAGCACATACTGACGTTTGATCGACGATGGTGATGGCGTAACTAGCAATAGTGGTGGGTATTGGTTTCGTCTGTTTCGGTATTTGTTGGAGAGGATGGAATCTAGTAGAGAATCGAGCATTGTATCGGTTTTTCTTATACCTTCGAGTAAGATAGCAAAGTGTTGGTCTATGTTGGTGTTCACAGAAACCAGATTCTTGTGAAGAGGTCATGTTTTTTAAGTACAGGCAATCCCATCAACGGGTAAACAAAGCTCATTCCTTTGTACAGGGAGAACCTCGTTTCTTTTTGTCTAGATTTTTGCTTTGTCAATGTGAGTCTCATCTCAGTGTTAATGTATAACTTGCACTAGCCTCATCGCTGGCGTGAACAGCTCACGTCGCTGTGCAGTATCGCAAGGTTCATCCGTGCCCGAATTCATGCATGTTGAGCATTGTTCAATATGTACGTACACTAACGTCATTTAATTTAGAAACAAAGGTAAACAAAATCTTAAAGGTTGGAGTCTTTCGCTAAGACAATGAGTCCTTTGAATGTTGAGTACCAACCATTATGCCTGCTCATTCAACAGTCCACTATCCAATACTTCTCGAAAGTCTCTTGCCCATTTCACTTTACCATCTCCTTCGCTCTTCTCACTGACATGTGGAACATTGACTTTGATTCTCCTTAGCGCCTTTAACAAAGAAGATTCTTCATCGTCTGATATCACAACCCCTCCTGCGAGCAAGCACTCCATATCCGTTGTCGAATCCCCAAAGTAAATTACTTTCCCATCTTTCTCCTTGATGAGATGCTTCAGAGCCTCTTTCTTCTCTCTTGCGTTTGTCATCCTTCCGTTGAAGAATTCGGGTCCGGTAATAGTTCCATCCATGGCCGGTTCATTGGCGATGATGTCGAGTGTGTGTGGCAATAGCGCACCTCGAAGAAAGGAACGGGACCAATTGACCGATATAACGCTTACGCTCCAGTCCCTATCTGCCACCAACCTCATAACATCCGTGAAGCCATCTCTGATCTTAATCCTTCCAGCTTTAACGGCATCGGCTCCTGCTTGCGACAGTGTCTCAGCATCCAAGCCTTCGAAGATATGTGACTCGGCAATACGCTGCAGTGATGCCTCCTCCACGTCTTTCATTCCCGACAAAAAGTCAAATTCTTGATCCACGCATGTCCGCGTGTTCTCCGGCGATGGGTGATTCTCCTTGTAGTGTCTGTAATCGGCAACATAGGCTTGAACCACTTGGTCCCATGAAGCCTGAAGATCGTGGCCTTTTTTATTCCGCTGTAGCTCGATGGCTGAGCGGGCAAGCTCCCCGATCGAGTCTTGCTGAGTGATTGTTCCGTCAAAATCGAATACCAGATGCATCTTGTAACATGAAGAGTAGTGAAGGTAGTCTTGAGTTGAGGTTGTTGTAAACGAAGTTGCCGAGATGATCAACAAGTGGAGAAGAGCTATGAGCATAAGCATTTGAGTCAAGATTCTGTGGAAGTAGCTTCTCGTTGTAAACCAGCAGCTGACTCAATACTGTTATGGCTTTTTGCAATGCGCCTCTGGTCAGTTTAGAGTCGACCAAAAAAAGCTACCTACTTTACCTAGTAGTGCCAGTTGTTGCGGGGAAAGATCATTACGTAGTTATTCTCGAAATAGTGAGAGTGAGTGGATCACAACAGCTAAGCAAGCAACAGTACAGCAGTAGCTTGGCCAAGCTTTCTACTATTTGATTACACGACTTGAAAGCCGGATATAGGATAACAGTGAAAAGCAAATCGCAAGAACGAAAAGGCAATTCGCTGAATCATTGACTACTTCTGGTAATCTATAGACTAAAAGGGTATCATGCTCTAAAAACCCCTATGCTTTGTTTGAATCCATTGCAACACCACATTAAATGACATCCTTCACTTAGCTCTCTCTGAATAAAATTCTACCTCTTTTGTTAGGCGTGAAGGAGCCGCGATACTAAGAAGCTGGCAGCACGTCTTCCATCTCCTCATCCTCATCGTCATCATCCATGGGCTCAGCAGCAGCTTCCTGGGCCTCTGCGCCGCCCTTGTCACGGTAAGCATCACTCAAACAGTAATGGTTGGCAAATCGACCACTCTTGTTGAGGACGGCAATCTTCTCAAGCACTTGACGTAAGTACTGGTCGGGCTGTTGGAGCTTCTGGCGCAACGCCTTCATAGACCAATACTGATACTGCCTGAAACACTCAAAAATAAGATCCAGAAGCTGGTTTTCTGGAATACGGGCGGCCTTGAACACCTCGCCCTTCTTTGGCTTGGCTGTGGATGCAGTGTTTTTCTAATAAATTTGTCATTATGACTTGAAGTGGAATCAAAGAGCGAGAAAAGAAACTTACGATGAAGCTGCCACCCCAGCTGACTGCGCCCGCGCTTCCTGGAGCGACAATGGATGAAGCTGCGTTTCGACTGATGATTCGGAGCCTGGACTTGTTTGCTTCTGCATCTAGCAACTTTTGCTGAAGCAGTCGCTCTTCTTCCCTGATGTCACGAGGTTCCACGCGAACATCATAATGAATCTTGCCAAAGATCTTTGTCCTTTCTGTTGCAGTGGGTCAGCCATCCGTTCTCTGGTCCATCACAAAGCATCCACAGTTGCACTTACTGGGAACAGCTTTTCGATAATATGGCTGATATCGGCTCCTGCGGTCGTACGTCGGTTTGTCTTGTCCATTGCTGTTGTTGGCTTGTTTCTGCCTTAGCAATGAGGCGGGAATGCCAGCGGCGGCAGCATCTTGTCGCGCCTTGCTCCGCGCCTTAAAACCGGGCAAATCTTCTTCGCTGAAGATGAAGTGATTGTTGACGTTGGGCTCTAGGACTTCGAGGTCGTATTCACGAGGCAACACCTGGTGCTCGGGGCAGTTGGCGGAGAGAAGCATACGAAGTTTGGTCTATCCTTGCGTCAGTATGATGCCATCATCATGCCTTCCCTGCCTCTGTGGGTAGGAAGGATACGCACGTCCGAGGTGCCATCTGGCTTTTGGTCGGTCCATGTTCGCAGAGTGCCGATTTGAATCTCGTCGTCGTCGCCCAGTCGCTCAGTGAGCTTGTACCAAGCTTCCCACATGTATCGAGGAACGCGCGCTAGGTAGAGCGTCTCGAAAGCTCCAGCATTCTTGTCGTAAAATTCGAGGTCGCCAGCATCTTCGTATAGATCCTCTTCCGCCGCCGGTGCATCGGGATCGGGCTTGATGTGAGGGTCCTGCTTAATGTATGGTTCGGTCATGATGTTGGTTGATGTTGGAGATGAATTTGTGATTGGTGACGGGCGCGTGCAGAAAGAGATATAACGTACAGAGTTAGAGAGGCAGTTAGTAGTTAGGAGCTAAAAATGTACCAAAGCGGGCCCTTGTCTTTGTACTTTACTTAGGCACCTAGGTAGCCTTCAAACAGCGACTCCACACCTTATGAAAGGAGTTTACAATCAAACATGAAAGAAAAATCAACTACCTATTCTAAGAATATCCACGGCTTTTTTATGGATTTGAATTCAATTACCACGAGTACCGAGATAGCTGGTATTGTAAAGTGATGAACATTCAAAACGTATGGCTACAGGGTAGTAACCTTAGACGGCGTAGGTAGAACTCACTCGTCACTCACTGCCTGCAAGAAAGTCTGAGAATATCCATGCATGCACGGACCACTGAGTCATGTCTTTTAGTGGGGGTCATCTCAAGCTGCCAAGCGGATACATGGCCTAGATAAATAATACTGCCACACTTAACCAGTCATTTTCCAGCCTTGCTTCATACCTATTTGTGTCATTTGTCTGCAGGTCCCCTTTTTTCCCAGAGTCATCTTGCACTTGAGCCAATAAGGTAAAGACCCATGCTCCCCAAGCTACATCCCCGAAGCCAAAAAGAAGCCTCGCCTATTACATCCTCGACAACTACGTCGTGGCTCAGCCTCCAATAACTTTCCTTCCCTTCGACTTCTGACAACCCTTTATTAACAACCCAAGTCTTACAAAATTCCAAATTAGCAATGTGTTGACAACACACAACGATGCTTGTTAACCATCGCGCCGATTCTGACATTTAATCACCCTCCTTTCTCTCAGAGCTTGATCCATTCTTACATTCGTACTTTCTCATCATCCTTGGCCACTCTGACGCCTCTCCAACTCTCACGACAACCCTTCAACAACGTGAGCATTTATAACACCGCAACTAATTAAAACGAATACTAGAATCGAAACTCCATACACCTAGTCTCTTGTATCCGGACGCCAATATGCCAGCCAAGTCTCTTATGGAGATTGCCACCGCGGCATGTTTAAAGAACATCCGCTCAATCGACAGCGTCGGCGAGCTCCTTCTCTACCAGACCGTCCGCCAGATCCTCCTCAAGATCGATAACCCTAAACAACTGCGCAACATTGAACTCAACTCTCCGCAAATCCAAGGCGAGACCGGCGAGGTATGGCTCAAGATTATCAAGCACGAGTTCCCAATGGAATTCAAACAAAAGGCATACAAACCCACAAACCCAACGGAATGGCATCGAGTCTACGCCAAGTACAAAAAAGATCACCAGAAAGCCCTTGACGAGAGTGAAGCCAAGCTAAAAAATGCCTTCATGGGGCTCCAGCAGGACAGGGCTAAGACCAAAACCATGATTGTCGATGACAGGAGGCTACTGCCTCAGGGAGGCAGGGTCGGACCAAAGAAACCTTGGGGGTTCGGCGCGCGAGACCCCAACGGTAGCACGCTCGCTTTTACGAGGGGTAGTCGCACAAAGACCAATAACGGCGCGAGCGTCATGCGCAAGGTGCGGAGGGAGACGAAGGAAATCGCCAGTATTCATGGCAAATTGTCGAGACCGACACAGGCATCAAACGCCATTACGAAAATTCGAAAGGCGCCTGCTGCTATGGTTAATGACTATCAGAGGGCGTCTCAGCCAGCAATTCGACCCCCTTCGAAGCCAACATCGTCTGAGGTAGTCGAAGCTCATGAGAAGCGAGCGCAATATATCTCAGACTCGGACTCGGGTGATGATGGTGGTGGCGACGACTTGTTTGACGACGATCCCTCGCCTCCTCGAAAGGTCGCTTCCCGGCCTTCTTCATCTGCTCCAAGGAGGCCATCTTCCGGTCCAAGCCGACCAGCGACCAATGTCAAGCGATCTGGTCTTCTATCCAACAATTATAAAGGCCCCAAACCTCAAGCCGCTGCAACACCTTCACAGCCTCGGTCTTCGCGGCCAGCCAAACAGGACAAAAGATCCCCTAGCCCCGAACAGAGAGTCATATCCTCTTCACCTGAGCCTGGTCCATATTCTTCGCCCCCACCCGCCTCTGCCGCACGACCTCTTTCTGTCGTCAACTCGCGGAAACGCAAGGGCACTGATATCTTCCACAAGCCCAAGAGAAGAGCGTAAAGCTCCGAGGGGCAGTTTACTTTTGGTTCCTCTGTTTTATTTCCAACCGCCTTAGTGGTGGTATACTGGGGCGTTTTCACTAAGCGAGAGATTATTCGTCTTTATTGCATTACTGGCTGGCGTACGAGTTATAACGGGCGGTTTCAAGGGCTGAGAAACGAATTCGATGATTGGCACAACACTAAAAACAGGACTAGGATTTCATAGCCCATCCATATGAATTAGAGTGGGCATAAACGTGTTCATCTTAGCAGGCAACTTGTGTACAGTGATAACAGCGAAAGACACAAACATAGCGAGGCTTTATAGAACTCGAATGACAACCGCTCGATTGTTATGGTATTCCCATCTCGTGCATGTTTTCTAAGTAGTGTCGATTTCTAGCAGGAGCGTGCTGCGCATCCTGGCATCCAGCTGAGTCGACACCATGAGTCTTCTGATTTGACAGCTATTATATATTGCGTGTGCTCATGAGTCCATCCTTGGTATATAATATTCTTAAACCTTAGTAACGAGCGCCACGGGCTGGGAAACGGAATCTGCCCCGATAGTCCAAATTATCACCCGATACTATTTATGCTAGCCATCGTCCACCTCTAAGGGCGAGGACGAGATGCAGAGTGTCTCCAGCAACGAGGTTATATTCGGCGGCGGTCTTGTCGTCGGTCCTGGAGAAGGCAAGTCAGTAAGCTGGCGAGTATTTGCGAGTGATTGTATGCAACGTACATTTGCTTGCCGCCATGGATGAGCCGCTGCTGAACAGGCGGGATACCCTCCTTCTCCTCAACCTTCTCCTTTATCTGGGAGACCTACAAGCAGCCAGTGTAAGTTCATACACCTCGCTTACCACAAAAATGAAGCGCCTGTTCAATATTACCTTGTACTCTGACTCAATATCGAGCTCGATCTCTTTGCCAGTCAATGTTCGGACCCTATTGAATCGCCAAGTTAGCCGCGTGCTTGCATGACGTCGAAGTTTCGGTGACGTACTTGATCAACATGTTTGCGGTTGTTGTGTAGTATTCGGGCTTGACTTATTCGGAGGTCTCTTATTGTAGTTCGTGAAGAAGAGAGAAGAAGACTGCCGTGCAGGTTTCAAGTATGCGAGGCTGATGGGAAAGTCAAATGCTGGATGCTGTTGGGCTGACTGAGCTTGGATCGATGGTGGGGTTATAGGCTAGCATTCACGGAAGGAGGGGTCACCCTGGTACTGGATGGCGGTTGCCTCGACGGCCTGCATACCCAGGTACTACTATTGGTGATTTTTTACCTTCTGATTTCCATTATGCTTCAATAGCATTTATACGCAGATTTATTCAATGATAACACGGCATAGGTATCCAGCCTAGTCTCGAGGTGATTGACTGACACTGTTTGCTTAGCACATTCTTCATTGTGAGAAACTAGTGAGCTGAACATTCCAACCAGAACCATTTACAGCAGAGCAGAATAGGTAGTTTGCTTTCACTACCTCATTATTCATAATAGTACAACCCTTTCGGTGGGTAGACATACAGTGGAGAGTTACATTAAACCTAACAAACACCTCTTTTCATCTTTCACGGCTCGCTCTTCAATCATTCGCCTAGCTCTTATCGTTTCTGTCGAAAACATTGAGACCCAGACCCTCAGAATCAAGCATCAGCCTGTTCTTGGAACCAGCCTCCTGAAGCTGAGCAGCGATCTGTCGGGCGTTCTCAATCTTCTTGAGCTCCAAGTAGGCCTTGTTCTTCTTGATGGCCTCACCGATCAGTTCGGCAGAGCGTGCCTCACCCTGTGCCTTGACAACCATGGCCTGCTTCTCCTGTCTGGCCTTGTCGACAACGAAGGCTGCTCGCTGGGCCTCTTGCTGGGCAACCTGCTTAGCCTCAACAGCGGCTGTGAATTCGGGAGAGAAGGCAAGGTGCTGTCGCAGATTAGTCATAGGTCCATGTTGGATTTGCAATGTTAGAACATACAGTTAGAGAGACATCGTCAAGAAGAATGTTGAATCGGGCAGCTCGTCGAGCAAGGTTCTCTCGCACCAGTCTAGCGACGTTCTCTCGCTGTGTGATGAGCTGACTGGCATTGAATTGGGCAACAACGCTCTTGAGAACCTCGTTGACAATGGAGGGCAGAACACGCTCATCATAGTCAGTGCCTAGCGTTCGGTATATCTGAGGTAGAGCATCGATCTGAGGGCGGGAAAGCACACGGCAGGTGATGTTGACCATCTGCAAGTCCTTGGTGCCAGTCAAGGACGCAACGTTGCGCGGCTTCGCTCGGACATCGTACACAATAGGAGTCTCAAACCAAGGAATGTTGATGTGTGTTCCTATAATTTTCCCAGGTCAGTCTCTGAGCCGGATCGTCCGACATACTGTCCTCGTACCTTCGTTGTAGATCTCCTTGCTGACACCAGTTAACCTCTGATACTTGATGGCTCGTTGACCACCGTCGACGTTGAAAAGCGAGTTGGAGAGGAACAGAGCACCACCGGCGAGCAAAAGACCACCAGCAAGGGCGCCACCGGCTGCTCGGGGCATCTGAGGGCCTCCTCCTGCACCACCACGAGCCTGCTGCATCTGTCGGAGACGGCGCATGGCCTCCTCTTGCCAGTTGTTGTTCGACATTGTAAAATTTGAGTTTTCGGAGCG
The DNA here is from genome assembly GCA_014898975.1 of Fusarium nodosum. Taxonomy (NCBI): domain Eukaryota; kingdom Fungi; phylum Ascomycota; class Sordariomycetes; order Hypocreales; family Nectriaceae; genus Fusarium; species Fusarium nodosum. The sequence goes on from JAAVUE010000014.1 coordinate 132,686, forward strand.
AGATTGGACGAATCGAACCGAAGTGGGATGTCGACGTAGGTGGTGATGCTTTTTTCCTAGGTGTCCGTGTAGTCGTCAATGATGGTGATGGGATGGGTCATGGAGCTGCGATTGAAGCTGTCGGCTATGTGGGTCCCCTCTTTTTGCCCACCCGGCCTTTCCCGTTTTAGAATCAACCTTTATCCAATCGCCTCTTGCCTTTTTACAGAAGACATGAGATACCTACCAAAAGTTATCAATTCATTTTTGGAGGATAATATTCTTTACTATGATTTTCCGTAATCTCAGCAACTTTCATCACCAGTCACACTCACGAGGAATCTTGATTGAATAAATTCTTCATACAAAGGAAATTTCTCCCGTCAAGGGAAACCAGAACATCATGTTCTGCACTATTTGCAATGGTATCTGAGTACACAACATGGACAAACCCCATTCGCCAAACACATGCAACCTAACCTGATACCCATTATACATACGTGAAAGCGGCGTTCACGCATCCCGTCATCTCTTCATACTTAATTGCTGCATATCTTTTTCGTATATACGAGTCCCAGAAGCAAATTTCATCTATACATGTGAAATATTTCGTGCGCATATTGACAAAGGAAAAAATACTTTCTTTATACGTCCCAGATCACTCACGGAGAGCGATCTTGATGGTCTCAGTGCCAGCCTTGGGCTTCTGAGCATAACCGTTGAGCATTCGGAAGCCAGACTTGCAGTTTCGGCCTTCCTCGAACACAGCGGCGACACCATCCAGACACTTGCCAGCCTCTTCCATGGCAGTTCCAGTAGTGGTGGTATCGGCGAGTCGCAGCTCACCAGCAACCTTCTCCATCTCACAGCGAAGGAGCCATCGCTCCCAGTTCCAGCCGCCAGCAATACTGCAAGCGCTGGCAATGTCATCACTGCTTCCCATTACCATGGCGTCCATCTGGCAGGTCTTGACGTCCTGTCCATCAGGGCTATCCTTCATGGGGGGAGTGGGGGGTTTGTACATGCTTCGCCTGGCACCCATTGGGAGACACATCCAGATGCGACGGGTATCTTGGAAGCCGGCGCGGGCTAGACGGGCAAGCCAGAGCTTGGTGGGGTTGGGGTCATATCCCAGAGTCTTGAGAGCAAAGCCAAACTCGACGCTCTTGGCCAGTCCGATGGGTCCAGCGTTGATGATGTCTGAGTCAAGAAGGGAAAAGTCGAGATAACCACCAGGCTTGAGGACACGCATGCATTCCTTAAGGCAAGTGTCCCACTCATCTTCACCGTTCTCACCAAAGAGCTTGAGAATGCTGTGAAGCTCTCGAGCAGAAATGAGATCGAACTGGTTGTCCGCAAAGGGAAGGCGAGAGAACTTCTCAACGGCGACTTGACGGTGGTTGGGAGGGCCGCGGACATTACAGTTGGAGAGTTGACGAATAGACTTGGTGGTAATAGTGTAAACCTTGGTGTTGGGGAACTGGAGTGCGCAGTGCCACGCCCAGTCACAGGTGGCCTGTCCACCAAGATCGAGAACCCTGGCGCGCTCGCGGACAACACCGCTCTTGTTGGGAGCAGCGCGAGAGAGACGAGCAAGTCTCTTGGTCACTGGAGCAGAAATCAGGCGGCCACCGTTGAGCATCTTCATAGCGGCAACGTGCCAGGCAGCAACGGTCATCTGGTTCATGGCCTCAACCTCCTTCTCATGTCGGAGCTTCTCAGGGTCATCAATGATGGTGTCATCACCGCGGGCAACGTTGGCACTGAGTCGCTTCTTGGCGGATTGGGGAACCACACTGAGCTGGTACTTGCCGAGAAGCTGGTTGCGGTGGGATTCTCGAAGGGAAACACGCTGGGCCTGGATGGCCTCAAAGCGAGCGAGCTGGTGAACAAACACATCTTGGCGCTGGATGCGAATGATGTAGTCTTGGAATGCTCGGTAGTAAGCTGACTCACGGCGGGCAAGCATGGAAGGCAGACGCTTGGGATGATCAGACGTAGAGACCATGTTGGAAAAGCGGACACTCTTCTTGAGGGGAGCAGTAGCCTGCTCAGGCTGGACCTTAAGGAGAGGAAGCCCGCTCTGAACCATGGAGGGCTCGACCTCTTCCTCGGCCTCCTCAGCAATAGTTACTAGACCACCATCATCCTCAGAAGTGTCATCCCGGACACCGCGAAGGTAAGATCGTTGGGCCATGAGCCAGAGCTCAGTGCGGTCAAAGTGAGAGAGTGCCTCCTTTTGTTGCTTGCGAGCATAGTCGGGATCGTAGTCAACGACAATCTCAGTAGGGGCATCTTCAGCTTGAGGGGAAGCAGGAGCTTCGGCAGACTCGATCGTGGAAGGAGCGGTCTTGTGTTCAAAAACGGGCCGAGCAGTGGGCATATCATCTGAGAAGTCATCCTCCTCCTTAAGCTCAACCACCTGTTCAACGATGGGCTCGGTAGGAGCGGGAGTGAATCTGACGTTACGGTAAAAGTCCTCGACGAAGTCCTTGCGCTTGGTAACAGAAGGGGCAGAAGCATCCGCGTTCCAGGGGCATCGGTAGAACTGCTCGGCTGTGGTCGACGTAGGCGGTTGCATGTCCTCAGGAGACTTGGAGGGCATGTGCCATGTGTTACGGGTTCGTGGAGACAGACCAGAGAAAAATCCACCTGGAGAGGGGATATCAAGCTTGGTCAAGTCGGCCAGAGACTGGCGGTTTGTGTTGGGAGAGAAAGCCCTGTTGATAATGGACTGTGGCTGGAAACTAGTAATGAGTCGCAGTGGTTGTTGCCGCATCTCAACAGTTTGGTGCGCAGGCTGTTGCTCGGGAACCTCGAGAACCTGAGATGGTTGCTCATGGGGATTCTCCTCGCCGCTTGCCAGGGCTTGAAGAGTGGCCAGGGCACCAGGCTGGAGCTGGACGCCAGCCCAGGCATCGTCTGTAACTGATTCCTCATTACCAATGATGGGTGTGGGCGGGGCGCTCATTGCCGCGAGCTGCTCGGAAGTCAAGCTGCCGTCCAGGGACGGGGGTGCTGACATTGTAGGTGTTGGTGCGGCATGTTGTTCATGCATGAACTCCATCTGAGCGGGCGACATGGTGAGTTTGACGGATGGAGTCAGAGGGACTGGTGAAGTCAAAGACTTCTTCATGTTATCCACAGCAGACCACGACTCGACAGAATTATCGCGGGTTGCTGGGATGACTAGTGGAGTGGGTTGCTTTGTCGGGGCCTGCCTCGACTTAGCAGATGCCCTCCTCCTGACCATATCATCCTCATCATCTGTCACATCGTAGAGGTCCTCAAACTCGGTGGCCTCGGTGGCAACACTCTGGCGGTTCCAGGGATTGCTGGAGGTTGTTGGCGAAGTGTCGGTAGCCGAGTCAGCTGAGGGAGAAGATGGTAGAACCGGAGCGGAGAGGTAATGCATTCCCCTCGGTGTCGGGAAGTGATCGCTCATCGGTGTCAACCAAGCCTCGATCTTGAGTTGAGCATTGCCGGTTCGTCTTAACCTGCGACCTCCGTTCTGGGCCATACCATCGTCACTATCCTCCTCAATTATGGGATTAAGTCTCCCCCTGTGCTTCCGAGCCAGCGAAGAGTCCAGGGGGTAATATCGGTTTTGTGTGTCGGCCATGTTGCGTATATATATATATATCAGTTATTCCCGATATCTGACAGTAGCCCAAGGGCTTAACGCAACAAACAGGCTGGTTGTATTACTTGTTAGTATGAATGATGGGGGACGACCTGCGTCGGTATTAAGTTGTGTAAAACGACAGGATGCTTCGATCAACGAGGCTCTATACGGATCTGCGAAGTGGTACAGCACGGAAGGCTGAAGACGGTAAGAAGTGAATGCAGAAGAGGAAGGCCAGGCTTCTGGCCGGGGAGTGTCAAAGTATTAAAGCCCGAAGGCTAGACTAGTCTCGCCCAGGATCATCAAGGCTCGCTGGAGCGGCTATCCAAAGTGTGGGCTCATAACGAGTTGGGTTGGGCGGCATGCACTGCACTTGCAGTAGCACGTCGGCCACCGTACTGTAGCTCAGGTGGGCCGACGCATCGGCAGACATCCATTCAATAATGTGTGGCGGAGGCGGGGGGGTCAAGAGCGCCAATATCACTTTGAAGAAGCTGACTGGCACATAAGGCTGCGAGAGCAATGTGAGGTCTGTGTTGGCGGTATACAAGACGAGAAGAGGTTGCATCAAGGTGGCATCGATTCCCGGTCGCTATGTCGGTTGGCCCCCGCTACCGAACAGCTAATAACCTCAAGGAACCAATAAGACAAAAGATCGTGGACTTCTATTTTTGGTTGACAGCGATTGACAGGGGTAGAACTTGTTGCGCGCGCGAAAGCTGTGATGACTGTGACAGCCGTGAGAGACCATTGGTCAGGCCACCACCTACAGAGCCAATAAATGATGGGGTTTGTTTCTTGGGCGGCTAACTGCCCCCTTGGCATTGTTTGTACATCGTCGAATGCAGCATCATATTTGTGATGGCACTGCCTAAACGCATGAAGAGAGAGACCATGAGGTCGCTTGATTGAGACAAGTCATGCAACAGAGCCGGCCCAAAGGGACTGTTTCCGAACTTGTCGGATGTCGTTTATTCAATCTCATGTTCGATTTCGATATTTCACTGGCCATTAATTGTTCACGCTGAACTGATGGTGACCACTTTGGGAGACCATTGTTTGATGGATCAAACGTCTAGAGATGAGAAAGGCGCCGAATGTAATCCACTGTTGCCTGATATTGGTAATCCGGGACCAGGCATCAAACATTCTGCGACGGTAATCATTACCTATGAGTGAGAGGTGTGACGTAGTTTATCGTGGCTTAACGTAAAGCTCAAAAGAAGAGGTTGACGACGGCCCTAGCCCTTGGCGGTTTGGCTCTTGTCCGTGGGTCTAGAAAAAGCAATTAATCCGTCAGATTGTACGGAGTAAACGCGCACATCATTTCAATGTAACCCAAGTTATAGCGTCACCAATCTGTCGTTGGTCATTCTCGTCACGTCGTGATGCATAGGCAAATCTCAAGATGTTGCAGGGTTTTAAAGATTAAGCGCGGATAAACTCGACGATCTGCGGAGTTTGTGCTTTCGGAGAATAAGATATTCCCTAATTGGATCACAGTCTCCAGTCGCTTGATGAGAGATTGTTTGTTACTCAATTCATCGCCGGTGCCCAGAATCTAATATTTTAGTGATGGACAATCACTAATCGACAAGACCAGAACACAGAACACTTACCACAAAGGTTAGCGTTGATAAAAAACCTGAGAGATTGTTTGAGTGATTTTAAAGCAATGCGAAACGCGTGAATTGCTAATTTCATAAATGAAGAAGCCATCGTCAAAGCTTACCTATGCTTTTTGTTCAACTCTAGGGTGGCCAGGAATATGAAGCTCGAAATTGTTAGTGCAACCTGCCTCAGGCTTGAAGCTCCGACCGCCTTGCCTCTACCAGAAGTACGTTTTGGCGGGCAAGGCTCAAGCCCAGTTACGTTTAGTGATTGGAAGTGCCCCTCCATGAAATTTACCCCGCCATAGGTTCAAATCCAGGTATCAAGCAACAACGCGTATCATTTAGACAAGACACGTTTTTTTCTCGGCCGCAAGTTCTATCCAATATCAATTCAAGGGCAATCGAAAACTTCAAATCTCTATGGCCGACGTGGAACAGCCCGAGGGCGAGCCTCAGAGCCGTCATGTCACCTACTGTGGTGGTAGGTTCATCCCCCAAGTCATGATGCGAAAACGAGAATCAAACCATATCTAACTGCGTCTCCTCATAGTATGCACTCTGCCCCCAGAGGTAACGACCCTTTTACGAGTCAACTTCGAGAGAGCCCTTCCAACTGAATGATCACACAAGTAGTACTGCGAGTATGGCGGAACCGTCAAGAAATGCCAGGAATGGCTAGAAAAGAACGAACCAGAGCTGTACAGCCGCATCTGGTCAGCAGGTACGTGTTTGTGGAGAGCGGTTGAATGATACGGACATGTAGCAACCATTGACGCGCCTACAGAGGCCCTTGAAGCCGCTACCGCATCACTATCCGTCGAAGCCCAGAAACGAGCTGCAAAGGATGCACAGAAGAAGACCGCAAAGGCTGAAGCAGCCGAAGCAAAGCACGCTGACATGTTGGCCAAGAGCATGATCACGATCAAGCGTATCGAGCGAAACAAGAAGAAGTTTGTCACCGCTGTGATAGGATTGGAGGCATTTGACTTGGAGCTGAAGAAGGTTAGTCCACACTACGTACCTCTGTTCGTGGTTAAAGAACAATAACACTCAACATCATCGCAGGTCGCCAAGGATCTTGGAAAGAAGTTTGCTACGGGAGCTTCAGTCACTAAACTCCCCGGCGGCGGAGACGAGATTGTCGTACAGGGGGATGTCAGCATTGAGCTGGAGGAGTTTCTACTTGAGAAGTACAAGCATATACCCAAGGATCACATCGAACTTGTCGAGGACAAGAAGAAGAAGAAGGCTGCTCCCGCATAGAGTGGGTGGGGATATATACCAAAAGGCATTCCTTAATAGCCTAAGAGAATTTGTTCATGAAAATCTGCGCTCTTATTTTATAGGCACATACAGTTTCAAAACAACATTGTAAAATAACCTGGAGCTTGCTTTCCCATGCATCACGACTCGCCTAGTCCCTTAACGCCACACCATGTACCAAGATAAAAAAATGACCAATGCACCAACCAAGTCTCATGCGTTTTCATCACGGTCTATTCTATGCCCGTTTCCGCAACACTCGTCCTGTGCCTGTGCTTGCAGTCGAAGTGTTGGCCTTTGCTGCCGTTGTCTTGCGCACTGATCCTGCTGCAGCCCCCTTGCGCGAAACCGAGGCCTTCTTTGCTGGGCCCCCCTTTCTTATCACTGTTCCGTTGCTGGCCTCGCTTGTATCACTGTTGGCGATGGACCTACGCCCTGTCCGCGTGGCTGGTCGCGAGACCGGGGGCCGAGAAGTTGTGTTTGCGGGGCCTTTCTTGTTCCTCACTGCAGCAGTGCTGCTAGAATTTGTGCTTATGTTCGAGGATGTGGTGACCTTTCGTGTTATGCCGCCACGCGAGGCTTTTGCCTTTTCTACCATGCTTGAAAGCATATTCGCAGCAGCAGCCGAACGAGATTGTGAAGGGTTCTTCAATGGCGAAGCAGGTCGCGCAATGCCGGATTTGATAGGGGAGACTGGTCGATTTGTCATTCGCGAGTTTGACGAAGTTGGTGAAAGGACCAGTGCAGGTCGGATTTGAGATACATCTCCGTTTGGTACACCTCGGACCTTCTTCTTGGCATTTTCGTTGTGTTCAATTTCGTTCTCCTTATCTCCCGATATAGCATCACTTTGAGTTTGTTAGCACCTGGGTTCGAAATATTGGATGTGCACAAACCTCATGCGCTTGTTTATACGCGTCGAAGACTTGAAGTTGTGCGCGCTGTGTTGGGCCTGTTTGACTGGGCTTGTAATTCGTGCTGTTGTTGGGGGCTTCCTTATAGCTGCTGATCTTGCGGCTCGTTGCTTCTCTTGGTCCATGTACTTCTGCAACAAGTCTCCCATCTTAACGTTCCTCATTGACATGGGGATTCTGTTGAGTCGCATCTCGATACGTGAGCGCGCAGTTGTGGCCATGTAATTGTATTGAGCCCTCAATCGACGAGCGCGTTCGGTGACTGAATAATGGTTAGTCGCGTGACGTTTTTCCGGTTCGATATTTTCATACTCTCAAGTTGCAAATTGTCGATCATGGCCTGCTTCTGTTGCATCGTGATGATACCGGCTGTTCGCTTTTTGATGGGACTTGGTGGGTGCGCTGTAGGGCTTCCAGATCGTAGGGAAACTAATTCGGCCGCAGCATTCTTGGAAAAGGAAGGAGAGCCCTGTCCCGAGGATCTTGTTCTTGGTCGTGTAGGAGCCATTGTGTTGTGTGTGTATTTACTCTGGAGTTATTTACTTGGTGATAATAATCAAGAAGTGCGGGATGTCTAAAGTTGCAATTGTCTACCCCAGGCGCGTTGGTTTAGAGGTGGAGCTGCGGGAAGTAAACAAAGTGTGTGGATCTCAGCATTAGGTAATCTACCTTAGCTTCCCTGACGCAAGCATTTGGTAGGGGCCACCCAGTAGGTAGAGCTACTCGATGCTGCATATAGATCTCCGCGGCAACCAAGTAGCTCTACTTTTGGACTGTACAGCTGCGCTCCGCCAGGCTGAACTGCCTTACGACACTGGAAGCTTAACTTGCTTCTAGCCTTCTCACCTCCAACTGAAGCTCGACATCAACCAACACTTGTATATTTCTACCCGCACTCTCTTCTCACCCCTCAACAACTACAAACGAATTTTTTTTTCATTGCTGAACAAAAACAAAACGCCCATTATGGTTCTTGAGGCGGTAATGGTTGTCGTTGACAACAGCGAAAGCAGCAGAAATGGCGACTACCAACCAACCCGATTCGATTCGCAAGTGGATGCCGTCAACATCACTTTCCAGTCTATTACACAAGGAAACCCCGAGTCATCTGTTGGATTGATGAGTATGGGTGGCAAGGGGCCTGAGGTGTTGGTGACTCTCACCACTGAGCAGGGTAAGATCCTCGAGGGTCTGCATCGAACAAAGAAGAAGATTGGCGGTTCTTCCCATCTGAAGACAGGTATCCAGGTGGCTACTGTAAGTCGCATACGCTTCTTGTTGAGCTCACGCATGTGCTAATAATCTCTTAGCTTGCCTTGAAGCACCGACAAAACCGATCCCAACGTCAACGAATAATAGTCTTTGTCTGTTCCCCTGTTGAGGAATCAGAGAAGGAGCTCACCACACTCGCCAAGAAGATGAAGAAGGCCAACATCTCAGTCGACTTCGTTTTGTTTGGCGATCTCGACGACGACAGCACCAAGAACAAGCTGCAACTGTTCATCGATACAGTCAAGACCAATGAAGGCTGTCACTTGGTAGTCATCCCTCCTAGTAGCAAGCTACTTAGTGACCAACTCGTCTCTTCCCCCATCCTCCTGGGCGAAAACGCTGGCGGATCCGGCGGAGCTGGAGGCGCAGGCGGCGGTAACGATGAGTTTGAGTTCGGGTTCGACCCTGCGATGGAGCCCGAGCTTGCTCTTGCCCTACGTATGAGTATGGAGGAAGAGAAAGCTCGACAGGAGAAGGCCGCTCGCGAAGAGGAGGAGGCAGCTAAGAAGGCCTCTCTAGGTGACGTCAAGGAAGGAGATGAAGGTCAGGGATCAAGCAGCAAGGACCAAGATAAGGACAAGAAGGGTGACGGAGACAAGATGGACATCTCATAATAGATTATTGTTCCGCTTTGTCAACATTACAGCAACTGTATAATAGACACAGAACAGGGGGTTTTAGATGATAAGAAGATTAAAGCCATTACGATACATGCATGCGTTCTCCAATTACTCCGTGAATCTATAAAACACCCATCTATCGGTTGTTGATCTCCCTGATGTATGAAAGTAGTTTCCTGTCAAAGATATCGCAGCGGATAGGCATCTCTAGAGAATAAAAAGGGTTCTTCATGACATAATCGGAGTAGAGATCGTAGATCTTCCGGATGGTGACATCAACGTTTGCCTGTGTTGTGTCGGTGAAAAGGAGAAACTTTGTGCCTGTCATAGTGTTGAAGCACTGCATACGAAAGTTTTCTGTCTCGAGCACTTCCAGACCTGACGGTGGTTCTGGTCTGCTACCTGGAGGCGTTGCTTCTGGTATGTTGTTGACTGGGTTGAGACGGGAGGTGATTGCATGAACACTGGGTATTGATGTAAGCTTTGGTACGCCTATGTGGGATGACATAGTCATATTGAGGGGAGATTAAGAGAGAATTACCCGTGAAATGTTCCTGCAAGGACTAGGTAGTCATTTGTGCTAATCTGTTTGAGGCCTTCGTGGAAGTTTTTGTTGTAGACTAAGCCACCAGCCTTGTTGATGATGATGAGAGCAAATATGGTCCTACGATATGGTTAACGATGTGTCCTCTAAGCCTTCAGGGAGCAGTGCTCTCACATGATGTCCCGTTTGTATTGTTTATCATAGGTATCCTAGCTTGTTGTTTGTGTGCCCCTGAGCCTCATCCGTTCATTTATGTCAAAGAAGGGACCATGAACAAGACCAATAGTGAGAGTGAGAGGGTTCAGATGAGCCTACAAGTACAGAGTCAGCACTTCATCTTATGAAGAAACGAGATACTCACGAGGTCGAATGATTGATTGTATGAGACCGCGAACTATAACCTGTAGGAGAACTTTGAGCGCTCTCAAGCCTTGTTGCTGCTTGATGGTGGAACTACTTAATAAGGGTTGATGAATTGATTGACAAGACGAGCTGTGCCTAGAGGCTGGAGGGGATGGACCGCCACGCGACTTCTCTACCTATCGCCGAAAGCAAGCAGTAGCCCCTACTGGAAGGTTTCACTTTAGGTTCCTCAGGGAGGTACCTGGCCTAAACTCAACACCTAGCATTGCGGCCCCACTAATTAGTTAAGTTGGTTGGGGTACGTACATTATCTGCCTCTGATCTCTCGACTCTTCCAGGCCTGTCTTTCAACTTTCATATCCATTATATTTTAGACAACGACCCTTTCGCATACCGATCATCCTCACAAACCGCAAATTAGCTACTAGCACACGAACTCCACGCCGTAGAACTCCAGATTCCGCCTTTAGCGTACTCTCGACATAAAACTTCCTTTGCGATGGACGATCAACAAGCACCGGTGGCTCCCCAGCAGCCCAAGAAGGTTCACCACCCTCGAACCTCGCGACCCAAGCCCCCAACTCCCGGAAACGAGGAAGCCACTGCAGTTCTCAACCTCGGAGAGTTCCAGGATGTTGATACCCTCACACTCTCAGAAGCTGCTCTGGTCCTAAACGCCCTCCACGCCAAGCGAAAGAACGACCGCCGAAATGTTAACAACACCGAGTAAACAACCTCTGTGACTTCTGGATTGCGAATGTAGAGTCTGACTGCGTATAGGATGTTGAACTCGACTCTCACTTACCTCGATAACTTTGCGCGATTCACGCAAAAGGAGAACGTAGAAGCTGTCGAGCGTCTTCTCAGCGCGCACAAGAATCTTGCCAAGTTTGAGCGCGCACAGCTGGGTATGGTGGTCAAGACGGACCAACAGCTTAATGTCAAGAATGCTGACCCTTTGTTTCTAGGTTCCCTATGCTGCGAAGGAGCTGACGAGGCGAAGACACTGATTCCTTCACTGGCCGACAAGATCTCGGATCAGGACCTCCAGGATTTGCTCGACGAGATTTCTAAGCTTCAGACCCGATGAAGCGCTCGCTGCATCTATATAACGAGACTCTGTTCAAACTCAACACCAAACGAGTAGCGTACTCCTCCAGATTGGTATTTTTTTCGCGGTGGTTGACGCGCGTATATTTATTCAAGTTCGAAGAATAAAAAAGAAAATTCTGGGAAACGAAAGTCGCAACTTTGAAGGATGGCGACTTTTTTCAACTATTGCATTTGAGGCGCATAGTGGGTAAAAGGGGACACCGCATATCTTGTTTGGGGATACACGATCATCATAGTCCATGCGGTATCAAGGTATGGCTATCAAAATGTGTAGCATTCCTTGCTTGTCAGACAGACCATCGGATATTTCCTGGTTCTTGTACTACTGATGTTTTTATGACAACTATTAATAATTAGATCTGTTTCATTCTTGGCTTGGGTAGAATTATGTTGAAGATCTATCTATACATTGTTTAGGCTGCAGGATTCTTGTTATAAGTGTATGGCCAGAATCATCCAATGATAGCTATTTTCACAACAGGCAAAGACTCAACAGAAATACACGACACAAGCTAGGTAGTATCCAAGAGGCTAGGACAGCTTATACCAGTGCGACCAACAGGCATCATACAGAAAGTTTCCCACTACAAATCTCTTTTGTTCGAAGTCGAACATTAGGAAGTAGTGTGAACACTTATTCACGACTCTGGTAGATTGAAATACAAAACATTGCTAGATTAACTAACTACAAACTATCCTCAGACCGAAATACTATCGATCGACTTGATAAACTCAGTCGCATAGCGATCCTGCTCAGCAACATATCTCGTAAATGCATCCTCGGTCTTGATTACAAACTCAGGAATCTGGACATTGCCCTTCTTCCACACATACCCCTTTTTACCATCAGCAGTTCTCTCAAACCCACGCAGAGCCCTGGGCTTATAACTGGAGACTTTGTTCATGCGGTACTTGACACATGGATGAATCATCTCGTATGTCTCACCCAGCTCGCGGCCCTTGTCGTCCTTGCTGTAGTTGCCAGGCGTCCTGTCAATCGAACCACTGGCAATCATGGCACCTGTGAAGCTATCGATGATGGGGCCTGTTGCCCAGCCTCTGATGGTCTCTTCTGGGACCTTTCGCACTTCTGCCTTCTTGATGCCAGTGCGGTCAAGGGAGGATGCAATGCGACTTGTCAGCAAACCACCACCATAGTCTTTCTCGTCCCCGCTTTGGATATTGGTCAGGAGAGGCTTGAGGAGGTTGTAGCGATCTTGGATTGCTGACTTGCCAAGATCGCCTAAGCTGCCGCCTTCGGCGAATTCAAGGAAGGGGGCGACCTGCTCGCACATCCAACCGAACGAGATGAGTGCAATTTCTACTTCCGTCAGCAGATCCTCGGAACTCATCACCTGCACATATACTCACGTTCGAAATCGCTCTTCTTGTCTGTGAGAGGATCATCATTTCCACCGCCAATGTTAATGTGAACACCTGGGAACCAGACTTGCAGAAGCTCAGACTTGTTGTCGCGCAACTGCTCATACATCTCGCCGTCGACGACAGCCCCCCATGCTTCCTGCAGCTCTTTTTTACTGGCATTGGGAGTCTTATATACCTTCTCCCAGTCGGACCAGAGCTGCTTAACATCCTTGGCAGGCTTTGGGGCTTGGTCTTTGTTGGTCGGGAAGTGCCAAAGACTGGGTGAGAAGGGGCCTCGGTGTTCATCGAGAGCCAAGGCGTGGTAAGCATACTGGATATCTGAGTGAATGTCAGCTTTGAAGATTTAAGTTCGGATTCAATCATCGAATTACACGGGCTGAGGTGAATGTTGTGGAAGCCCGGCTCAGTGATTCCAATAGTTTTTTCGAGGAACTTAAGGTTGAAGCGCGTCCAGGGCAAGTCTGGAATTCCCAAACTGCCAACTGTATCAAAGACACCCACAACCTTGACAAATCGCGAGGGCTCAGGAGCATCATGATGAGGGGGACTATCCCACTCAGACGGAATCTGAGATCCTCCGTTGGACTGCTTCTTGGCAGGCACTCCGTTGACCCATTCCAGATAAGCCTGCGACTTGCGGAAGTGCAAACCGTCGGGGTTCTTCTGGTACAGGGCGTACAAGTCTGGAAAGTCTTGAAGATCTCTGGGGCAAACAATGCCAATGTCAGTAACGAGACCAGCCACTGCACGAGCAGTGTACGCTCCACGCGAGAAACCAAAGCAGAAAATCTCGTCTCCAAGATTGTAGTTCAGGACAATGAAGTTGTAAGCTTCAATGACATTGCCTACAAACCCAATGCCTGTGCCTCCCTGTCGGTTGGCCTCTGCCTGGCCCAGATCCCCGGAGCCAATGCCTGCGTCGTAGTATACTACCTGCTGCCAAACCTTTCCATCCTTATCCTTGCCACTACGGGCGATGGAGCGGGCAAGTCTTGTCACGTTGGACGGGATGTTCTTGAGGCCTGACACAGAGGACTGCCAAGTACCGTCACAGCAGATAACGATGCGCTTGGGAGCAGCTCGGGCATCTCCTGTTGCTTCGTGGTGAGAGCCATCCTCTAAAGGGAGGAAAGATTTGGAGACCTGAGGTTCAGAAGGCATTTTAGTAAATGATGTTCAACAAGATGGAGAGAAAGGGGTCCTTGGAACTGAGAGTTAAGAATCACGGTCAATTGACCTTCTATCCTCGGTTTTTATACCATTTTTTTTTTTCGCGCTGGCTACTTGGGGGCACAGCCTGGCTTCTGCCAGGCTCCCATCTTGGAAATCTCCCTGCAGTATTTGCACTCAGCTAAAGCCACAGCTTTTGTGTCTCGGTCGGTAGTCCCAGATAGGTTTGATATATCACCTCCCCCTCCATCTTTAGTAGATCATTATGCCGGATTGAGAGCCGTGATAGGCTCATTTCAAGGACGAGGTAGTTGCGGTGAAACTACATAACAATCTGACAAGTGCTGCATAAAAGCGTTAGACGTCAGCACAGATTGGTCAATCAGCGCATGGAGTGTGGTGTCAACGCAGAGAATGCCTAGTACAAACATTCTCGGCATGTAGCAAGCTCGAATCGAATGGCCGCGAGTGTTATCTACAGTACAGAGTAAGGCAGTCAGCTCTCCACTTCCAACATAAGCAAGTAATTATGTGATATAACACAAACGGAAGCTCGCCCGATTCAGCCCTGAGGAGCGGGCCGCATGCGGGAAGAATGAACTACCGTATGGTTACTAGATTTAATCCAATAGCAGAGAATATGTATCACTATTATGATGAACGAGGCTTGCGCATAGCTTGGATCTGCATGCTATCCTCGGACTGTTTCAACCTATAGATCTTTTATTTGAGCTCCAAGTAGCGAATCACATCTTACAGAACAAAAGGGAGAAAACGAGAGTATTCTCCGCACAACGCCATCAAATGCTTGTCACTCACTATGTGTTCGTTCACCTTTCCTGTCAAACCATAGCCAGCTGCCAACCCCCAACACTTCCTGTAATAACACCCCTTTCATCCTTGCTGACTCTGATTCGCATTTTCTCCTAGAGCTCGATATTGATTCCAATGGTTGACAAATTGCTTTTGTTGGCGATCCTCCAAGGTTGCGTTGAGGTTGGCGCGAGGGTCTATGCAGCTCCCAGTCGCTGTGGGATATGCAGTCTGAGCGGGATATCCAGAAACGGCAGTGTGTCCAGTAGTCGAATTGGCTGCCGCATGATTTCCCAGCTGAGACTCCTTTTCGTTGCCGTCGTCATAAGTGACGGCAGGAAGCTCATGCACAACATTGTCAGCGCCATCCATCTCAAAAGTGCCACTGGGGAGCTGGAGGTGGTTGTCTACTCTGTCGATACGGCCTGCAGAGTAGGTTTAGCATTCGTTTCGGTAGCGAGTCTTCGACGTCCGATGAGGAGTCCGATGATGAATCTGGTAACATACCTCCAAATGGCGCAAAGGGGTCCTGACTCCTGCGAGTGCTCTTGCGTGACAATATCCTGCTGAGATAGCCCTTCTCCCCCTTTTCTTCCAGGTAGTAAGGGGTGTTGGGAAACTCGATGTTCTTGGCCCTCCGACGACGTATGCAAACCACTATACCGACAATGAGACCTAGGAAAGCGATACCGCCAACTGCAGCCCCAACAACAAGCCCGATTGAAGGCGACCCAGTGTTGCTGCTGTTCGCCTCTACGGAAGCACCCGGGGTGCCTGTCTCTGTAGGCAACGAGACAGATGTGCTATCAAAGGATCCAGTAGGGAATGGCAATTGGTCCGTACCGGCTGAGGTCACGGAAGTCAGGAAGCCGCTGGGTGTCGAAGGTCCCAGACTGGTATAGATGGTCTTCTTGTTGGTGACCGTGACGCGATGGGAGTTCGAAACTGTACGAGTAGTGCCCGAGTCGGTCATAGTAGTGGGAGATACCGTGCGGCTGGCAACCAAAGACGACTCCTCATCTTCGGACATGGTGATGGAGACACTAGGTCTTCTTCGAGTCTCCAGGGTGGTTTGGGTATCAGAAACGTCTGTAGAAAAGAGCCACGAAACCGAAATTCCCATATTGCCGTCTCCAGTAGCAGTCCTCTTATGTGTGGTGGTATCAGGCATGTCGCTGGTTAACCACGAGCTGGAGTCAGAGGTGATGGGGTCGTCGTGGCAGCCGCGGGGCTTGATGCATGGATCGTGAGAACAACAGCCGATGTATTTAAAATCAAAGTAACTACATTCGTAGTATTGTTTGTCAGCGCCGCATTCTTTTTTGTCGTCAACTCGTAAAATTCTGGTCATGATGAACAAACAGTACAGAAATGGGGGACACGGACGGTCAGTCAAGGTAATATTATTGATTTGCCTTGTTGGTCTTGGTTTGCTTCGGAAGTTAGAATGCGTTTGTGGCCGTCGAGTGAAGCCGCGTTTGATATACTATTCGCATCGACCGTGAATCTGAGGAGAAGTGTTCGAGCAACCGAGATAGCGTCGCTCTGCCCCCTTGTGAGGGCGGATAGTATTGTCGTTGATTTGCAGCAGAAGGCAAGTAAACGAGAAAGGAGAAAACGAAGAAAGGAAAAGGATGAAGAGATGGTGTTTGTGATGTTGCAAGAGTTGCGTTGGATAGGACTTTTCCATTGGTGCAGGTGACGCCGAAATAGAAGAATGGAAAGGAAGAGCAGGAGGAGGAAGTTTGTCGGTTGCTAATTCGCAGTTGCAACTCGCCAGCTGCTAACAGCTGTCGGCCAAACCTGCCTCATCACTTCACACCAAAGTCACGATGGAAGGAAATTGCTAGGAAATTGTATTGCAATAAGGCATTGAACTCACCTACGGCGTTACAGGTAACGGCAATCGAGTTACTGTTCTGAACTCCTAAGGAGACTGGTGCAACGAGGCCAAGAATCAAATAACCACGAACAAGCCACAAGGAGGAGAAGGGGGAGATAGCGAAGAGATGGCGATGAGTATACATTACAAGTCAAGATCAATATATTAGCTCCTCCATTAGCTAATGCGATATCAAATGGAAAATGCTGAAGAATAGTGGCAGGTTATCTAGCTATCTATCAATAGCAGATTTAGCACAATAACTACACTCCCGAGAAACGGTCAACCAGCTATTATTTACCTCTACTCGACTCCCTACCTAGTGCCTAGTGCTAGTATCATATGCAAGATCTATCTCTGAACAACGTAACATGAAACGTTTTATTGATGTAGCACATCCAACTGCCGTGGCAAGATACAGTTGCACAAAGTATCTCATAGTGGTCTGTGTGCATCTTGGGTCTATCTTGTAGTTCCCCCTTTGCACTACCTTAATAAAAACACAGATTTATGAAACGAGTAATTAAGAACAAATACAAACAAGCCCCTCAGTTCGATTCACTTGGATGCATATATAAGGCGTGCCTATTTATTTGGACCTCAATATGCGATTCAGTCAAAGGTCTTCACACCTACATTGCACCACGTCTACATCTCTATAATCCGAAGATGGGTTTTGCGAGAACATAAACACCGAAACAGTGCCGAGCAAACAATTCACTGCCATGTGTGACTCTAACGGCGCGAAACTGTACTCCCAACCGTGGCACATCATGCAATTGCAGAAAAGACAACAAGGATTTAGGAGGCCTTCTAGCTAAAGCAGATCCAACTCCAATTGCTCGTCATGCCATATCGTTCGTTGCCTTGCATAGACGTGTTGCTTGCATGTCATAATAGTCGCCATCCAGGTCCAGGTAATATTGTGAAAATAGACAAGCAAAGAACATATCATAGTCCGTGATATCATTGTCAAAAACACCCTAGTTTTATACGCCTGATATATGGTAATTAAAACACAACATCTCTCTATCCATGACCCCATCTCTTCGGCTTTCCGTTTACAACTTCTCCAACAACAGCTTGCTACCAGCATTACCGACGGGCTTCTTGTCTCCCTTCTTCTTGCCCCTCTTAGCATCCTTGGGCGCAGCCTCGTGAGCCTCACGAGCAGCCTTCTGCTCAGGGGTCTCCTCGGTGGCGGCCTTCTCAAGGGTCTTCTTGTTCTTCTTCAGCGTCTTCTTGAGCGCATCAGTCTCTCCAAAGTCGCCGGCCTCAAGAAGGCCAACAACAACGAATGAGCTGGGCCCAGTGGCCCAGTCCATAATATGCTCCTTGATGACTGGGTAGAGGACGTTGGAGAACTCTAGAGGAGGGTCAACAGGGATAATCTTGCCGGCAGCCTTGTCGTACTTGCCGCCTTGGATCAGCGACTTTAGCATGCGACCACCGTGAGGCGTCCTTGAAATGTGTACCTGGGGCTGAAGATCATCCTCTGCTGGTTCTTCGCTAGGGTTGCCGCTGGCTGACTGGGCAATAGCCTCTAGAGCCTGCTGCTTGTCGCCAACTCCCGAGAGAAGGACATCTGTGACAAATTGGCAGCCAAAAGCGGTGGCGATAAGGTCGGAGGGAACCTCGGCAATGACGGAGATGAGCTGAGGCGAAATAACAGTGACGAGTTCGTTGCGGCGAATATCCTCATCCTTCTTGCTTGTTGTCTGGCGGATCTCGTGAACCTCCTTGAGAATCTCAACTCCAAATGACTGGCTGGGAGGGAAGAGAGACTTGGCAAGTCCTTCGAAGAGATAAAGAATTGTTGTCCTGGCAAAGGGGTTGTTGGCTGCAGCAACAACGTTTTGAGCGAGGCTCTCACCCTCGCCGAGGATCTCAGGGAAGATGGTTTTGGCAGTGAGCTTAGTGTCGTCAACAACATCGTAAGCAGTAAGGATAACGAGATGTGCCCAGATATCGCCAGACATCAGCAGGAAGGTATCTTTGTAGGTTTTGAGAATCTGCTTTCGGTCCTTGGAGGATCCATGGGCTAGGAGCAAACAGGTAAGCTTGGCGCCGTTGCGGGTGAAAGCCATGTTCTTGAGCAAATCTCCGCCCTCGTCACCCTTGACCATCTCGAAGAACTCGGTGAACTCTTCTGTGCCAGGCTGGGTGGCAGAGAAGTACTGGAACATGGCATCGTGGAGCATGGTGAAACCAGTCATCTTCTTGTTGACGAGAGAGCCGATAATGTCAACCAGACTCTTCATGATGGGACCTCGCTTGCTGGGCTCAGCCTCAAGGATGGCCTTGAGATCGGAAGTGGGGTTTGTGTCCTTGGTGAGCTCTCGGAGAGAGAACTCGGGACCGTACCACTCGCGCAGAAGGATGGCCTTCTGTTCCTTTGTCGCAACACCTCGGTAGACATCGTCGAGAATCCATGAAGCCTCAGGGTGGTTAATCATCTTTCGGACACGGCCGTAAAACTCGGGAATAATGATGTCTCGGATCTCCTCGTCGTTCTGGACCAGAAGCTTTCCTATCAGGAACTTGGCATATCGACTCTCGGCAAGCTGAGCGTATGTTCCCGTCAACTCGCGAGCAATCTGCTTCTTCTGATCGGGTGAGGCGTACTTGATGGCGGTCTGGACAGCGCGCACGGCATCGTGCTTGAGGACGAAATCCTTGATGCGACCGGTGATGATGGTGAACAGCTCATCAACCAATGTCTGTCGCTCCTCCTTGGGAACATGAGACTTTCGTCGCAGTCTCTCCCACAGCTTCTTTGTGCGTTGAACTTCGTCAGCAAGAGGCTTTGCGGCCTTGCGCTCCTGGGCGAGCTGCTTCTGCTTGGCATGGGATTCGCGGGAAGTTTGGCCTGAAGCTGAAGAGAGGTTAGCATTGACTAGTTGCGCATGGGATTTGAGGAATACAACGTACTTCGCTCAAAGGTCTTTCCATCTCCGGCACCATTTGAAGACCTCTTGGGGGCCTCTTCGCTCAGATCGGCACCACCATCTTCCTCGTCAGAATCCTTGGACTCCTTCACAGGTTGCTTCTTGACTTTTCTCTCGTCAAGTCGAGGCTTCTTATTGAGCTTGGAAGAAGTCTGGTTCTTGCCGCTAGGAGCGGACTTTCTCTTGTCGCCAACGGCTGCAGATTTGGTAGCCATTGTTATGAAATTGGTCGATATGGGTATGGGTGGATGCAGGGTCACAGAGTTGAGACTTCAACTTTTTTTTCCTAGCGATAAGCCAACCTTCAGTCGCTAGGCTAACTGATAAGAGAAGACCCGCTTTTCTGTTAGAGTTGAGATCATCACGTGCACCTTATACATGTCTAGACGTACCTCTTGCTTAATTCCATGAGCCTACCTACATGTCCTGAGTTCAAATATATGTGTAAATTACAAAGCGACTTAGATTAAGTACCCGTACAAGCAAGATAGAAGTAGAAGCTACAAGGTCTCATTGTACAATTACCAATGTCCCTTTGTTGCATCGAGTTTCGACACGAGGTATAGCAACAGAAGAGGTTTACGGCTCCCACATTAAAGAACCGCAGTATAGCAGAAATCACAGAATATTCTTTCAAATAGTATGTCGTAGTTAATTCGACTTTAAATTTAAATGATGACGGCGATTTATGATGACAGTACCGCTCTATCACAATGAGTTTTGGAGCGACTGAATCTGCGATTATAAGAAACTGCCGGGCGGTCAGCAAAGCACTAAGCCTCTTTAGTCGCTCCCGTCACCCCGCCGTCTGTAAACCTCCCCACTCTCATGAGGACTCTCGTCATTTCGAGACTCTATCAAAAGTGATATTTTACGTTTTAGAGGCTTTTGGTCAAATCGTTAAAATGGGACGGGAAGACCAGGTCGAAGAGCGCGAGGTGCTCGAGTCAATTTTCCCAGAAGAAATTACAGGTACAAACTTCAGTTCAAAAATTCACCTACTAAGATCTATGTCTAATCATTTTCTAGACATATCTGAAATCGAGTTTAGAGTCTCAGTCGCACTAGATATTCCCGATGAAGAAGATCAAGAACCCCCGACCATGCTCCTTCAAGTGAGGTATCCGGAAGACTACCCCGAAAAGCCACCCCATCTCGACATCCTAGCTCCTCCCAATGCCACACCCCACGAACATTTTAACGTCGCAGACGATCGCGACCAGCTTCTCGCCAGTCTCGACGAGACCATCCAAGAAAACCTCGGCATGGCAATGATTTTTGCGATAGTTTCCACACTAAAGGACAATGCCGAACAGCTCGTTCAAGAGCGCAAGGACGTCATCACAAGGGCCCACGAGGAGGCTGCCCAAGCTGCAGAGGCAGAGGAGAACAAGAAATTCCACGGTACCCGTGTGACTCCTGAGGCTTTCATCAAGTGGCGAGAGGGCTTCATAAAGGAGATGGAGGAAAAGAAGCAACAGGAAGAGGACGACCGTTTGGCTGAAATGAAGAAGGCAAGGGTCAAGGAGCCTGCTCGCTTGACGGGCAGACAGCTTTGGGAGAGAGGTCTTGCTGGTAAGGGCGATGATGAAGAGGATGATGACATGCCTGTGGAGGGTGTAGAGAAGCTCAAGGTTGAGGCCGTATAAGGAAGCCATATAGCAAAGGTGCACTACTTGGAGTTTGGGCTTGGATACAGATATAAATACAAATGCAAGGCAATCGCAAGCAGCCTGCTATGAGATGAGACAACGGACTATATCACGGAGAAGAAAACGGAGAAGACTTGAAGCTCATTGCTGCCACAAGTTCACGGATCGTAGATTCTGATATAGACTCTGAGGTAATCCATTCAGTTTTGACTAAATTCTAGAGGTGACAAGATTTTGTCTAGACATGCCCATTTCTCTTCCCAAACGCCATACCAAATGCTTTTTAATCCATTCCGTCTAACCCCCCTATATAAAAGCGATCAACCCTGCATCTCGGCATCATCATCGTCCTCGCCATCGCTGGGGTCCTCCCAGTCATCCAACTCGCCATCAACCGGCTCACCAATCTCCTTGTTGATACTTGCCAACAACTCCTTGGCGTGCTCTCCTAGGCGCTCGTCTTCGTACTCTTGCATATCGAACAACTTCAGGCACTGAGAAAGCCACTGTCTCGACGACTTCCACAGCCCCTTCCACTCCTCGTTATCCTTGGTGGCTTCGTTCCATGGCTTGGAGGCAGTGGTCTTCTGCTTCTCACCAGTGATGTAGAGACACCAGCCGCCAAGATACCAAGCCTCGACACTGGTGTCGTCATCTGTGACAAGACGCTCCAGTACACTCAAGGCCTCATCCTCCAGCTCAGTCTCCATCAGCAAGCGGGCGAGAGCAATTCTGATGGGAAACTCGGGAACATCAGGGTGGTTGGGAGGGAGGTTCTGCCACAACTCAAGACTCCTGCGTAGAGCGGTCTGGGCCTCATTGGCACGGTTCTGTGAAATTCGGACGTTTGCGACTGTTTGCCAGGTCTCCGGAGCCGCGGGTGCGAGGAGCATAGCCTCGGTGATAAGGGTCTCGCAGCGCGATTCGGCATCAGGCTCCCACGACAAGTCGGTCATGTATACCTCGGCAACAGCGCAGAGGACTCCGGCCAGCTTGTGTTGCTTCTCCTGGAGGGATGTCTTTTGCTCAACGGTGGGTGATCGGAGCTCGCTCAGTACCGCAATCTGCTTTCGGAGCGCAGTCGCACCACGCTCATACCATTGGACGGTGTCAAGACCACCCTCCTCGCTGAGCTGGGCGAGAAGAAGAAACTTCTCAGGGCCACCGCCAATCTTCTCGTCCACGGTGCCATCTTGGTCGAGGTGAACTGCACGCTCAAAAGCAGCTCGGGCCTCGTCAAGGTCACCAGACTCGATAAAGATAGTACCCAAAAGGTTGGCAGCGCTGAGCTCAAAGTCACCACCTTGGCCAGTGGCGTCGAGAGCCTGCTGGGCAAGTGTAGCAGCCTCTTCTAATCTTCCCACCTCAAGCTGAGTCTGTGCATCGACAATGAGTTTTGCGATGTCAGGATTCGTCTTTTTTGTCTCGGGTCTTGAGGGCGCCATGATATTGGCGAAGCGGGGAGCTGATATGAGAAGTTGTGGTGGACAAAGTTGTCGTAAACTGTCGCTGATATGAGTATTAAGGTGGCTGGTAATAAGTCACGGTTTATGGCTGGGAAGTAAGATCGAGTGAAAGCTCAATCGTTGAAAGAAGTGAAAATGAGATAATGTGCAATGAGCAGGCTTGTTCTGTCAGAAGCCTGCTTTGGTGTTGAGTGGGAAACTGAAAAATTTAGGCGGGTCTTATCGATAACGGTCC
The DNA here is from genome assembly GCA_014898975.1 of Fusarium nodosum. NCBI lineage: Eukaryota > Fungi > Ascomycota > Sordariomycetes > Hypocreales > Nectriaceae > Fusarium > Fusarium nodosum. The sequence continues at coordinate 155,544 of JAAVUE010000014.1, forward strand.
ATGACAAGCCAAGCCAACTCACTCATTCATAGGTATGTCTCGATAGCTCATGTTTCTTTGTTCTTTCGGCTATCATCATGACAAATTTACGGGTGAAACTAGCAAAAGCACTTATGGCAGGCTGAGGAGTATAGGAATACCAAGCTTCGTGTGCAGTTGATGTCAAACTTTAGCATTCTTGATTAAACCGCTTGCTACACTTTACATCCAAGATGTCCAGACCAGACACTTTGGGCGTCTATCGACCGAGGGGCAAAGCTTGACAGAATTAATTGGTTAAGTGATATCCATGCTTCCTATTAAGTGGAGGCTTTCTCATACTAAAGAATGAAGGCTGTCCTAATATTTTTTTTCCCTCCATGCGGGGCACTCGCGGGGCACTCGCGGGGCACTCGCGGGGCAGAGTGGAATATATCATCAGCATCCAGTCCGACTTATTAGAGCATTTGCCATCACGCCTCGAAGTTCAAGACTCTTATCAACACGAATACTGAATTTCAACAACTACCTCCTTAGAACAAATAGCGAATTCATCATGTTTACCGGAATTGTGGAAGAAGTGGGAGGTCAGTCTTAGCCCACTCAAACTTACCCAACTCAACTGACTCACAACCTTTTAGTTGTCTCCAAGCTTGACAATAATGATTCTACCGGCGGCACTTCCCTGACTATCTCCATCCCTTCTGGTTCTCATCTCCTCTCCGACTGTCACGATGGCGATTCTATCTCTGTTAATGGCGTCTGTCTCACTGTCACCTCTTTCACACCTGAAGCCTTCACCATTGGCGTAGCCCCCGAGACTCTGAGAATCACCAACCTGGGTGATCTGAAGGAGAACAGTAACGTCAACCTTGAGCGCGCTGTCCGTGCTGATACACGTATGGGCGGCCACTTTGTCCAGGGCCACGTCGACACCACCGCCAAGATCCTGTCTGTCACCAAGGACGGCAATGCCCTGACCTTCCGCTTCCAGCCTGCCCGTAGGGATATGCTGCGGTACGTTGTGTACAAGGGCTACATCGCCATTGACGGTACTAGCTTGACCGTCACTAAGGTCGATGACCAGGAGGGCTGGTGGGAGGTTATGCTGATCGCCTACACTCAGGAGAGGGTTGTTGTGGCGCAGAAGAAGGAGGGTGACACAGTCAACATCGAGGTTGATATGATGGCCAAGTATGCTGAGAAGTCGCTGGGCGGAGTTGTCGGCTCCGAACCTGGATCTGCAGCCTCGTTCCCTTTCATTGAGAAGATTGTTGAGAGGATCGTGGCACAAGGATTCGGTGCGAAGCAATAAAGGATCGGATAGATTTTAATTGTCGATGATCTGGGTACCATTCTTCTCATCATTACCCTGACGTTCATGAACTGTGACTTGTCACTCTTTCAACACCACAAACGCCCAATACCAATATTCCCATCATACAACCGTTCAATGTCGTTCGATCCTACCTACCAAAATACTCATGATATCCCCTTGCAAGCTTCCGCCAAAATACGTATGCAATCGGAATATCCTATACAAATATTTATGCGTCGCCCCAAACTTCAGCGATTTTGGTGCTCAGCGGCTTCGTAAACTTCTTTCGCCCGACAAGATGACTTGTTTGACTGATGACCAACTCGCGCTTGCGCTTCAAGCCCTGCTCACCAGTTCCACAGGCCTCGAAAGCTTTGACAAAGTCGTAAGGTGTTTTCCACCGCTTTTGAATCTCAAGTGCCTTCTCCCCTGTGATGCCTTTGATAGTCATGAGCATCTTCAAGAATACATCTCGCAAGGTGATGGACTCTGACTTTGACGCAAGTGAGGAGAAGGCCGGATAGGTGATGTACCAATCTGGAGATATAGATTCTCTGAGGTGCTTCAGTAGTGGAAGGTAATTCTGAGATGTAAGGACCTTGGTAGGTATAACGTGCAGGGATCTACTCTCGTATGTCCGTTTCAACATGGCAGTCATCCGTGTAAGGTATCTGATTGTCTCGTCCATTTTGTTCGTCCTCTTGACGAAGTACCCATTAACTACTTGTGTCGAGGCGATAGCCGATCGTACTGCTTCGGCGTATCTGTTAATCACCTCTGGGTCCATGCCGATTTCTTCAATGATGTAAATCACTTTCTTTACGCCAGATCGTTGTAAACGAAACTTTTGCTCATGGAATCTGCCATCCTTGATACTACCGATCAAATCATCAAGACGTTTTCTTTCAACGATCCAGTCCAGCACGACCTCATCGCCCTCAGCACCTTGTGATGAGAGCAAATTTGGGTCGTTGCATTTCGCGACCCACTGAGCATCACCCAGCTCCATGCTACGCATGATGGGTTTCGCACCCTGTTTTGCGAGTTCCTCCTGCATGTAGTCGCGGTCTGTCTTGGCCCTTACTTCGCGAACGTCCAGGACTAACTGGACGGTAAAGGTTCCTGGGGGCAATAGTATTGGAGTAAAATTTGGCAACGAGGCATCTTCTGACGTTGCTGGACCATTAGACACGACATTTTGATACTCTGATGGAGCTTGTGCTGGTTCGGCGATCTCCACCGAAGGTGACCTTGGTCTAGAACCGGCTTCGGGCTGGAAGTTCGGAATAACGGGTTGCGCTGAGGTAGGATCCTTAACCCTACCCTTTTCGGCCTGCCAATGGTCGGTATCCTTTATACGCTTGGCGACTTCCCATCCTTCGTCGGTCAAAGCATATCTCCTCAACGGCCGCCCTCTTTCGTATACTAGCTCCTTCTGCAGCAAGGTTTTCATCGAATTCCAGGCAGTATAGAACTTGGTGGGATCGCTAGGAGCCGAAAAGGATGAATCGCAATACGGTTGCGCAACCTCAATGAGTTCAGCCTTGGTCATCCCGGTAGCAGCGTCTTCATCCAGGGTCGAGAGTCCAATTACTAAGGCAAAAGCTCCAGATCGAAGAGCAGGGACGTAGGCTTTGGGCTTACGTGCCTTTTTTGCAGGCTTTGAAGAGCCTTCTCCATTTTCTTCGCCAGTAACCGGTGCCGCTTTACGGGACCTAGGGTGCGGAGGCATTGGAAGGTCATTCTGTTCGCAGTGTTTCTTCAATTGCTGTTCAAGACGATCGCAGAGTTTTGGGCCGAAGCCTTTGAGTTGCTGCAACTGTGCAGGGTGTTCAAAGGTAATCGGACATGATTTCAACGAATTGTAGGCTGTCCTGTACGTTGTAACGCCTTTGGAATTGCGTTCACGAGCCAAATCCAACCATTCTTTTACCCACTCCAGAAACTGAGGGTTGGCTGAGTCGGCGTCGGCCATATCGCCACTTTAAATCGCGTTACGACGAAGGCGCGACTTGTGCTCTTTCGATAAAGAGTGATTGAAGATTGCAATCAGAGATAAGATGAGTGTCCAACTCTAACCACGCTTAGCCAGGTTTGGAGTTGCCGCCAGTCGAGAAGTGAGACGCGACGACAATTTCGCGTCGACGATGACAGGGGTAAGAGTTGACACGAAGTCACGTGCGTTGAACGACTCAAGGATTCGGGCGGTGAGAAGGAAGTGTGAACCCTGAATTGATGAGAAGTTCCTCGCTGGCGGCTGTCGCTGCCAATCTAGGCTGACGTGAGACCCTGAACCTGCCCGGGCTGCAAACTGATTCTCTGCGGGTACGGCGCCGTAACAAATCCACCCAATTAAAGCAACTAAAGCTCCCACCTGTGCTACAACGTACTTGGCTTCATGAAGCGGGGGCACTTCCATTGAAAAGAGCTGTGCTGTAACTTATTATAGCACCCGACGTCAAAGAATCTACTCGATTGAGGCGGTATGTATGGATCATAAACAGTATTTTTGACCGCTAAAAGATTACTCCATAGCCCCATTGAACCATCAGTTTACCCGGGCAGGGCAAGGTGCTGTTAACTACTAGAGTTAGGTGTCGTCAAGCCGGCCGTTTAGAAGCACAGTTCAGCTCCCAGCATGAATGCCTGTGCAAGTGGCTGGGTTGTACTAGCCGCCCGTATTGCTATATTTTTGCAACTTGACCTATTGACAGCCGACCCCTGTAGTACCTAAGCATTGTTGGTAGCTCTCCATTGTGCCCCTCCATCGTATCAGCCCGTACACAGCTGTAGAAAGTCCCCCCCGCCTCGTCACTGCGGAGGCTTCGATTGTTTCAAAAAAGGAATCCATTTCAAGCTCCATCTTTCTTTTACATTCTCCTCTCGCCTGCGTCCCCGTCTTGTCTTGTCTTGCCTTGCTTTCCTCTTTCATCCCATCTTCATTAGTTCATTTCACCACAAAAGTACGTAGAATGTCTGACGAAAAGTTCCTCGCCGCTTCGGCCAAGCACCCTATCGTGCCTAACCATGTCTACAACTATGGCACTGCGGGGTTCCGAATGAAGGCTGACCTTCTCGATGGCGTCTCTTTCCGTGTCGGTCTCCTGTCCGGTCTGCGAAGCCGTAAGCTCAATGGCCAGGCCATTGGTGTCATGATCACCGCCAGCCACAACCCAGCTGTCGACAATGGCGTCAAGATCGTTGACCCCATGGGCGAGATGCTTGAGCAGGAGTGGGAGGCTTATGCCACCAAGCTTGTCAACTCCCCTTCTGATCAGGAGCTTCTCGACAACTACAAGGCTCTGGCTACCCAGCTCAAGATCGATCTTTCTTCTCCTGGCCGAGTTGTTTACGGCCGTGATACTCGTCCCTCCGGCCACTCTCTCGTTGCTGCTCTCGCCGATGCTTTCGAGGCCACAAACACCGACTACACCGACTACAAGATCCTCACCACCCCCCAGCTTCACTACCTGACCCGTTGCGTCAACACTGAAGGCACCCCCAAGGCCTACGGCAAGGTCAGCGAGCAGGGTTACTATGAAAAGATGTCTGAGGCTTTTACCCGTGCTCTACGGGGCCGAAAGCCCCAGGGTCAGCTTATCGTTGATTGCGCCAACGGTGTTGGTGGTCCCAAGCTCTCCGAGTTCCTCAAGGTCGTCCCTGAGGGCACCATCGACGTGAAGGTTGTCAACGACGATGTCCTTCGTCCCGAGGTTCTCAACCTGGATGTAAGTCCACGTCAAATTCCAGTGGCCAAGGAGCAACCACTAACTTAATTCTAGTCTGGCGCCGACTTCGTCAAGACCAAGCAGCGAGCTCCTCCTAGCCCCAAGCCCGTTCCCGGTGCCCGATGTTGTTCTCTCGACGGTGATGCCGATCGTCTGATCTACTACTGGGTCGACCCCGATACCGGTTTCTTCATGCTCGACGGCGACCGTATCTCCTCTCTCAACGCTTCTTTCATCGGCGACCTTGTTCGCTCTGCTGGCCTTCAAGATGACCTCCGTATCGGTGTTGTTCAGACCGCCTATGCCAATGGTGCCAGCACCAACTATATCGAGAAGCATCTTGGCCTTCCCGTTGTTTTCACTCCCACTGGTGTGAAGCACTTGCATCACGCCGCTTGCCAGTTCGATGTTGGCGTTTATTTCGAGGCTAACGGTCACGGTACCGTTGTCTTTTCTCAGGAGGCTATCCGTGCTTTCCGTGAGACAGAGCCCCAGTCTCCTGCTCAGAAGGATGCTCTCGAGACTCTCGCTGCCGTCAGCGATCTGATCAACCAGACTGTCGGCGATGCCATTTCTGACATGCTCATGGTGGAGGTCATTCTTGCGCACAAGGGCTGGACTCTTAAGGATTGGGCCATGACCTACAACGACCTTCCCAACCGACTTGTCCGTGTCGAGGTTGGAAACAAAGACCTCTTCCAGACCACCGACGCGGAGCGTCGCCTTAGCCACCCCGCGGGTGCTCAGGATGAGATCGACCAATGTGTTAAGAAGTACACCAGTGCTCGTTCTTTTGCCCGCGCAAGTGGTACTGAGAATGCATGCCGTGTCTATGCTGAGGCTGCCACCCGCTCGGAGGCGGATGAACTTGCTAACAAGGTTGCTCAAATCGTCAAGCAGTTCGGTTCTTAGGAAATTCCCATATATCAGTCAGACTTGGGTGAACGAGACTTGGGTAAACGAAAATCGCCTGAATCGCGTGAACGAGAATGGGACGAGCTAGCCTCGAGTGGACTATTCTCGAGTGAACAGGACACGAGTGGGCAAAACTCAACTAGACAAGATTCGAGTAGCCAAGACTTGAGCGAACAAGACTTGGATGAAGAAATCTTTGTTTTCTCAGATTAACAAAAAAATCAAAGGGCGGGACGCGCTCAGTACAGGACGAGCATGTGGGTTCAAAAGAAAGGAGAAAAGGAAACAAGAGGTTTCTAAAAGAATATGTTATCAAGCTCAAGCTCAGAAGGGGCCCTTCGGGATAATGAGCCATATGCTTAGCCCGATTTAACGATGAATGAAAAGTTTCTTTACTCTAATCACTCACTCAAATTCACTTTTAAAAGGCGTCGGGACAAATTGATACAGAACAGATATCAAAGCAAAGATCTATTGACTAGGTAATTCCGGAGTGGTCTTCTTTGTGGTATCACTCATAACGGGTTGTCAATCAACCAAACTGTCCCTCACGCTCATGTTTTCTTCTCCCTCTGGTGTTATCTAACAGCAATATTTATCCCGTGCAAGATGCAAGAAGACGCCGTCCGCCTTATACGTTTCCCAAACTCAAGAGTATCTAGTCCGTCCTCCCTCAAGTCATTTCATACCCTCGGTTTTATTTTTCGTGTAGTCATTACAACAAGTAGATCGGCATGTGCTTACTGAAAAAGCCACTTAGCACATGCGGTATTCAAGAGCACCCTTGGAGGAGCGGTTGGCGTCCTGGGTTTCGAGCTCGTAGGCGATCTTGATGTCAAGATCACGTCTGTTCTTATCGTTGGGTCGGACATCAAGGTTGAGCTGGATCTCCTCGCCCTGCTGGACGGTGAGGACGTCCTCAAAGTAGAAAACGGTCTGCTTCCAGTGGGTGTACTTGGTGTGGGGACCTGTTGAGAAGCGGATAGGCTTGTGGCAGGCGGTGAAGTCGATATCGAACCACGACACAAGGGCGTGGATGAAATCGTCGCGCTTGGCAGTGAGCTTGAAGGGCACTTGGAAAGCCAGGTCGGCAACGGTGCAGGTGTAGAGGTCGAGGGTAAGGACAGGAGCGGGGTCAGTGACAGCAGCCTTGACCTCAACAGTGTCGACAAGGGGCTCGGAGAGAGCAGTGGCCTTGAGGGGGGTGTAGTCGAAACCGTAAACATCGTTCCAGACTAGGAATTGTTAGCTAACGTGATTCAAGAGTCTAATTTGAGTTAAAATGAGTACTCACACTCAATCTTGTCCTCCTTGTAGTCGCCATCCTCAATACCAGCGAAGAATATGGTTGCCTTGTCAGGGAAGATCAAACCATCCTTCTGGAGGTAAGTGTCACGGGCGTAGAGGACAGTGTCAAGCATGGACTCGTAGAGGAGGAAGTATCCCATCCATTCAGAGATGATAATGTCGACCTTGGGGAAGGGGAGCTCAACCTCCTCCATCTTGCCCTGAAGAAGAGTGATCTTGTCGGAAAGGCCGTTGATCTTGACGATTTCACGGGCCTTGAAGATGATGGTGGACATGTCGACACCAATAACATGCTTAGCACCGGCCTTAGCGGCGAACCTATAACAGTATTTGTTAATTCAAATTCGATCAATTCCATCTGTTTTTTTCTCTCTCTTTCTTTGTCCAAAATGGCGCGCATTGCGATGAGCTTGTCGTTTTGCAAACGCGGGGCACGACGAGGGGCAGTTTTTTTGCAGGGTCTTGTTGCGCACGTACATGGAGAGAATGGCGGTACCGCAGCCAACATCGAGAACGACCTTGTCCTTAAAAATGTGCTTGTTTTGCATAATAGCGTTCATATACGATCGTGTTCGGACCTCATCTTTCTAAAGGCAGAAAAGAAACATGGTCAGCGGATAGCTCAGCACAGCAGCGCAAGGGCTCTAGTAGGGTAGGGAAGCTCATACCAACATCTCCTCGTGGATACCTATTGCAAAGCAACAAATAAGCAGTTAGTAAAGAGTTCTCATAGCTTCAGTATAGAAGAGGTTGATTTCTGTTCGTACCATGGTGGTCGTAGCTGTATCGCAAAGCGCTGTTAGTATACAACAATTTCTCTTGAACTGGATTGGGTTTTCCAGACATACCTCTTGAAGTAGTGCTGCTCGCTGTGCTCCAGGGAGTTCATCTTCTGCTCCGCGACCTCGACGTCCATCTTATCTCCGCTCATTTTGAAGAATTGTTGGGGGTTATGGAGATTTCGAACTGGAGAGAATAGGTTGTATAATTTGAGGTTGAATGAGGAAGAAAAATAGAGAGGAAAAAAGATTGAGTCGCAAAACGGAGCATACAGTTTCGGCGGGCGGGATGGGGGACCACAGACGGATGCGATTTTGCTAGCTCGGGCAGAAAATAATTTATCGGCGTCACCGCCCGAGTTTTTAGAAGAGGTACCTTGGAGGAGGTATGGACAGCAGGGACCTTAGTAGGGACCCTGTTTTCAGCACCAGCTCGTTTTGGGTTTAGTATGTACCAGTAGCTTTAGAAAAAAATAGGTGGGCAGGCCAGCTTGCCTGCCTCCCTGTTTAAGAGACTTTCTGATCAGATAAGGCAGAAAATTTCCGTACATCGAGTCAAGACAAACTATTAGAGAGAAAGGCTTTAGATAGTACTTCTGTGTTATTTATGAATCGACTGGGAATTATACTATTGCCAGACGTATTCTGTAAAGTAGCTACTGCATGCAGGAGGCATGAAAAAAGGCTGCTTCAAGAGTCTGCTTCCAAAGTCTGGGATACCAACAGAGAGCATAAAGCCTCATGCAAATTGGACCAGAAGGAGTACTTGCAGCACAACCAGAGATCAATGCCAGTTAGAACACCATCTAGATCTTAAATTTATTTATCTATGGCCATATATCAAGTTCTGCCAACCGCAGAGCGAGGCCCATAACTCGAGTGAGTCTTCTTCATCACAACTGGGAATCTTCAGTCGACAATCAACCCGTTTACCAACCATCTACCATCACGGGCTATTTTCTTTTCGCGCGGTAACCCAAAAACGCCCTGGCGCCAATACATGCATTCGAACTTTGAACAAACGAATCCCCCTCAACATCACGGGTGGACGCTGTTGAGCGTATTATACCAGAAGGACACTGTTGATGCAGCCCTCGTTCTCTGGGTTGTTGGTGACCTGAGCGTAGCGACCCCAAACAACCTTTCCACCAGCGGTGACCAGACCAAGTTCGCTGACGTTGACCTCGATGACGGTACCCTTTGTCAGAACACCAAGCTGAGTGTATAGAGGGTTCTGGGGGTTCTTCTTGACGCTGATGATGGGCAATTGAACGGTAACGCCAAGCTCTGGGTGTGTGACATTGGCCTTCTTGTAACGGAGACCCATGGGTCGGATGAAACGCTCGTGCTTGGGGTTGCGTCGAGTGAAGTCGGGTCCGACAAAGGTGGGCTTGGTGACCATGCGCTTCCAGGCCTTCTTCTGGATCTTCTTTCCGGTCTTGACGACCTTGAACATCTCCTCCTCAGAAATTCCGCGCACCTTTGGCAGAGGCACGGCGAACTTGGCAGCCTTCTCAGCTCGCTTGTTCTTGATGGCGCTACTGAGGGCCTTGGCAGTTGAAGGATTTGTACGGTCCAGAAGGTAGGAGGGCATGGGTGTCGTGGGCTCCTTCTCGTCGGCGGTCTTGACGTTGCGCTCCTCGTGCGCCTTGATCTGCTTCTTCATCTGAATCTTCTCCTTGTGTCGCTTCTGCTGGTAAAGCTTGGCTCGGAGACCGCGCAGGTTCTGAGCATCCTGCGAGGCCTTGTGACCCTCACGGGCGGTACGCTTGCGAACTCGTTCCTCATGATCAAGACGACGGCCGTGCAGCTTACGCCACCTTTCCATATACTCGTTCTGAGGCTGTAGAGGAGTTAGCGATCAATTCCAGCATTGCGCAAGTTCTGATGCATTATTATCCGGCGGCACATGAACAATCTTTAAAGGAGAGAGCAGCAGCCATAACAATAAACACCAAAAAAGTATTTGATACGCACCATGTTGTTGGTATAGCCCAGGTAGGGACTTGATTATATCTGGTTGAAGTGATGCTGAAATTTCCCCAGCGATAAAAAAAAAGTGGCGGTTTATCGCAGGCGGCGTTGGTACCAAACTAAAGCGTTCGGTGCTCGGTGCCACGCTTTTCCGGGTCGACCCATGAACGGGCACCTTGAACTTTTTGGAAATACAATTCAATACTTCGAGATCGACAGCTTCAATTCCCCGTCCAATTGACCAGCGATAGTGCTTAAGCCCGAAAGGCACTGCTGTCCAAAATGAGCAGGGCACTTTTCCGCTCCATGCTGGAGCTTCGAGCTCCCAGCGCCCGATTCTTGGCCCCCTCATCTCTACTGCCGATTCGAACTCGCGCTTTCAACACCACAGCGCCCATCATCGAGCAATCCTTCCCTGAGCGTCACCCCAAGAATGCCACCAATCCTACGGCCAATCAGCCTCGGCCTCTAGCTCTCAAAGTCAGCCATCCTACTCCACCTCCAAAGCCCATGGACGACTCTGTCAAGACTCTTCTACCATTCTTGGCCGCTCAACCGGATCATTATATCACCGTTCACGTCCACGGATTCCCTTACCTTGTCCGGGAGGGCGATCAGGTCCGTCTGCCTTTCCGCATGCCTGGTGTCCAGCCCGGCGATGTCCTACGGCTCAACCGTGCCAGCGTCCTCGGTAGCAGAGATTACACCATGAAGGGCGCTCCCCATATCGATGAGCGGGTTTTTGAGTGCAGGGCTACGGTCATTGGAACAGAATCTGAGCCTCTGCGTATCAAGATCAAGAAGAAGAGGAGGCAGCGAAGAATGAGACAGGCCAAGAGCAAGCACCGATACACGATTCTACGGATCTCGGAGCTAAACATTAACAACCGGGAAGATATCGAATGAAGATGAGAGGGAAAAACGAAAGTTTCAACTGGAAGACGCTGTTGTACATGTAAAAACAAAACAGGAAACGCCATGAAACGATGTACCATTACCAGCTCAGAGCTGGCTGTACAATAATACAGCAAATTTTTGTAAAGACCATGAAAAAGTTCCAAATCTGAAGACGCTGAAGAATGTTCTATTCAGGAACCTGCTCAGTGGTATGGTTTAAACCATAAACGCCATCGACTATCGAAAGCCATCCTACGTTATGACCTATGATAAAACCCCCTATGCCTGAAATAAATGAAAAAAGTAGGTATTTTGGCCACGCAGCGAAAGACAACAAGAATAATACTCCTCAACACCCAGCTATAAAATATTCTCTCTCTAATCCGTTCAAGTTGATCATAAAACGTTCATCCAGGAAGCAAGTGCGCCTCGGCAACTCCAACATTATACATAATTATCCAGTCACATCCTGCCAGCCATGGCTTTCTTAACACTTGACCAGTAAGCTTGTGGCCAAACACTAAGGCTTTCAGCCTCGGTGGGCATCCGCTCGCGACATCTCGTCACCACACTCTGGATGATTCTGCCAAGCAGCTCCTCGTCAATGGGAAGAGCCTTGTCGGTGAGCTCAGCAGGGTACAAGAAGGGGTCGGACTCGTGTAATAGCTCCTCGCAGTTCGGGCGCATATGGTGGTCGCGGTGGAGGCAGCGTCTCATGGTGCGAATGAGAGAGGGGGGGACGGACATGCCGCCCATGCCGCGCGAGGGGAACTCGATCTCATGGTCCCAGTTGATGATGGCCTGACATCTTGACATCTGATTGGCAATGTGACCAAACGGGGGCAGGCCATAGACCATCTGGTACAGAATGCAGCCCAGAGACCAGATATCGCTGGGTTTGCCAAGTTTCATGAGCTTAGGTCGGCCAGGGGCACGGCCTCCTCGGGGGTTGTTGGAGTCCATGAGAGATTCTGGAGACATATAGTTTGGGGTTCCGACTTGGGTCTCGCGATGGACGTTGACAGTCTCATCTGTTTGAATAGCATTGGCAATGCCAAAGTCGATGAGCTTGAGTTGACCTTTGACAAGAACAAAGTTGGCGGGCTTAAGATCAGAGTGGACGATATCGCACTGATGAACAGCCTGCAAACACTCAAGCATTTCCTTCCAGTAGAATCGCACGAAAACCGGGTCGAATTTCGCTGCCTCGGGATTATATCGCTTCCTCAAAAAGGTGTTGAAATCCAGCTCTCCAATCTCCATAAGCTATTCAAAGGTTAGCAAGTAGCTTATAGTCTTTGCTTATTCTAACATACCAAAGTCAGAACCTGCTTCTCGGTGTTCATCTCGCAATCAAACAATTTGATAACTCTCTCCACTTCACCCAGTTTCTTGAGCAGGTCGATTTCGCCCAGATATCCCTTGATGGTCGAATCATCTGCATTCTCCAGGGAAACACGTTTGAGGGCAAACATCTTGCCGTTTTCAGCGGCAACGCGGTAAACCTTTCCACTGCCACCTCGGCCAAGACAATCAAGACGGGTATAGGCAACGCCGTTTACTCGCAGGATATTCCTTCGCTGCTTTGCTTGTGTGGTTGTAGCGGCACCGGCAGTGGTGGTGGCAGCCTCAAGAACAGACATCTTTGGGGGTGGGGGAGGAGCATGGCGTAGCGGAGTGTTTCGAGCCATCGAGGCAAGTGGCTTCCTGTCGGGTGAAGATGCTCTCATCGGAGCCGGATCGGCACTCATGGGTCGTTTCGGCATCTTGTCCAGAAGCACATCCATCGAAGGCTTGTTTCTTTTGAGGCTTGGTTGGACATCGTTCTCTTGATCGCGGCCAGAAGGCAGCTCTGGTCGGGGAGCAGGGAGTCTGCAGTGGATCTCCTCCTCTTGTTGAGGTTTGGCTACTGGCTCGGGAACCTGCACTTCTGGTGTAGATTCCCGCGGTGATGTTTCCCTTGAATATTGCCTAGTGGCACCCAGTCGCAAATCGATGTTGGAGGTATTACGGCGGTGGATTGCTCTGGCGGCTGCTTGTCCACTAACTGGGCTTCCCGAGTTGAAATCCCGGACGCTGTCTCCATAATATGAGGCGGCATGCTGGTCTTCGGCTGGTTGGCCGTCAGTTTCCTGGCTGGACAATATCATGTCTCCGTCTGCGTTTCCTTCGCCCTCCTCCTCGCTCTGTCTTCGGCGACCGCGCCGGGCTGGACCGCTCAAGAAGCTACCCGCAACCTTGCTGACGCGCCTGACGCGCATTGAGCTCTGCAGGTTCCCGTTGTCCTCTGGTCTTGTCCTTGTGCTTGTCGAAGGGTACCTGGAGACGCTGCCATGGTGGAAGGGAGGAGGGTTTCTTGCAACCGTGGCAGGCTCCTCGGGCTGGTCATTGTCCTCAATTGTAGATCTGTCCATCATAGATCGGTCCGCGGATCTCCCTGAAGAAGGACCAGTGGAGCCTAGCCGACTTCTGTTACTGGGAGAACCGGCATTAATTCGCACAACGCGTCCACCTTGCGCCGGGGTATTCACGTCCAGTTGAGAGTCATGTTTGGAATCTTTTGAGTCCTGCTTGGAAGCATAGCGCTCGTCGGAAGACATATCCCGGCTCTCAGGGCGGCTTTGAGGTCGGGATCGTTGGGTGGAGCGAGATGTAGACGTTGAACGTCGCTTGGTGGGCTTTAATTGATTTAGACTTTGAGGAGTGTTGCTTAATCTAACAACTCGTTTTCTCACGGGGCTGATCTCTCGACTTTGTACTTGTGCTGGGCTTGTTGGTCTTGAAGACCTTGTGTCGTGGGGCTGTACGCTTCCGGACCGTCGTTGTCGGCGAGTCTCACTCGTTGAAGATGTCGACGCGTTCAAAGCGCTCGTGCGCCGTCGCGTTCGGGGAGGTGAAACCGGACGCTCTGTGGGCGCGGGATCACCATCATTGAGAAGCGCCTTGGTGAGAGCACTGAGCTTCATAGGTACTGGGATCTCGTCCTCGGAGCTATCATCGTGGAATTGCTGTGGTTTGGGGTGATAGCCATTTGGAAGGGGTTGGTTCGTAGGAGCAGAAAAGCTCTCGTTTTGATTCGCAACTGGGCGCGAAGGCAGTCTCCTAAGGGCTTGTCTTTGCGATGTTCTTCGCACAAGGCCATTGCCTATGGGTGTGGGCGAGGCCGTCGCCATATTAATGTTGTTTTGCAGAGGTTCTTTAGAGCGCGTCCGGGCTGTGCAATAAGTCGAATCGATCAAGGATTGGTGATGGTCCGTCTGGAGAAGGGTTAAAGTATTTGCTACAATTCGATTATTATTGCCATTGCTCGGCTTGCAAGACAAGTTTCCAAAACTTGAGACTATCGCGTCTGGGACAGGGAAGAGAGATAGTATGGTATGGGAGGCGAGGCGTGTTATCCCACGAGAAAATATGGTCCAATCAGTGAGTGACTGGTTGCCTAGCAACGACACTCGGCTCAATCTTAGCGGCCAAGTGTAGGGTTGCAATGTCATGCATCATAACTTGGTTGGTAGCCGAATAGTTTAGTTGATTACTGGTAGTGTGTCATTATGCTGATGATTGATAGAATGAAACACTGATGTAAGATTACCTTTAAGTCTCGCGACCGGTAGACGAGGTAATTGGGTTGACTTTATAAACGGCCTTTCGGTTACCGTGCAGGACAACTGGCGGATCCATAACCTAACCACCCGAATTTAATGTACCTACGCTCCATCTGCATATGCATGTAAACTACCATGTCCAATCTAGCACGGAGAACAATGCGAGAAGAAGGGGTAAAAAAAGAGAATGATTGATCGAGACCCTTTCCAATGACATTAAATAGCATAATTTGAAATTGACTTCCTGGGAGCTTTATGCTCTACTAAGCGTGTAATCCGAGTCTGTTTAGGTTAGTGGTCTAGTACTAAGAATGTCTGCCATAAAATGAGATTGCCATGTAGATAGATACTCGGCATCCTGGATTACGACTCATATTGGTTTTCTGATCCAGCTTCCACTTCTTATATAGAAGAAGTTGTCTAGGTACTAAGGTAGGTAGGCAGCCTTGTATATATCATTTTATGTGCAATGCGATGATACAACTTGCAGGGGCTATAGGTAAGCTGGTAACCTTCCGGTCTTGTCCACAAAAAGGTTAACCGCATGTATTTGACCAATCACGGATTTGAAACGCCAACGTTGCGTTGGGTCGCCAGTGAGCCACATCGTCAACTGGTCCCAAGCTACGTACAGTCTCCCCTCTCCTCTCTCATGCAGTTTCGCTTTCAAGTTTTCAAACTTCTTTCTTTTCGTCCCAAATAGGTCGATGCACTCGCAATGGCAACTCAAAGGGGGCGGCTATGGGCGCGGATTGTATCCTTGACCGTCCTCGTTCTCGCTTTTGCAATTACCGTTAATGCTTCGACTGGCGATAGGTTGCCTGAATTCAAGGACTGTCTCAAGGTGAGGGTAACTAACCACAGCGCAAAGTGACCAGAGACTAATTCATCTTTATAGATCTGCAATGCCGAGAATTGCGCACCAGACAAACCGCAAACGCCAATCCGTACGTGTCCTTGATTATGCCGTTAAAGTACTCTAGCTAATGTGTCTTTCCGTTAACAGCTGTTCTACATCGTCTCCTATTATGGAACTGCGCCAGCGAATGCGACTATGCCTGCCAGCATATAGTGACAGGTCAACGAATGGCCACGGGTCTCCCAGTCGAACAATTCTACGGGAAATGGCCGTTCTACCGTTTCCTCGGCATGCAGGAACCCTTTAGTGTCCTCTTTTCGCTGGGCAATCTCTGGGCGCACTGGCATGGATTGAAAATAATGGACCAAGCCAGGATACCAAAGTCATACTCTATGCGGATATTCTATGATTGGTTGGCCTACGTTGGCATAGCTTCTTGGACGTTCAGCTCCATATTCCATACTCGTGACTTCCGTGTCACTGAGGAGCTCGACTATTTTGCTGCTGGCGCCAGTGTACTATACGGACTATACTATACGGTGGTGAGGGTCTTCAGGCTCGATAAGCGCACACCCCAAAGACAAACCACACTCCGAGTCTGGTCGCTCCTTTGTGCCTCCCTCTTTCTTGGCCATGTCTCATATCTGAAGTTCATCCGATGGGATTATACTTATAACATGGCTGCGAATGTGGCGGCCGGCATTGTTCAAAACGTACTCTGGACGTGGTTCAGTTTCAACAGGTATAGAGAATCAAGGCGTATATGGGCGGCCTGGCCCGGTTTTGTGGTCGCTTGGGTCATCTTTGCCATGAGCATGGAACTTTTTGACTTCCCGCCTTGGCTGGGTTGCATTGACGCCCATAGTCTGTGGCATCTTATGACTATTGGGCCTACTATCCTATGGTACAAGTGAGTTATATCGTGTATTGATTCATTCCAGTCACATTGCTAACGGTGGGTAGTTTCCTTGTTAAAGATGCTCAGGACGACATGGCTCGTAGTCAGAGACTCAAGCTTTAGTCAGGAGCAGGCCCATACTATAAAAACAACATCTCATAGAACTAATTAAACGGTTTTGATACTTGTGGCGTAATCTTCTCTGAGCACAAGTGCATGATTTCTATCGTAATTAATCTGCAGATAGGTATATAAGGAAGCAACTGACAACGTCAAACAAGGACCCCACTTTCTTTTCATCCATTGAAAATCAATTCTTCATGGACCGAGATTACCTGCCCATCTATTTAGATACATCTCTTCCAACACCCATCATCTAAAATTAAGCCCAATATACACGTTTCCCTCACCTTTTTTCGTTTCGTTATAAGCCATGATCAATTATGGTCGTGTTCACTACTTATCCTCCTGAAGTTCATGTGCTGAGAAGATCCCGCACCGACAGTCCCCGGCCCTTGGAATCGCGACGATCGTTATTAAGCATCAGCAATGCAGCCATAGCCTCCTGATCCAGTTCACTTTGAGGGTTGAGTGCTGGGCTTGTCAAGGCCGACCCTGGCGCCGAGGCATTGCTCCTGGCGTAGTGTGGTGCTCCGTATATCTGCGGACCGAACGCGGGCGATGTCCCGGCAGAAACGCTATAGCTATATCGACGATGGTCGGTTGATGCTGAAGAGTAGGACTGTGCTCGATTACGAGAGTCTTGCGGAGGAAGCGCAGGGGATGCAGATGGATGGAGGGCATTTTGATCCGGCATGGCATTTAGAGCAGGCGATGTGGCATCGGAATCCTCCATCTCAATATCATCATCACCAGCTGGGTCGCCTTGGAAGGTTGGGTGGAATTCACGAATGGACGGTAACCGCTCTCGACCCGTGGGTGTTTGACGGCCAGACTCTGTCTGGCCATTGTCATCCTCCTGCTGTGCTTTCAACTTGGAGACACAATCCTCCAAGTACCGGATGTATTCGATCGAAGCCTGGATAAGAGATGGGTTAGTCAACCATCTTCAATCTTTGGGCGTAGAAACTGGACAGCGATATACCTGAAGAATGGATAGTTTGTGCATATCCCCTGTACAAGCTGGAATCATGCCCTTGAGGACAGAAAATTCCTCATTCATTTTGCTCCGCCTTCGACGTTCAATTAAACTGTGTGCGGTTTTCCTGGCGATCTTTCTTCCCGCGGCGCTTGTAGCACTGGGTTGCTTCTTTTTCGTCTTATCATCCGTGCCCACATCCCCTAGAGATGCTGCTGCGACCTTTGAGTTGGCTGCTGTGGCTATGGCTTTTGCAGCCGTGCTGCTTTTACCAGTCGACTTCGTCTTTTCCTTGTTGGTGTTATCGCCGCTTCCGTCCTGTCGAGGTTTCATCTGGATTATCTTCCGGGATCGAGTTGGCGGAGGTGGTAGGGCAAACGAGTTATCCTTTGCATCCCTGGCAGCTGATGAGCGGCGTCGAGCCTTTACGGTTTCGGCTGGCTGCATTGGGTATGTTGCTCCCGGTGAAGGAGTGCCGACCTGGTGCGACTTTGTATCTGTCGGTGAGACCTGAGATGAAATCGTGGGTGATATGCGAGAAGCGTCATAGATTGCTGGAGGCGGCAGCTCGAATGAGAGTTGAAAAGAAGCAAGCTGCTTAGTCCCGTCTTTTCCTTTAATGTCGGATGAAGAGCCTGGAGTGAGCGGAAGACCTGGCCGGGGCATCTTGGCAATGCTGGGAGTTCTGAGTCTGGAAACAGTTCTGCTTACTAGAGTGATGAATTGAATACGACAGCTAGTGCTAATGTCAAGGGAAAGGGCATATGGGAATAGTATGAGGATGATAGTCGCAGCTTTCGATAAGTTACAGTGAACCGAAGTAGGGACAGCGACTAAGAGCTTTTGTTGCTGCTGATCAAACTGTTTTGTTCAGACCACAGGGGAAAGAGACACAGTGAGGACCCTTTTCTAGAAGAGGACAATATGGACTGCGGGCGAGTATGGGCAAGTTCCAGTCTCGTTTTAGAGTCAAGACATGGACATGGGGCGAAAGACATTAAATTGGTCAACTCGGGACAATCTACCAGGCGTGCTCCAGCGATGGAGAGACGGGGCCTTTACATGCAGAGACGGATGCGCAACGCTACCACGCCTCCCAGTTCAAAGGGTTTCATGTCTGAGCCCGCTGTTTCCCTCCAATCCAGCTCGAAGAAGTGCAAACTACATCTCAGGCTTTGTCCGACTTGAACCTAGAACGACCGGGTTAAAGAGAACTGAGTTCATGGACCAAGCATCATCGAGGAAATGGTCGCGTGCTCTATTTGGTGGAGAGCGAATCAGCGTGGGGGATTGACAAACGTGGTCAGAGTAGGCTTTTCGGTGGGCAGGGGTTCAGTCTCAGAAGTACAGAAAAGAGGCTTAGATTGGCGTCTATGCTGGATGAAGAAAGACGGAAAGTTACTCGAACTTCGTACAGGAGGGCACGAGGGGCTATAGCGTGCTACATTGGTAGCCATTGGCTCGAGATGAAAAGATGAGGTGCCATGATAAGCCGTGATGGTGTGAGTCGAGACTAACAGAGGTGAGCGAAATGCAATTCCCAACATACGAATATATTCGCATCGGCGACACAATTGAATATACATAAAGCCGATGGTAACAGGGAGTCAAGACAAGCATTTGCACAGACCAATTGTCCTTGACAACAGTAAGTTTGGCTCAAATAAACGTTGGGGCAATAACATGAGCCCTGTCTGCGAGTGAGAGAAAGATGGGGGCATGGGAGGGGACCTTTGAGATCTCCAATCTGACTCCAATATTTGACTCCACCTCCGCCATTCCACAGAACAACTCCACAAGTCTATTATCTAAGAGTCAGGACTGATGCTTCATTCAGTTGCCAATTAGGCAAAGACAAACAGCCAGTGCAGGAGGGCACGTGTCTCATTGGAACTCTACGGGCTTACAGACTCATACTCTCAAAACAAAAAACAGGACATTATCCGAGACTTGACCATATTTGATTTGGCCAGAACAATAGAAAGAAGGGTTGTAACTTGAGTTTAAAAAAATTGGCTTTATTATTTGTCCTTGGACTTAATTGAGCACGTGCGCGTCTTCAAGACGTCGACGACTCTTCTATCATGCAGCAGCAGCAGCAGCACACTCTGTCATTTTCCCCAATTCCGCATATGGGAATCCCACCCATCACCATCTTGTGTGAGCCAACGTGGGGAGATACCCCGGGGCGGCTCTTTGCCAAGAACCTACCCCTGACACGCCACAGACCCACGAACAAGCCTTGACCACCTGAACTTATTCTTCAGTTTGGCAACAAGGCTTGATAGACATGCGGTCTATTTTGTTGTCCGGTGTGCCTTGTTTCCTTTTATGTCGTGAGCAATAGCCCTGATGTGATGCAGTATTTTCATCCAGATCATTCATGTCATATCATATCATCCAAACTCCACTCTGACCTCCCAATTTGGGTACGTGTGTTCGCCACTTAGACCTCGTTGCTGGGGTAGGTGACCTTAGTGGTAGGAACGAACTCCTCCTTGATGGCTCGAACATTGACGAAGCGGGTCAGAAGGTTCTGGCTACCAGCCTTGTCGTTAGTTCCAGAGGCACGAGAGCCGCCGAAGGGCTGCTGGCCAACAACGGCACCAGTGCTCTTGCAGTTGACGTAGAAGTTACCAGCGGCGTTGCGGAGGTGCTCCTCGGCGAAACGAGAAGCCTCGCGATCAGCAGCGAAGACGGCACCAGTCAGACCGTAGTCAGAGGTGGTCTCGATGAGATTACAGACATCAGCCATGGCGTTAGGGGCGGCGTCATCGTAAATGTAGGTGGTGAGGATGGGACCGAAGAACTCTGTAGAGAAGAACTTGTGGCAGGGGTTGGTAGTGGCGTAGATGGTAGGGTGGACGTAGTAACCCTTAGAAGAGTCGTACTTGCCACCAACGACGAGCTCGAGGTCCTTGTCGCTCTTGGCCTCATCGATAGCACCAGAGAGCTTCTTGAAAGAAGCCTCATGGATGACGGGACCCATGAAGTTGAAGTGCTCGGTGGGGTTGCCAATCTTGATGGCCTCAACCTCAGCGACGAGCTTCTCTTTGAACTCGGGCCACATGGACTTGGGGACGTAGAGTCGGGAAGTAGCACTGCACTTCTGGCCCTGGAATTCGAAAGCACCACGAACGGTCTGCTTGACAGCGTTGTCAATCTCGGCCGTGGGGTCAATCAAGTGGAAGTTCTTGCCACCAGTCTCGCCAACAACGCGGGGGTAGCCTCGGTATCGGCCCTCAGCGATACCCTG
The DNA here is from genome assembly GCA_014898975.1 of Fusarium nodosum. Classification (NCBI taxonomy): domain Eukaryota; kingdom Fungi; phylum Ascomycota; class Sordariomycetes; order Hypocreales; family Nectriaceae; genus Fusarium; species Fusarium nodosum. Next base: position 176,159 of record JAAVUE010000014.1, read on the forward strand.
ACCGATGGTGCCGTAGAGCTGACGGAAAACACTGGTGCTTCCAGTATAGTGGAGGGCAGCAAACTCCTTGTGCTCAAGGACAACCTTGGTGATGTCGACGGGGTTACCAGGGACGAACTGGATAACGTCCTTGGGGAGACCAGCCTCGATCAGGATCTGGTAAACGAGCCAGTTGGAGGCAATGGCGAAGTCACTGGGCTTCCAGACAACGACGTTACCGAGAAGAGCAGGGGCACCAGGCAGGTTACCGGCAATGGCAGTGAAGTTGAAGGGGCTGACAGCGTAGACGAAACCCTCAAGGGCACGGTACTCGAGACGGTTCCAGACACCGGGAGAGTTGTGCTCGGGCTGGATGCTGTAGAGCTGCTCAGCGTAGTGGACGTTAAAGCGGAGGAAGTCAGCCAGCTCGGCGGCGGCATCGATCTCAGCCTGCCAAGCGTTCTTGCCCTGGCCGAGCATGGTAGCAGCCATGATGTCGTAACGGTACTTGGTGGAGATCAGATCGGCAGCCTTGAGGAAGACGGCGGCTCGATCGGCGAAGGGGAGAGCCTCCCATGCAGGCTTGGCCGCCAAAGCAGCGTCAATGGCAGCCGCGACATCGGCAGTGGTGGCAGTGTGGTAAGAGGCAACGGTGGTGGCATGGTCGGCAGGGTTCTGCTGCTTGGAGAGAGCGGAAGCCTTGATCTATGAGATTTTGAATTAGACATAGCTCTTGTGATGACCGAGAACGGCATTTGCGGCCAAACTTACCTCCTTACCGCCAACGACGACGGGAACCTCGATGGGCAGCTGCTTTTGGAGCTTCTCGATAGCAGCAGTCAGACCCTGTCGCTGCTCGCTGCCCTTGGTGTAGTGCTGGTTAGGCTCGTTGAAGACCTTGGGGGTCTTGAAAGAAGCCAGGGTAGCAGCAGTTCGCATCTGCTGGGTTCGGGCAGCGGTGCGAAGGCCGCGAGCACCAGCCCGGTTAAGGAGCATCATGGAAGACATTGTGTGTGATTTGTATGTGTTCTTCGTTATCGGGGGAGTCGTCGAAGATGGTGGGAAGGTGGGGGGTATCACAAAAGCAAAGAAATCACAGGTTCGACGACGTTCGAAGATTTAGGATAAAGAAAAAGGACAGGAAAGAAAGAGGAGGAGGAATCCGATGATGGGGGAATAGAAGTAGGTATAAGAAGAAGTCCAATTCCATCCTGACTAACAGAAATTCCGAATTCAGTTGCAGTATCACGACTCAGACCCAGAACTAGACCCAGATCTCGCGTAACAAATCCTCCAATATTCCATCAAAAAAGCTGAACTGCCGCCGTTCGCCACGCGAGCTAAGCTAAGTAAAGCAAGCTACATCTTATCATTGTCAACCTCTCAGAGACTCTCTTTGGGCTAATCTTTTTTGTTTGCGTTCGCGGCTTATCACGGCCTAAAGAGAATCTGCGTGGGGAATGAGCACATGACGTCGCCAGCCTTCCCCAGCTACGGTCAGCCCGGGGATCGAGATTGATTGGTCAATGGCCTTTTCCATGCTGGGGCCGATCTCGGCAGATGGGGCATGGCGTGTTATCTTTTGTTGCCCGCGAAGAGCCGCAACCCGTTACTATGAGAACACGAGCCTTTTTTTTTGTATTCTTATTCTGCAGTGCCAAAGTGTCTTAGTACTTACTTGCTACCAACAAATGGATATTATTTTCGATTAAATCCTTACTGCTGAGTCTCCTAAACAAAACCAAGGTTGAGTATTTCTCATGCAAATCCATCATACTGTATGTATGTGCATCTCCATGGAGGGCAGCCAAGGATGTGAGCTCTAGTTTAGTTCACTGGGGTGTTTGATAAACTTATGGCCGCGCTTTTCCGAACGTGGGGTACCTGAAAGGTCATGTGCCATATCAACTTGGTACAGATAGCGACTACGTTAGAACCATCTCGCGTCAAAGACTTTACCTGTTTTGACTTGGTGAGCCTGGGGAAGAAAATTTCCTTATCTGTTCCATGCAACACATGTTTTTTCATGATGGCTTGACACATGCTAATGTGAGAATGTACTGGATTAAACGTAAACTAGAAATAATAAACACTACAATACTTAGTAGCCTCGTCAACCCGCCAAACATCTCGAGTACTTATATCTGAGGCTCCAACTCTTCGCATCCTTCAACCGCTATTTCGTGTGCTTGATGTCATACAATTGTCTTTAACGGGTATAAACAAACAGAAGCTCCCCCATGGGAACATTCACTCTCTCGCTGGTTGGCTGGGTATCTCTTATCCTTTCCCAGATTCTCTTCACTTTCGCTGCCTCACTCCATCAATTAACTTTCGTGCTTTTCGCTTCGCCCTTTGCAAGCCGTTGCCGGCCCGGCCCCACATACGTCGGGTCCACCCCTTCGCTACTCTCCAGCCGGTTGCACTGACCCGTGTATCAAGTTTGACAGCGGCATGGTCATTATACATATCCCGCACAGAAGCCTTCAATTCGTCCTACTGCTGGCTTCCTGACGTGACCGACGTTCTGGGTGTGTTTGGCTCATCTCTTTGCCGGTAGTTGAGCAATGGCACAGTCAATCCGTACATCTCTGTTCGACCCTCCTTGTCGTGCTGGTCAATTTCCACGTTGATGCACACATCGAGTGTTCCATCATTGGCTCGTCCATGGGTCTCTCGTGATGCCGCCTTATGTGTTGTTCCTGCCTGAACTTCACCCCTGTGAAGAACCTTGTGGCCGTCATTCCCCAAGAAGTTCTGCTCCGAAGTCTCTGTTCCGTTCTCATTTACACTGCCGTTGTGAGCAGGGGGGTTGTTGGGTGAGTTCTCGGTAATGGTCGCAAAGTTGCGGCTAGGCATTGTGCAGCTGTTGTGGTTGGCTGTCTTGTTGGACTCGCCAGGGTCTTTGTTGAACAGATTCAGCAGAGTCTCATCCGTCTTGGCGTTCAAGTGATGAATCTTGTTCCTCCTTGCCAAAAGGTTTGCAACAGCTTGAGGCGGTGGCTTGTTGACAATGGCTGAGGAAACGACGTTCACCATATAGCGGTGGTCCTCCTCAGCAGGAATCTTGAGGTCAGGATTGGAGTAGAAACGTCCCAGTGCAGCCAGATGCACGTCACCTCCAAGAATTGTCACACGGGCGTTATGCTCAGCAGCAATCTTTTGGAGCTCCTCCATGAGCTGGCGTCTCTCCTTCTTGTGCGTTCTCGCGGTGTAATGGTCATCCAGGTCATCCAGCAGATCAATGCTGCCGTCGAATTGGTTGAAGAGACTTCCTCCGAGTCCAAATCGTTTGTTGAGAATCTTGATGGGACCCATAACAGGACTGCGGAAGATGTTCTCAAGCCAGGTCAAACGCTAAAACATGTCAGTCAGACGCTCTATACTCATCTGTCATGTCTGGAAAAACACATACCGGATACGCGATGGGGATGCCGAGGAGCAGAATTACATGCTTGATCGGCTGCCCTGCCGCTGCCGTCGCTTCGAGCTCCGAACGCAGTCTTGAGAAGATCTTCTTATACGTCTCAGGATAATTGACTTGATGGCGCGTGCGCTGTGCTTCAGAGTCAATTCCTGCTTGTCGTTGTGGAACGTGATTTACTGACCTCTACTCGTGCGTCGATGCCAATGAGAGCGATGCGGGCTCCGAGACGGGTATATATGTTGAAAGAGCGCTCAGCAACATATGGGCCAGGATGGTCACCGACAATGTACTCGGGCGATTCAATCATTGGCGCGACGTAAGTATTGATAAGCTGGTTGGGGTCAGGTCCCTGAGTACTTGCTTCAAGAGCAGCATGGTCTGATATACGTCAGTACGAGTCACCGCAAAAGTCCACGAAGCCGTCGTACCAGAGGTGTATGTTGATGGCGGCGGCGGCAAATGATGTTGGAAGAGCATGTAGTATTTATGGGCAGTACCACCAATACCACGAAACACATCGCATTGCATGAAATCATCGACATATGAGCCGAATCCGTCAATAATCTAGAAAATCGTTAGCAGCGAGCGTGCCACTGCTGTCACAGTCATGTCCTAGACTTACATCATGGTCATCCCAGATATTGATCTGGGGAATCTGGCCGTTGACACCAGAAAACGGCTCAGTATTGTACCAACGGATGTAGTTCTTCAGGTAGTAGTCGTCACATTGAGCTCGTAGTGTCTCGGGGAAGGGGTGATGTCTTCTCTTTTTGGGGTTACTGATGCTGGTCCATTCGCGTAGAGGACCATCAACTCGGATCCCATCGTTGTAGATCTGATCACCACCGCCAATCATGACATGATAGGGAAGTTCGCGATGCTTTCGTGTAACATCGTTCCATAGAGCCGGGCCACTCCAGGCCTCCTCGTCAGTCCCGACACTGAAACCGTTGCACGAGTGAAACATCATGCGAAAAGACTCGGTTGCAGCAGGAACGAAGAATCGGTTCACTCGAGGCTTGTGCTCGCTTGAGAAGCGCATCTCAGGTAGAGCATAGTCGTAGCCACATTCGATGTCCTGGATCGGAACACTAATATCGAAAGCCCAGAAGGTATTGCGCAGGTCGGAGTAGAGGCAATGTCCGTCTACACGTGCCTCCTCGCGTGCTCCGTTGGTCGCATTGCCACCATCCGGGAGCGTGACAGCTAGGTTGAGCGTCAAGTAAGGCTGGTGTAGAGGAATCTTGCCGCCACCTTCCACGACAACAAGCACACTACCATGCCAGCGCCCCTGGTTCATATGGCGATAGTTCAGGAGAGGACCGCAAACAATTGTCTTTCCATCAGGGGCGTCTTGCCCAGCATGGCTTTGGCCAACATTGTCGCTCACAATGGCGCCGTTAGCATCGCCCGCGGCGGCAGTGATGGGCCTGTATTTTTCTGTCTCACGATTGTCGTCTTCTGGTTTGATACGCGACTGGTTGAGGAAGTTTACGAGGCCGCCCGTGTCGGTATTTTGTTGATGAGGATCTCGCGGTGGACCCTCGCCAGTGAGCTGCGAAGCATGCGCAGCGTAAGCAGATGACTCCTGGTGCCGCCAGCGGCTGGCCGATGCATGGGGATTCCGTTGCGACTCAGTGGTCACTGGTCTTTCTCCTGCTTGCGACATTTTGCGAATCTGGTCGCGATCAAGAGCCAGTGTTGGTTCTTGGGCAGCTTAAGATGGAGGCCTCCAGTGTGGTCCAGGCAGGATTGTCGCAAGTTTTATGCGACTAATGTCGGGCGGGAAAATGGACGACGCGGGTTATCACTGAGCGCGACGAGGACAGCAGTCCGACTGACTATGTACTCTTCAAACTCTTCGATACAGAACAAACATATGCTATGAAAGCCCAGAAAGAAGCCGTAGCAATGAATACTAGAAGAACGAAATTGACAATGTCCAGGAGAAAAGCTCGAGGGCAAGACCGACGGGAGAGGAGCTTAGACTAATGGTAAGACACCGAGACACAAAAAAACATAGTACAACTGGGTGATGACGCAGGTGCAACCAACCAGACACATCCCGTCCCATCTGCTGGTGCAGGGGTCATGGGACAGCTAAGATAAGACTTTGGAAGCACCAGAAGGAGCGTACTTCTCCTCACTCTACGAATGATATATACCAATTGGTGTTAGACCCGAGGTCACTGCTGATTCTTTCGCCAACTGGTTAGCGACACCAACAACGCTCCAGTTCAAGTAGCAGGACTTGAGGGAGCGCTTCATTTGAGGCACGAGGCACAGACTAAAATTATACAGTAGCAATTGAGATCAGGGAATTAGGTGGGATGAGATGGCGCCAAGCGAAATGTCGAGTCTTTTATTGGTCAATCGGTTATAGTGGAAGCGATCCCTTGGAGAATCCAGGGAAACCAAGACACCAACTCGTTATCAAGCTCCATGATTGACTTTACGTGAATGCTCAATGGTTGACGGGGTAAATTTGTGTGCAGAAATCTTCATTTATGGTATAAACTGGAGTCGATAATTGTAGAAGTCGATGTCTTTTCATGGTCAACCTACCAAGGTAAACGCGAGTTAACCGTTTCTTCATTGGTCTTTATCACGAGAACAACATGAAACGGCAACAATCAAAATCCACATATCGACGCCATCTAATTTCGAGCACCGCCAAGATCTTCAAGCCAATCGATTACGTGAGGGTCATGGATAACTCAACTCGCTCTTCTTGTGCGCCTCGATATCCAACCTACCCGGTAGCGGCATGTCTTCATGTTCGTGAGCTGTTATCCTCTACTTGGAAGTTTAATCAGGTCTAATTGTCTTCAGCCCAAAATTCACAAGTGTCTTCAGTAATAAGCTAGAAATTAAGCATGAAGTCCCTACTGACGTCATTCAGTTGTTTTTTGCTAGTCCCTTCTTATGGGTAAACGCTGGATTGAATCCGATTCATCAAGAAGCAGTATGTTTACCAAGCACAGGACTCTTTTATCATATCTCACCACTCTCGACGGAGATCTGCCCTGCATTCCTTGTATACTCGTACTATTATTTTCTGCACTAGGTTAGTTAAAACTTATCCTTTGTTCATATATCGAGCCTAGCAATCAGTTCGCTAACCAGGCCACATCTATTGTTCTGATCCCGAGACTGAAAAAGATACACGATAGAATCATGCCAAGGCAGTGCCGAAGCTTCTTCAGGACGGATAAACTACTAAGAAACCCACATGAAGAATCGTACAAACTGTACTGGTGTTGGTTGAATTTTGCCAGCGTGATTCTCGTGACAGCCCCACATGTTATTACATAAGCAAAAATGCTGTCATATCAACCTCAAAATTTCGTCGAAAATTTTACTTCTTCCACAACTTGCAATGCAGTGTTCTCGAGGAACGCCGAGTCGTCGGCCACAATCGAATTACAACACATGATCTCTGACGGTGAAACCTCGATCATCTCAAGATCACCGCACAGGTTCGAAGAGGAGCTTGAAACACGAGGAAGCGCGGTTGCTATCGACCAACTCGTACGTGGCTCAACCTGTCGACCTGATGCACAAGATCTCAAATACGAGTGATCGAGACAAGGTTATCCCCGGTAGGTGAATACTCGGTGAAACAATGAAACGCAGTCAAAACTGCAAACGGCATTAGTGTGTACAGCAATTGAGCTCTTCTATGCTCGCCTTGCTGAAGGAATTTTCTTCGTGCCAAGATTGATAACCCCCCTACTATTACCAAACACCTCTGTTCTTGTAATCCCACAGACACTGGTGCATGAAGATAGGGGTACATGCCATCACATTGGCCATGTTACTACCAAAATATATTTTCCAAACTGACCATGAAATCGAAGAATGCCAACGCTTCGATGGCTGCAAGAATGTTGGCACTGTTACCATAGATGCTCCCTTACATGAGCCAAGATGAAGCTAGCCCCGCTGTCTTAGTTTCTAACATGGGGATTTCGCAGAGCCAGGAGTCGACCGCTAAGTTTGACGTTGTGAACCCCTAATTCGCCAAGCGGCTTGGGTCGTATATGTGTAAGGATGGAAAGACGAAAGACAGCAGCATGCACCTCGCATGTTGGACGTTTAGTCAAAATGCCAAGCGAGACAAGCCTTGTTGGGCGGTCGTCAGATTGGTGAGAAGCCCACATCACCGCAAGCTTTTGGGCTTGGTATCAGACAAAAAGAAAGAAAGAAAAGATGCGGTGGGCGAAAGGCAAAAAGAGCCACATTAGGGGTTGTGTTGGCAACAGGCGGCCTGGTCAGTGCATGCAGGCCCATCAAGTTGGAACTTCGTCTACCTCGGATTCAGCCGACCAGGGATCCATAATGTTATCTGTACTAGTAACTATTTGCAGGGCCGCAGCCAAGGTCCCAATTGTTGTTCAACTCGTCGGATGAATTACCCAACCAAGACGTAGCCCTACGATTGATTACAGTTACACATGCGTAGCTGAGAGAATGGGGCTACAGGAAGGGGCCTCAGCCGTATTCCGAAGTTGAACAGCATGATGCATGCAAGGGAAACCGATGTGAATGCTGGTTGAGAAGTTGTGCCACCAGCTTACATGAGCTGTACTCTACGTTACGGTGTACCCAGTCATATATACTTCGCCCGTCGCAGCCGCAACCGCAGCCCCATTCATAGGTAGTAAGCAAACAAATAAAGTTGGGGAAATATGATGACTAGTGATGCAGAGCATGGTAGACAGATAACATGGAGAATCATTCTGTCACCGCCAAGGTCCTCAACGGAACATACAACCAATAGCTCTAGCACGTGTAGTTATACAAAGACGCGCATGAAATAAACAAGGACAATCCATCACAAGTTAACAGCCATGAAACCGACACCCCGTTGACGGGCAGAGTTTCGGATCACCGATGAGAGACTGAGTAGCTATCTGTAGTCTACTGGGATGACGAGAAACATTTCTCCTAGAGAATGAGACAGATCCGTTGCTAGGCTCGGGAGAAAGACACGTGCGAAACAGGCGCCTCTTGCTCAGCTCTGAAATTGCCATGGGCCCGGTAAGTATTTGGCGTGGTAAGAAACATCTTAGTATGCGAATTCTAGACTTAATCGGGTAAATGGATTCGAGCAGTCAATGAACGAACGTCATTAACACGTTGTGTGAACAATCAACCGATACATGGTGGTACCTCAGGGTGGGGGCTACCTTGGTCTTAGTGAGCTGCGTGCTTAGTTGCTCCAAGAAACATCTTATCCATGGGTTATGGTCATGGTCATGGCTGAAAGGACCCCTTTCTCGGAGTCTGAGCTTCCCGAGGTCCTACCATCACGTATTTTGAGATGTACGAGCCGATCGATCACTTACTTCTTTGTTCTAGATGTCTGCATGATATGCTGCAGTTGGATCACTAAGGAAATAACATTTTGGTATCTACTCCGTAATAAGCGGTAGTTGAACAAGCGGGTAGAGAAAAGCAAAGGAAAAAGAAAAAAGAATAGAAAATAGACGTCCTGGCTTGACCTTGTCACGGAGAAAAGCCTACGCTTTAGCTCCCTTTTTTGCGGTTGGCGGGTACAGACCAGACTACAGTACAGCCCGAGTACGGCATGACGATTGTCCACTAAGCGATCGATCCATTGGCTTCGCAGCCGACTTTCAACGGCGGCTATAGTTCTGTATTTTATTTTACCTAGTGAGAGGCGGCTCCATGCACAATTTGGAATAATCTGGGCCTTTCCCGTGAGGATTGAGAAAATTAGACTAATAATCTTGTCGTTTTCCTCTCCTTAACAGTTCCTAGTATTAAAGGGGCAGCTCATTACAGTTTGGCAGTGCGGTGCAGTAGTATCGTACAGTGATTTATCGGCCCTCAATCTCGGACAACCCCATTGATTCCACTTTTTGAATGAACCATGATACATTAGTACCTACTTCTTGGTTAGCCAATAATGGACGACTTCTAATCATGCGAAAATTGATGGAATTAATCGTTGTCTTGACAAAATGTACAGAGTAATCCTAGGTGATACAATATCAATACATTCGTGGATCCTCCACATACCGATCAAGTACGTACCTATGAACCATCAACCATCAGATATAGATCTTCAACCGCAGATGAAGCCCGTTGCTATGTCTTTTCTATGTTCAGTCAGTCAGTACATTCCTAAAGAACGACAAGAGTCAGCATCAATGATAAGATCCACCATCAGTTGTTCGTTGTCACGAATTTGGGCCCATCGAGTCCACTAACGAAATCTCAGCCGGACAGGCAACCGGACGCTGAACAATGTCCGATGTTATTTGAGACATCCGACGCACATGTCAAAAGAGTAATAGAGGCTTACGGACTTGGTTATTGCGGGATCTCGTACTAGAACTTGAATGAAGTGCACTTGTTATTATTTCACCCTTGTGCCGTTATCGCTCAAAGTGTTTAACATGTCTCTTAATGGGGCACCTAGCGATGGATCAAACTCATGATCTCCATCTAGCACGGCCGAGTTGCTTCGCGATTAGCTGGCCTGTCTCGACTCTGGGAGCTAAGAGACAGGGGGCTTATAGTATTGTGAATTCCCAATCGACGATCTGATTTAACCGTCCTTCTGTACATGAGAAAGCTTGAATGCATTCACATATTACCGAAAAACTTGGAAGTTGAGGTTTCCGAAACACTTGTTTCACCGATTTGGGGATCAGAAATACCATGATCTTTAAGCGCTCTTTGCTCCTATGACAGACCTGTGATATGGGTGAACAAGTGGATAAATTTCTCCGAATTTTATCTGGTATAGTCTGTAGGTACGCTTGTGACAACTCCAGTTCCGAGAAGAGTATCCGTATAAATGCGAAAGTTCGAGGTCGAAAGTCAACTTTACTCTGCGTCTCGCCCGCCGCCACCAAAGCTTCCACATGGGAGCTGCATGTCGCGAGGTACAAATGCTTTCCAATAGTACTATCCGTCGGGTTAGCTATGGCTACCAAGGAATCTAAAATATGAGACTCGGTGTCAGACGAATGTATGACACAACTGGTTCGGAACAAAAACTTGGATAACGAATGATGCTCGTTGCCCCCGACCTGGTCTCACTGCGTCTCACTCTGCTTCGTTGTCAACACCGTTCGGTGATGGGTTGCATTCGCTTCTGTCCAATCTTTTCTCATGTACCTTGTGTATGTACTTTAATCTGTGCCTCTTCAGCTCCTTGTACCGTCAGGCTTTCGACCCCTGGAGAAGGAGAGTGCCGTGGCCTTGGACGAATAGCATGTCGCCGACATGAATATGAATTGCCAGCAATTCTGCTGGGAGTGTGCCTTGTTTCTTTCTTTGATCATGCATAGCGAGCTTTCTTGGGATAACATAGCATAAAGGTCCCAATGCAGGCGCATCGTTATCGGATGTTTCAATCTTGTGTAAGTCCAAATGCGACTTCCCAAAAGAATGACACAAGAAACAAACAAAAGAAGATGGTGCTCAGACTCGACGCCTCATCAATGAATGACGTTTTCGTTCATTTCACAGGCGTTGATCGAAATTGGATGGAGCTCGTTCGTTGGAGTGGTTCATCTGCTGAAGCTGCGCTCAATTACGGCGCTCCACCCCGCCAATGCTTCAGCTTATTAACGCCCCTGGCCTAGGTTGCCTTGCCTTGCCCTATCCGCCGTCCTGACTTGCTAACTCAGGTGGCTTTCTATAGAACGGAGCAGAGTTGGGAACAATTATTTCATCTTTTAATCTGTGCGTTGACCCATCCTGATATCCTGACATCCCAGTTAGACAACTGCGCGCAGCCCCTTCTGGGCATAGCCTCATTTCATTTTTGGGGGGGCTCCTTGTACTGTACTGTACTGTACTGTACAGCCCAGCGCAGCCCAGTACAACCAACACATGGAAGCTGGGCGGGCGGATACTTCGGCCTTCTCCCTACGGATTCCCTGTCAATCAACTCCTCTGTCTTGCCGCTCCTCCACCCCGGCTAGTCCGCGGCGATCCTGTATGTGGAGGTTGCAGGTTGCAGCTGCAGGCCGCACTAGTCAAAGCCCAGGTACTCTATGGTAAAATACGAGTCCACCTTATACCAGGTTAGGCCTGCACTTCCATTTGCTGTGCTGCAATTGCGGTTTCTAGTTCTATCTATCGAAACCCTGAGAAGCCTCATCCTTCTTTCTTCCAAATCACTTGGAATCTTTCGCATTGCAGTCCTACAACATTTACTCTTGTAGTAACCCTGATACCTCTGCCGGCCAGAGAAGCCTCGAATAATGGTGATCTGAGATACGTTTATTTACTTTGTTAATTTTTCACATACGGTCGGCTTTCCAACAAGAGAAGCATCAACCTCTGGGACGCTTCTCTCGTTGAAGCCCGCTCAGTATTCTGCTTTTCATGTCATGAGATGACTGGTCCTACCATAATGATGGCTCCGGCCGTGGAACCCTCGTCTTCTTTCCCGCGGTCTCAATCCAGCCTGGACCTGGACCTGGACCTCCTCTCGTTATCTTCTCTCGAAAACCCTTCATCTTCCTCCTCAACAACAACACCGATACCGCAGCGCGAGAATATTTCTGATACTCAATCATTACCCAACTTCGATCTTCCTACCTTCAATGTCGATTTCAACCTCGATACAAACCTCGATACGATCGTTTTTCAGCCCGGGGAGCAACCGGCTGAGATCAAAACGCCACCACCTCCCTCAATCATTGAAACAAAAGAGGCGCCCGAAGAAGTCTCACGGTTTAGACACGCCCGAAAAAGAACGAGCTCGCTCATAGATACTCGAGGCTGGCTTCCAGGCTCCAAGAGCACGTCAGATCTTCACAGTCTTGGCGAAGAGCCCCCTCGACCGACCACCTCTGCAGGAGACAAGAAGTTTGGCGATGGGTCGATCGGAAATCTGAAACCCATAGAGAAACCGCTGACAAAATCCGAATCTTTTGTCAATTTTGCCAAACGCTCATGGAGACCTTCTCGCTCCCCTTCGCCCATGAAGAGTGCCGATTCTGCCAAAGAAAATGACGACCTGTCTGGGCGCAACCGATCCGAGAGCACAACCTCGATGAAATTAACCAAGACTCGCAAACGCCCTGGCTTGACTGTCGATCAAGTGGATAAGAACAAGTCGAGCGAATCGCTTAAGTCTTCCACCCCTAAAGCCTTCTCCCGAGCGAGCAGCTACTTTTCCAAGCTCAAACAAAAACAAGCGGGCTTGTCAAAGCTCAACACGAATACCGACTCCGATACCAGCTGTGCTTCTTCGGCCACGAGTCTCGCGCCACCAGCTTCAACCACCACAGAAGATCATACACCGCAATCTTCCGCCTACGATACCACGTCTGCTACAACAGTGACTGATGAATCTTCTGTTGAGATGCCGCCTCAGCAGAGAGATGTGTTGTGGTCCTCTTTCAAAGCGATCGACGAAGATTTTAAGGGGTTCCTTGCCAAGAGCACCGCACAGCGCATGTCGCAGGTTCAAACACAGCTCCTGCCCTTCCTCCGAAGCACCATGAATCACGAATCAACCAAGAAACTTTGCGCCGAAGACGTCGATCGCAGGGCAACAATTTTGAACAAGTGGTGGACTGCAATCTTGGAAATGCTGGATGGTCAAGCTCCCCAGCCCGTGCCTGGAGTCGACCGCCCGGTGTTGTTCGATGTTGCAACGCTTCTTATGACGCGACTGGAATGGCGACAAGCTACGTCTTATTTCTTGCCGCTTGTTAACCGATCTCCAGCAGAAAAAGTTCGAGCTCGATCTATGACAATCTCGTCCAATTCGTCCGTCACGTCGAGTCAAGCAGCATTCCTCGAGGAGTCGGCCGAACACAGCGTCAGAACTATGTTTGTTACCAACCTGGTTAAGCAAATGGGGTTTGTAGTTGATAAGCTTTCGCTCCGTCATACACCGGCAAGCTTGGTTAATTTTGCTGGCAAGGCCTGCGCGTATGCCTTCTTTTTTGCACCTGGCGTTGCCGACATTCTGATCAGGCTATGGGGGCTTTCTCCCGAGCTGATCAGACGTGTTGCTGACGATCTGGGTCTACCAAAGAAGAACATGGGCGAGAGCGACGACATTGCGGCGTTATTCCCCCCCACCATCGGTGTGTTTGCCTGGACATCACCAAAGGGCATGTGGGATAGCCTTAAGAAGGTACCCAAGTTACCCATGCTGGTGTCTCGGATTCCTTGGACAGGTCCCTGGGCGGCTCGCTGGAAAGGGCGGGATACTGATGTCTTCTTCATCTTTCTCAAGTACTTCCACATCCTGTCCGAACAATTCATGCCTCCTGGGCTACCCCTCCTTGAAAAGGCAAGGTCCCCCGGATTTGCTCTTGTCCAAGCTCAACTTCTGTACGTTCTGGACACCACTATTCACCGCCAAGCCCCCATGGATGGCGGTTTCAACCCCGCTGCCATGGATGGTTTGCCAGGTGCCGATGCTGCAATGGCTCTACCTCTTCCCCTCAATAATGTCATGAGAGGCATGGCTGAGAACCGATGTATCATGCTATTGAAGGATTACCTTTCGGACGACTCCCTCGAGATTGCTGGAGCTCGCCATACGTTTGCGGAAACCTTTGCTACCATGATGAAGGCAGCGACCCGCCGGGTGTCGATGTACAACCACCCAGCTTGTTTCACCCTGTGCGACTTCTTGGAAGAAGTTCTCGTACTCTACAGTGAATTTGAAGACCCAGACACCTCGGACAGCTACCTCGACTGGCCTTTCTGGTTTGACGTTTGCCAAAAGATTATGGGCTCTTTCAATACCATGTCTGAAATTCGAATGATGGCCCTGATATACTCCATCTGGGATGCTATCTCGAAGGACCCTGTACGAAAGCTGGCTGTTTGCAAGGATTGGCTGCTCACTGAAGAGACCTTCAACGAGTTTTTCAACCACTGGTGCCCGATGGTTCGGGCTTACTACCAGCGTTTGCTGTCTTGGCGAATGTGCCGGGACTCAGGAACGTTGGATGAAGTGGACGGTCAAATCTTCGTTCTTGTGGCTGAGCGGCTTCAAACAACGTGGGCCCATTACCTGCATATCAAGCACGCTGCTGAACAAGAAGAGCGAATGGCGCCTTCGACTGCTCCTGTAAATCCTGCTCCAGGAAAACGCTTCATGATCATTCGCCAGGAGATCAACGTACCCCAGCCTGGCTTATATATGGGCAGTTTTGACTCCTTTGCCAAGCTTCCCAATAGCGAGACAAGCGTTCTCAACGGTCTACCCCCTGACGCTTCGAGGCAGGATGGAAGGAAACGATGGTCACTGTTAGGTAAAGTGCTTTCTCTTGGCGGTAACACAAACGCTGGATGGGATGACGATTTTCAAACCGTCCGTCGTGAGACGGCAGAGTCTCGGGCTTCAACATCGAGCAGGGCTTCCAATACCACGAGCCACAAGCACCGTGCGTCTGAAGATGATTCCTTGTACTCTCAACCTACATATGAGGAGCCAAAGTATGTCTTCAAATTCGTTCTCGCTTGGCAGCAACAGGCAGGGCCTCTCCGAGAGCGCTTCCTGACTCGCCCTCGACTTCCTGGTCCGGCAGAGAGCCGCATCAGTGGGCCTTTGAGAGTCAACGGTATCACACGCAAGTTCTCAGGCAGTCCTCAGCAAGGACTGATTGACAATGCAAAGAACGCGAGTTTGCTTAACTCGGCTGTTGAACAAAGTGGACAAAGTGGCCCTCCAAGACTTGAACTCACGCTCTTGGGCTCGAGTGACGAATCCGATAAATCTCTCGGCATTAAGGGCAATTCGTCCCTGTTACCTTCACCAGTATTATCACCGTCACCAGCGCTATCGCAACCTCCTTCACAATCGCAGTCCCCATCATCATCGCCATCGCCATCACCCTACCCGACCGCGGGCTCTTATACCGATACTGCCGTGTACCCCGTGAAGCCCACTGGCCTTTACGTCAAGAACTCGGTTTACGCTGGAAGGGCACTTGCTGAATGGGCCCAAGTCGTTTTCGAATGCAACAACTTCATCGAGCGTCGTCGCGATGAAGGGATGGAGAATCTTGGTGACGTGGAAATCCCTGTACTTGGAGTCGAAGGTTTCCGCAAGGTCGGTGGCTAAAAGCAATTAATTCGAGATACCCTTGCTATTAAGCACAGCACAACTATGCTACACCTTCTTTGGCACACATGTTTTCATTTCATTTCTATTTTTATCTTGTTTCTACATGCATCAACAGTTGATGGGCGTATTGGCTTTTCCTTGCACAAACACGGGGGGTATCTTTCTCGCACAAGACCAAAACTAAAGCCGTGGGGCACTCGCGCGGGCCATAGCATTATCTCAAGTCGCTCATTGTGATTTGTTCATTTGTATGGGTTTCGAATGGTATTCGATTTGCATGTTTCTGGATCTCAAGGCGTTGGAGAGCAATAACTGGACTGTTTTGCTTGGTTTTATTACATATCATATATCAATTCGCTGCAGGCGGTACTTGTTGGAGAGTGGGGGTTTTCAGGTCAAAGCAGGACAGGCAAATACGGAAGGAGTAGGGATGCAATTGTAAAGGCTTACATGCTTACAGCGAGCGTGGCTACATGTACAGAGCGATGGTGTCCTCAGTGCAATTTCATGTGTACATATACTATATTGACTAGGGACAAGTGTGGATCAATACAGGGGATTTTTCTTCTGCTTGATTGAAGAAGATTATAATGATAATGGCTATAACGACATTTTGAGTGCTCTTGAACACAATCATTAACTATAGTCGCTAACCACGTTTCACAATCTGCTTTCTGTTTCATTGTCCATCTATGCCGTGATTTATATATGACCTGCCAATCACCTTACTGCCAGCCAGCCTTCAACTCAGTCCACATATCATTGATCTTTGGCTTGAGCATCTCATACCTCTTCAGAGCATCGCCTCTCAACAAGTCTTCCCGTTTGGTATAGTACTCTTCAAAGGAAGGCTTATCATCGTTGACAGCCATCCAGGTTGGGCGATTGCGTGTGAAAAGATGCACATCAGCTTCGATCTCCCAAGGTCTATCCAGGGTTCCAACACGTATATACGACACATGAGGTCCTGTATCCGCATAGTAATTCCATAGACCAGTGTGGCATGCTGGACAGCTAACCACTGTCTGTCCCACACCGGATTCCGTCGGGAGACACACAGATGAAGTCTTTGCCTCGGGCTTGGGTTCATGGATAGCAGACTCGGCTGAAGTGATGCGTGCAAAAGCAGGCTGGACGTTCGTGGGGATGGGATCGGGGTTGGTCGATGTGCCAGCGACTGTAGGTGGCGCCGAGGGGATGAGGCTGAGAGCCGTGGACTCGGTGATGGCGTTGAGGGCGAGGACAGAGCCTGTTTGACGCTGGCAGGCGGTGCAGTGACAACAGTGAACGAGAAGAGGATGAAGGGCGAGTTTGTAACGGATAAGGCCGCAGGCGCAGCCACCAGTAAGAGGAAGGATGTCTTTGCGTTGAGAGTAGTGAGTCATGGTGGTGATGTTTAAGGGGGCAGGGGAGGATGATAATGAAAGGAAAGAAGGAAAGAAAGAAAGGTAAGGGGGCAGTTTATAAGAGAAGAGGAGAGTAAGACAGACTGGACCAGGGCTTCGATACCTGACCGATTAGGTACAGAATGGAAAGATAAAGACACAATCCTTGTTCTGATTTAATTCCCTCTTGGGGCATCCATCGCCTAAGACCATGCTGTGTCGAACCAAGGCGGGGTGACAAGAGCTGGCCAGTGAGAGCGAGCGGGATGGCCTAATTAGGAAATTGGTAAAAGGCCTCACTTACTGGGGAGGGCACGAGACGACATTCTCTCTTTTCGTTTTAGTAAGGATGCAAATTTGTCCTTTGCTTATTTGTTCCTTGCTATTTCTTTTTTCATCTAGTAGAAGACACAGATGGAAAATACATTGCTGTTGAGGGCATGTTCGACATCTGAGATCAAGAAGGCCTATCAAATACACCACGGTACCACTCAAGAATGTCAAGACGCAAGTACTACAATAACACTTTTATTGCTTCCAAAATATCAACGACAAGCAATAATTATTCATTCATTTCTACTTGTACTAGACAACCTGCCCTTAAAGACAACAAATCTAGCTGGTGAGCATTCCCCACGGGCATGTTAACTCACTCTGATATACTTTGTTCATTCGCTCTCATTCTCACTCTCATTCTCCAATGCACATTTAGCTAGTTCTTCATACATATCAAAGCTATTCGTCTCAAAATACCAACTGGTGGTATATGGACTGGCCCTCGTTCATCGTAAAGCCTCATGGTACGTATCGATGTCGTCCAAAAAGAAAAAGAGAAAAAAAGGAAAGAAAACACAAAACAAGCTGCCACCTCCGTTTGCCCGTGTCTCAACCTCTCTCACACAGTATCTCGTAATTTGATCTAATCTTCATCCCTTTCATCGTCAGATACCCATGTACCCATTTGGACCTTCTTAGCCTGAGTAGCCATGGCGCGGATGTAGTGTAGGTAGAGCGGGTCTCCAGCTCTTCCAAACTGAGCCCGAACCTCAGTGAGCAGCTCGAATACACCGACACAGGAACCGCACACGTCCATATACTCAGCAACACTGCTGATCTTTCTCTCCAAGGTTGCGAGACTCATGGTTAGACTTTCACAGTACTGGAACATACTTCCAGGGGTGAAAAGATCCATGACACCCTCCTCCTCAGCTTTGCTGAACATCTTGCCAAGCATAAGACAAATCTCGCTTCGCCCGTGTTGACTTCCACACAGCTTACCACTCACTGAGCAGCTCAGGATTAGCTCGCTCAGTCCCTGACACTCTTCCTAAAAAGTTTCCAGGGCCAGCTGTCGGTGCTCCTCAATACATGCTATGGAAGGTTAGCAAAAACAAGCTTGGTAATAGGTATGATAGGACTTACTCAAGATGGGAAGCTTCTGCATAACTTCGTTTTCTGCAAGTCGTTCGTTTCTGGGACCAAAAACCAAATCGGAATCTTCATCCTGAGAACAATTGTGGGCAATGCATCCAACAATCTCACCAAAATCGGTTGCGAACCCCAGCTCCCAGGCGATAAAGGCCATCTTGAAAATTGAGGCTATATCAAGTGTTCTAGCAGATAGGTACCACCTTTCAGCGACAGGTCGTAGCACACTTGTCATGTCGTATTTGCTTGCCAAGGTACATACACCAAAGAGTCGGTCAAGAGTCACATTGGCGGGAACCTTTTCGAACCGTGCATGAATAAGATTCAGAAGGATGGCAAACGACTTTGGGTCGTCCTCGGGAAATTCGATGGTCCGGTGGTCACCAGTGTCGTCTTTGGCGCTCTCAGAGATGACAGCATGCAACTTAGCTGATGCACGCCCAAGTGCTCGAGAGTCGACCAACATGTTTCGGGAGTGGTTTATTCCGACTTTGAGATACAGATCTCCATCGCGATCAAAGCGAATGATCCGCTTCTTCCCCCCCTCACTTAAGTGCTCACTGGCTACCGTATTGGGGGTATCAGGATCGACGATAGTGGTACCAAACTCCAAACTTTCAGACATCTGAGAATCGATGGCTACTGACTCGTTGGCTGCCAATTCGCTGCTGCTTGCAATGGAGTTCTCGAAGCGAGACGAAGTGTCGGAGTTGGTAGTGTTTCCTTGTTTGAATTTCGTATCAATGACCTCGTCATGCCCGAACTCCGATTCTTCTAGAATTGTGTCGAGATACTCGTAGTAAGCAGTTTGGTGGTGGAGGTCAAGGGCCTCGTAGTAAGGGATCTCGACTGACTGCTGACCAGTAGCCTCATAGTGTGTAAGCCCGTTGGTTTTGCCGCTGATAGGAGAGAGCTCGTTTGTTTTATCATCGCTCGCAGAAGCGTTGGCAGGCTTGTGTTCGGCTGCCTCGTGATGGTTAAGCGGATATCCCTCAATGGCAGGACTGGTTTGCTTGTCGCAAAGAGGGGAGGTCTTGGTATCATCTGCCTCGTACGCAGGGTAATAATAGATAGTGTGGGGTCCAACGGCCTCTTGATGGTTGGGGGACTCTTCTTTGGTACCCGCTATTCGTTCATGATCAAAGTACGAAAGATCTTGACTGGTTACCTCGAATGCAGGACTTCCGGTAGACTGCTTCTCGAGTGCCTGTTTCTGAGTGAATACAGGTGCTTCAGGGTTGAGCTCGACACGTTCGCTGGTAACAGACGTTGTTTCGTCGTCAGTATCTTCGCTGATAGGAAGCTCGTTGAAGTGCGTGCCAGTAGACTCATGGCGATAGGGGGGCGAGGCTGGTTCCTCGACCATGCAGGGCACTTCCTCATCAGTAGAAGGGGATGGACAACAACCCGCTTGCTCTCCAGAGTTTGCCTTGATGGATTCAAGCTCAGTGATTTCGTCGCGGAAAACAGTAGGGTTTCCCTTGATGGCACCGTGCTGTACGCTGTTATCGCGTGAAGTCTGGGTGTTTGTAATGTCCCCCAGGGGTGTCTTTGCGAGCTTGGTCTCGGCGTCGATGGGCGGCATTTCGTCAGCTTTACGAGTATCCGGCTTCACGGTCGTGGTGTTGCCGTCGGTGTGATTGATAAAATCCATAAGTGATGCTCGTGACGGACAAGAGGCGCGCATCTTCTCGAGAAGTTTTAGATTCATCGTGGAGGAGGAGAGGTTCTTTTGTAAGTGATAGTATTGGTTTGGTAGATGGAGATGAATAGCAGAAGAGCTCTCGACAGAGTAACAGAGTGGCTAGCAATAGAAGGCTGTGCAGAAGAAGAGTTTGCAAGCAATAGAGAGCTTGGTTATAGAAAGTTGCGCTGTTGTTCGCGTTGGGAAGGAATGGAGATGTTGAAGAGAAAGTGAAATCAGAAGAGGAGAAGGAGAACAAGAGAGCTAAGAGGGAAGGGGGGCAGTGGCATGGCCTTGAGTAACAGAATATATTTCTCTGACAGTTGGCTGCAAGTGCCAAAATTCACGGCCACAATAGCGCGTCAACAAAAGGTAAGTATTTGCACTGCTGTTTGTTTGCTAATTGTAGTGTGCACGAATAATAGACTTATGACTTTAATGTTCAGTGTTCACCATGCGTGAGTATTGTATAATGCAAGAAGCTTGAAGCTGTTCTCTGAACATTGTCCACACACTTCAGTCTCGATATATATCGATTACATACAATAGAACTATACTCTAATCAATATTCCGTATTGGCTGGTTATTGCTGGATTAAAAGAAGCCTTGAATTATTTACGGGTTGAATTTGCCCAGTTATACTGACCTCAACTCGAAACCTCATGCCTGGGACCTTAGTGCCTAGGAGGCAATAGTGCAACATAGGCACAAATGTTAGAGCTCAAACATCCGCCAAAGGCCTTCTATAGCAAGTACTAATATTGAACAAAGCCAGAGAGCAGAGTGGGCAGAGTGAGCAAAGCTGTCGCCGCTGCAAATGCTAAGCGCGTGGCTAAAAAGCGAGGTGGTGAACTCGTGCTTTATAAACCTATTACTCGGGTGTAACCGCAGAGATCCCCGACTTACTCAGGGTCATCTGATATGATCAACACAACAAAAAGTGAATGCTTTGTTTGCCTTGTGTGAATACTTGGTTTAGTAGTTGTTGTTGTTGCTGTGGTAGTAATAGTAACAGGAATAGTCGGCCCCGCACGTGATACTACCGTTCTTTCCTCAGCTGGGAATCCACCTTGCTTGGTAGGGGTGCCTCTTTCTCAACCCATCAGCTGCCTGGATGCCCGCTAGTCCACTTTGGACAACAAGAGCTTCCTTCGAAAGGATTAGATACCTTTTTCAAACTCGACAACGCATTCAGTAAAGAGGCACAACTACTTATACCTACCTACTTATCTATCACATCCACTTGTCTCTTTTTACAATGCCCAACACGGGAAAACCAAGTAAAGATTGTCATCTCTGCCGCTCACGGCGTGTCAAGGTTAGCTAGCTGGCTTGCTCATGCTTACGCGTTATCTCGTACAGAGACAAACATCCGAGTCATATTAATCATTCAGTTATACATACAATTTCTAACAGATTCAACAGTGTGATCTCGGTCGTCCATCTTGCCAAAGATGTATTAAGTATGGGAAAGAGTGTCCGGGTTATCGAGATGAGCAAGAGCTCGTCTTTCGTAATACTAATCCATCTTCTATCAAGAAGAGGAAAAAGAGGGCTCAGTCAAAGACTAATGGCGAGTCGGTCATGTTATTTGATACACCTTCTTCTTCGTCATCGTCTTCGTCAACTGGGGACGCCATTACGCCTCGGACTATAACAGAGGATGATCATGCACTGAGCCCTGCCTCACCAAGCATAGTTGATCTTGTCGAATACACTGAAACTGGAGGGTCTCTCATTATTCCTCAATCTCTCAACGAGCATTGGACTTCTCATTCCATTCCTATTCTTCTTAATGTTTACTACACCTTGGATTTTCTGCATGACACTTACAAGAAAAGTGGCCCTCAGGGTCCTCTTCTCTGGGCTACACACCTCTTTGCTCGCACTTACATCACGAATCTACGATACCCAACTGCCATTGATAACGGTTCTATCGAGCAAACAGATAAAGAACTAGGCACTTATCTAGGAAAAACTCTCAGTTCCGTCAGCGCAGCGCTGAAGACGCCAGATGGCCCCATGAGAGATGATGTTCTTGCAACAGTGTGGATTTTGACAAACTACGAGGTAAGTAAATGTTTCACTCCACAAGTACGCTCTTATACTCATGACTCTTCAGTTACTTATGGGTTCTATCAACCGCATATCACCACAGAGCCCATGGCACCTTCATACGAATGGGCTGTACAGTATTCTCAAACAGAGAGGGACAGCTTCTTTGCGGGAGGGAGGTAACAGAATGGGATTCTGGCCTGCCTACAATATGGTAGTAAGTCAATTCAGGGCTTGGTATCGACTGTCGATTATTGACTGACAATCAACCAGCAAGTACGATGCCTGCTTACAACCCTCGAGTGTCCGCCAGAATCCAAAGAATGGTTTGAGGCCATTAAAGAAACGCTTCACCCCGGAGAGGGGCTAGCGGTTGAGGTTAGCGAGTACATCTGCAAGATGGCACATGTTCAAAAACGCATGATCAATATTCTTCGGGCTCGAGACTTTGATGCTGCCGCTGCTGAGTATTATGAACTCGTCGCCATCATATTCAAAGCCGAAGATCATCTTACCACTTTTGACGCAAGTTATCATTATATCGACGAGGTCTTCAACCCCTACCTACGAAACATGCTCAACTCGGCACGGGTGAAGGGATACCATGTCATCCTGACCCTCGCGAATTTTCTATCTCATCACCCTGCTACTCCCGTCCCCGCAGATGAGCTCAAGGTACTACGTGGACATTGCGTCTGGCGTGTCAGAGACGGTGCGAAGGATGTCATGCAGTCGACACAGCGACACCTCGACCCGGCATCTTTTCGTAACAACCCATCTCCAAGGACGGTATTTGACGCACTGAAACTGATCTGGCCCTTGACGGCGGTCTACCTTGTCCCTTCAACTCTTCCTGAGCAGAGTGAGGCTGCAGGGGTGGCTTTGCAGTTTATTGGAAGCGAACTTGGAGTGAGGCAAGGTCTAAAGGTGAATCGAGGAGAATCTAAATTACCGCCAGAGGCAGAGGTACCTTCCAAGCTGGTAGAAGACGACACATTTGATCCGTTACCACAAAGCAGAGGCATAATGTGAGGTGCTTTACTGACTCATGAGCACTGCCGTGAGGCAACTGCCTCTGCTTACATTAGATTGGTTCGATATCATGAAGCTATCCACGAGCCCACTTACCGCACATGGTTGAATGCCTCGGTTTATTCGAAGCCTAGGCAGTGCCTTGTTCAAGGCACATCCGGTCTGTCCCACCTGCGTTCCACAGGAACACAGACGGCTTCACGGCTCTGCTCCGAGTCCGAGACCCGCTCCGTGAGACTCGAATGAAATGTTGGGTCAAAGTTCTGACTTTGGAGCTGCAGTACCTTGGCCGGAAGATTACTCCTGGCAGCCAGCTCATCTCAGCAACATCCAATACAATCTTCATCAAAACGAATGCGAGCTCACCCTCTCATATTTGTGGCACCTGCTGTGGCGGAAGCTCATCAAGTTAAGCGAGGTGTGGCAGTGCGATATGTCACTCATAAGCTCACAGTAGAGATGGAATGAAATTGACAGCAGACTGTGCAGTGGAGGGCCGGGAAATTGAACAGGGCCAATCAGATAAAGGTCCGAGCAGTTTTGGTCTCAAGATAACATTCTTACGATACATACGAGAAAAGTAACATGATGATCAACACGGAGAGAACGAGTCCGGTGGATTGGTGGTGGTCAGTCTAGCAGCGGCTGTTTGGGGGTCTAGTGGCTCGTGTTGGTGATTTGGAGGGCAACACAACACAAGACATGATTCTCGAAATGGAAACACTACAGATTTTGAGTTGGTGTTTGGGTTTGGCCTCGTTATTTGTCGATGCTCGACTTGCACTGTATATGTGTGATACTTACACCAAACGCTACAGTATTAGAACATACCCAAGAACAGTAAACGGATCGAGCGACATCCGGGCCAATTGCAACCGTCATTGCTCATTCATCATTGATCCAGATCGTGATCGAACACAAGAAACACTGCACTGGCACAATCCCTGCATTATGCTTCATTAGTTTAGTTTTGGACTGCAACCTTTTTCGATGTTAAAAAGCACTTCCAAGTCTTACCCCAGATTCCGCGACCGTTGCATTATTGTGTGCGTTACAACGAAAAACGAATAAGTGATGGATCCCGTGTAATGGCATCACAATCAAATCATCTTGGAGATGTATCCGAAAGCATCAAATAATAAGCGGTCTGGTGTGGCCTGTCGGTCTAATTATCGGTCGATCACACAATCCAAAACAAAATAACAAAAACCAAGGATACACCCCAGGAACATGTGAAGTCATCGACACGTCTCTGTGGTCCAATCATTACACCCTCGATGCCAAGACCCGGAGATGAATCCGGTAATGAACATCACTGCAGCTGAATTGTCTGTAAAGCTAGCGAGGGGAAACAGCAGTCTTTTGGTCCCGATTCTGGTTTGGATTGCTCGGTTGCTTTATTTTAGAGTATCATCCTGTCAATAGATATCGGGACTCATTCCATACAGGCAAAGTTGCCGCGGAAATCGATGATGCAGTGGGTCAGGGGGGTTGAGAAACAACGGCGCGCTTCGCTGTCTATCGCTATCGAGATGATTTACAGTACCACAACGAGGGTCTTCGTCTGGTCCAAGTAAGGTAAGAATGTACCAAGTGGAGAGCGCCCAAGCTTGTCGTCGCTCAGCTCCGGACGTCGATCATTGTTAAATCCATTAATTAGAGGCTTGACTCCTTCAAAAGACACCGTCAAACTCCCCCTTCGTAAACTCTCTATGGGCTCTCCCAAATATTGTTTTCTTTTGAATCTCCCAGAACCTGTTTCTCAATTTCAAAGGCTATCATCGAAAGCCCCAATCAAATTCACTCTCCTACATCCCGTCATATCAAGTTATCTGCAGGATATGATCCTTACAGAGTGGTATTGCTTTAAGGTGGCTACATCATAGCACTCACCGATCTGAGCCACTCATGAGACAGACGATATCGCCACAGGCTACCGTTTAATCCGTATAACCATAAGCACCTGGTCACGATGCCAGTGGTCAAATCCTCTTCCCCGTCTAATTCGGGTTTCCTAGCTCCAGCTCGGCCTCGTTTTAACTCGCAACACACCTCGGATCGCCTGCGTGAGGCTCAGACTTTTGTAACACCACCCTTTAAAATGGGAGGCGCTATTAGAAAGGGTAGAAGATCCGTTTTTAAAGAAGTCGGCCTGGAACACGATCTGGATTATCCTACCTCTGCATCAGCACCTTCACTGTTGACGAGCGAGCAACTTGACACCCAGGATAGCGACCAGCACTCGACTTACAAGCAAACATTTGAACAAGACAGTAATCAGCAACGCCCACGGCAATTGTCTTTATCGTCACCTTGGACTTGGTACGCTAAACTTTCAAATCCTAAAGGCCGGCCAAGAATCAAGAGCACTTCGGGTACGGCCTCAAGTGTCTCAGGTCTACAGCGCTTCACAATGCTAGCAGTCCTCATCGCCGTTATTCTTCCTGCCTTCAGTTGGAGAAATGGTCAATCATTTTCCGATGTGAACGGCGCCAGTGCAGGCGTCATCAAGAAACGTGAGACCAGTCCTACCGAAGTGTGCGCTCGGTGGGGTCTTCAGGCTGCTCAGCTCAATGGAACGCTCTATTTGTATGGCGGTCGCTCTAGATCCAAGGCTGATCAAATCGAAGACACATGGAATAACAACTTTCTAACATTGGATCTTACTAAAGATTGGGACATTGACTCGCCTGCTCTCAAGGGTCTTGAGAAACCCAGCGGCCCTCCAGAGGTGTCTATGGGTTATCTTTGGCATGACTACAACAACCTTTATCTCTATGGAGGCCAATTTTCTGATGCACCCTATGTCGACCCCGAGCCCGAGTCTGTATGGCGATATTCCATAAATAGCGAAGAATGGACTGAGTTCAAAAACCCAAAGACTTCAGCCGGTAATGAGTCTGAACCCGGGGATCGACCAGTCCATCGTGCTGCTGAAGGCGCTGGTATTTCTGTGCCAGAGCTTGGGTTAAGTTGGTACTTTGGCGGGCATCTCGATTGGGCTACTACTCCAAGCTGGCCTCGCAGCGTTGAGCGGGTATATCTCAAGAGTCTTCTTGAGTTCACCCATCCTGGCTACGTGAATACCGGTGTCGACAGTCTCTCTGATGGCACAGGTGCAGGCGACAGTGGAGCTTATCGCAACATCACCGAGGCAGGTATCCAGAGTGGCAACTTTACCGAAAGAGCAGATGGTGTTCTTGTCTTTGTGCCTGGGTGGGGAGAGCAAGGCGTATTGATCGGTCTTGCTGGAGGTACCAACAGCACTTTCACCGAGGATCTCAGTGTCTTGAACGTCTACGACATTGCAAACTCAGAATGGTTCCATCAGAAAACATCGGGAGATACACCAGGTGTTCGTGTTAATCCCTGCGCCGTCATCGCCAGCGCGCCTGATGCATCAAGTTTCCAAATCTACATGTTTGGTGGACAAGATCTACCTTTTGTGAGTGTTGTCATTGTCCCAATCGCCATTCGAGTGCTAATGTCTTTAGGGAAATCAAACGCAGTACAATGATATGTACATCCTTACCATTCCCTCCTTCACATGGATCAAAGTCGACCAGAACGACGAGAATAGACCAGCCCCACGTGCTGGTCACTCTTGCGCCATGTACGACGGTCAGATTGTCGTCGTTGGTGGAGTAGGCGAGGACATCAAATGCGATCCAGGCATGTACGTATTCGATGCCACTTCACTCGAGTGGAAGAATAAATTCACGGCCAGCGATCACGATCCCGACCATCACCCTGACAACTTTGTTCTGGCTGGATCTCATGGATACGAGGTCCCCGACGCCGTACGCGAGGTTGTCGGTGGAGACAAGGACGGTAGCGCTACCGTGACCACCCCCGCTGCGGGGCCGGCCACCGGAGGTCCGTTCTTGACGGGTAAACCTCCTGTCTTCACAGTCACGTCCGTGCCCACAGCGACAGCCAGTTCGTCTTCTGATAACGACGATGGAGACGGAGGAGGGGCTGTCAATGGGGGACTAGTAGCCGCAGGTGTAATTGCGGGCATCTTTGGCGCTCTGGCTTGCTACCTTGGTTTCTGTGCCTGGCTCTACCGCCGTCAAGTCAACGCCTACAAAACGCATCTGGCGGTACAAAACCGATACTCCGTTGCCTCGCACTCTATGCTCAACCCATCAGATCCCAGCCGTGGCTATTCTCAGCGCAGCCTCTTCGGTTGGGTCGGATCCAATCGTAATCAACAATACACCTCAGAGCCCAAGTGGCGTACTGAAGACGAGGACGATACCACACCTGGGGAACCCGGCTCCAGCAGCGGGTCCGGAGGTCCAAAGCATAGTGAAGATACCAGGCCCGGGACAAGCAACAGCAGAGGCTCGACCGAAGGGCTGCTTGAGGGCGAAGAACCAAGTTTCTTCAGCGTTGTCATGGGCCCGCGCCGAGCGTTGCGGGTTGTCAATAATGCAGAATAAGAGGCGTGCTTGTGCAAGAGCGGAGGCGTTACTGGATGAAGGAAAGTATATGAAATTTTGGTTGTAAGACGAATGGGACTGGTTGATGATGGACGATACATGAAAAAACGAACGATGTATGAATCGCTGATGTCAGTCTTTTCCCTGACGCGGCTGCATTCGCTTGATACCCTTTTTATTTAGTGTCCTGATAGAGGGAATGTTATGTTCTCTTTTTGTACAAATCTTGGATAATTCACATAAACATGTAAAGTCTGATACGGAGGATGATGTGAGAAAGCGATGAGCTATTCATAATGTCTTGTGCTTTGTATGTATACCAATATCAGATCTGAACGATCAAGTCACAATTCTTAACAATAAGCATATGATTTCATCAACATCAGAATGCAATCGGTAGGTATAACGAATGATATAAATAACTTGGCAGTAGCCATGTGTTCAAAAACGCCGTAAACACCAAATATGCTCTGCTCCGTCCGTCTCTTCGCTAAGTATGCCAATCATTAAAAAGAAATCCAAATGAGTTGCTATATCGCATGGATCCCAATCATCCCCGTGACCACTTCTTGAGCTTCTTCTCAGGGATTGTACTAACAAATGCTTCTCGGAGGAAATGCTTCCAGACCTTGTTGCTCTTTCTTCGCTTGTTCTTCTTTTTCTTGCCCTTCCTGATACTGTCAAAGTCGGACCCGGGCTCTTCATCATTTTCATCATCATACTCTGGAAGATCGGAGACGTCGTCGTCGTCGTCGTCGTCATCGTCCGAATCATCCTCGAAATCCTCGTTATATTCTTCAACCGACTTGCCCTTGCCCTTCCTCTCCTTTCTCTTGGCAATTCTAGACGCCAGTCTCAGGTAGCTGCGAACTGTCAGATCCGGCAGCTTGAAGATCTTGTCGGTGAAAGTGCTGTATTCGACCTCGTAGTTGAACTTCTTTGGCCGTGGCTTGTCGTGGCTGGGTACTTCATCGCTGAAGTCGCCATCGCGCCACTTGCTTGTCTCGGTCAACTCTGTCATGTCGTTGTTGATATAGGTAAGGTTGGCAAAGTATTGTGTGTATCCCAGGAAGGTGAAGGGCTGGCGAGAGTATGCGGGACCAGGGAGTGATCCCTTCGGGGGGTTCTCTGGAATCACAAGTTCGGGGTTCTTGGGCCTCTTTTTGCCTTTTCTACCCTTTCTTCCCTTGTGCCCTTTTCTGCTTTTCCTATTGCGGTTCTTTTTACGTCTTCGCTCAACTTCGAAATCTCTCTTGAGCTCCAGGTGAGTTTCATCGTCTTCTTCCTCGAAGAAACTTGGAAGTTCTTCTTGTGCCTCAGTGCGAACGTCGAAGGAGTCGATCCAGACTGGTGCATCCTCCAGGCCAGTGATATCGTACTCGATAACACGGATCGTCGGAAGGTAGTTGGGGACAACACTGGGGCTGACAAGAGACACCTGATATCGTTCGCCGTATTTGCCTCCAATCTTGCCGTGGCCCTTCTTTTTTTTCCCCTTCTTTCCCTTTCTCTTCTTTCTGTTTCTCTCATCACTCACTTCGCCATCTTGAGTGTAGACATCGTCGTCATCGTCATTGAGATCCTCGTCCATTACTTGTGCGGCTTCACCTGGTAGGTTAAACCACGACTTTCTCAAGTCTATCAAGTAATCGCTCTTTGATTCAATGGAAAAGTCTTCTTCAAGGGGTTCCCAGTAGACATCAGCCTTGTCATAAAGGCTCAAATCAATATCGTTGGTGTCTTGAAATAGAAAGTGATCGATGTTCATATGTCCGTAGACAGAGCCTGTGACGACGTCGCGGTACTGCTTGAGCCACAGTGTGTACTTCTGCCAGCAGGTTTCATCCCAGTTTTGCTTGTTCCGTGTTCGAGCAGGAGGAACATGACCAACCAGAATGGCTTTCATTCCACGGTCACGCAGACGTTGCAGTTGGACGCTCAGCCATTCCATATGTTTGAATCCAGGCTCCGATGGAATGGCGCAGCCATCAACTCCAGCGTTTCGATCAAAGAAGTACATGGTGTTGAGACTGATAACGGACAGTTTATTGGGAATAACCTCAACCTCGAACCAGCCACCAAAGCCAAAGGAGTGGCGCTGCTCTTCAGGGATGAAGCGGCGCCATATACTGCTGTAGGCCTGTAGCCATTTGTTTGGTCCTGGATAGAAAATATTGTGTGGAAGGAAATCATTGTTGCCAAAGGTTGGGATGACAGGAATGGTCAGCGCACCATTGTCGGAGAATGTCTTGACGACCTTTTTGGCGACTCTTCTATTCATGTCCAGCACCTGGCTGGCACTTCGTGGTCGCTTCTCATCGCTATCATGGCGTGCGGTGTCACCAGTCCACACAACAAAGTCGATGTCGTCCTTTACGTGAGTCCGTATCCAGTCCAGTGTTGAATTGACAAGTTCAAGTGGAGAGTCGCAATCGGTGGTCTCAGCACCATATACACCAGCAGAGCCCTCTCCACGGTGGCAAGCAATGCCTTGGGCTGTGGATGCATGCGCCTTGTAGAATTCATCGGGGTGAAAATCTAGGGTTGTAGCTGTCAGTGGGCTGGGTCGCAGCAAATGCAACCTTGGGGTTCCAGCAGTTCGTCCGATGTGTATGCAGTACCCCCAAGCTTGTTTCGGTGCCTTGTGACGTACCTGTTATATGCAGAAATTTTCCGTTCAACTTGCGACTTGATTGTTGAACTTGCGGTGTGGTTGTTATAGAATCGCGTGCCCCTGTGATGGCATCGAGAACCTTTTGCCCAGCATCGAAAATTGGTGACGGAGAGACACTAGGGAATAGTAGGGCGGCTGCCACGAGCAGTCGGGCGCCTGTGGGTGTCATTGTGAGTGCTCCCTCAGTCGTACTCTCTATTTCTGTATGTTGTGTGTATAGAATCTGAAGGTTTGGGGTTGAAATTCGATGTAGAGACCAGACTAAAAGTGAGGCTGATGGATGTGAGTCGAAGTGCAGTAACAGTAACAGTAACGGTTCACTAAGGGTGTGTCATTCCAGAGTCAAATCTTGTAAACTTTTGAGTGAACCCTGTTGAAGCAACAAGACGCGGTCAGGTCCTGCTATGCCACGCGTTAATTGATGAAGACCAAAAAAATTCATACGTGATGAAGCAGAAAAAGGATAATGAAGAAGAAAAAAGACGACAATCAACGAACTAATTTCAAGGAAACCAGCCTACCTGAGCTACGGTTAATATATGAGGATCCACTACCTATGGGATCGAGACGCCAAGACAGGCTGGCCGAGTGTGCGTGCCATGACAGGCAAGAGGCGAGGGAAGGGAAGCTTAAATATTAGCACAGAGATTTAGCAACGGGATTCAATGAATTCGATTTTATTGCATGTGTTTTCCCCTCTGTTGTCGTGTGTTCAACCTTGGGACGCCTGGTGATGTCGAAATTCGTCCAATCTTGGGTGGCAGGGGCTACACGTGTAGTACGAGAGAATGGACGATTGGAAGGAACAGATCAACGCCGAAACAACACTTACCTTTTAACCTTTTACCTTGATTCTAGTACATCTATAATTCTGCAACGTTATATAGCAATAGCTACCTAGTAACCGCGTGTTATAATAAACCATCTACACTCTATTCCTTTCTTGTTCATAATGATAATTTCCCTCGTCCTATATTACTACAATTATCATCTTGACTTTCAATTTCAGGGTCCTGAATGCAGCCTTGGACCTGGTACATACGTGACGCAAGTGGGCAGGTACGATGGAGCAGAGCAGCATGCAGACGACACAGGAGTTGGAACTGGAGCTGGAGCCATGAGCCATGCACCATGCATGCCATCAGGGTTCTTTCCGCAAATCCTCAAGGCTTAAGCTGACTGGACAGCCGAGTCACTTTTGCGGGACCGCGTGAGGCCTATTTCTGTACCTCGTGGACGTTCCATCATGACCAGTTTAATACATACCTAGGTAGAGGCTGCAAATGTACATAATCGACCAATATATCTTCTCGGACTGGAAGTACAAAAAGATATTTGTACAGTAGATCTATGCGTCTATCAATTACTCCAACTAGAACTATACGACAAAGAGACTCCTGATAGCTCCTTGAACAGTTGGCTGTATTCGTTCAGTACCTATGAATGAACGTACTCATCACCTGATGGGAAGATATCTGCTGCTTACTACTATAGGATGTCTTCTTATGTCTCCAAAACAGTCTCCGTGCATGCATTTTGCGAGAATATTTGAATCTCTCCGCAAAACTGAACTCGTGATGATGATCCAAAGCGCTTACTGGATGAAACCAATATGACTGTCTTAGTAGATGATAATACCTCTTATTGTCCGAATGATATAAGAGGTACACATAAGAAATAAGAGAAAAAGACCAGCTCGCGTGAGCTTTCCAGAATAACACACCATCTTTTCTTCAATCTCGAATTCAGAACACAGAACTAATACACAAACTCACACCCAAGTTTAGGGTAGACACTCTGACACTGTATGCCCCACTAAAGTAGGTAAACACGCGGATCTCGCTAAGCCGCAGATGCCGCTAACTTTAGTACATAAGGTATGCAAAAATTCTGCCTCGAATTTTTTCTTTTCCTTTCTCTTCACGCAACATCGTTTCCTCGACGGCGCCGATAACATCCAAAATTGGCGTCTAGACCACCTCAGTCTCCTCAGCGGGTGATCATCATTGAAGAGGAGGCCGTTGCTAGACTATATTGCCGCTTGTTTGAGGGAGTCCATACGCTTTTGTGTGGTGGTTTCCTATGGTTTATCTGTGGCTACATACCTTTCCAAATCTTTGTGATGTTTTTGTCGTAGAGCCACGGTCCATCACTTCTAAAGATCAAGAGTGTCCAGCCACAAGTCCATATAAAATGGTACTTTATGATATCAGGCTTGTCCAGCATATTGCCACTTGAAGTCACTCGTGCGTGCATGGGACTGAAATGGTTCCTTTCGCCGCCCACGTCGTAGTGATAGGTAATGGCCGGAATATCTAAGTTGACATGGGAGAACCAAGAGGACTTGAGCTCATGGAAGGTCACTGGGAGGCAGCCTCTCTCACCAAGATAAAACCGACTTTGCCTCATATTTGCCGCCAGTATGAGGCATGCCGGGTCTATTCAACAAGGCCTCGTTTTCTCCATGAGTTCTCGTGGTATTTGGCGAGTTGATGGATGATATGCCCAGAGTTGAGATTTTGCATGATAACTACGTAACCAAGTTGAGATCCAGAGTCTCCGAGCCACGGATTCTATCTACATGCCGCCGCAGATACCGAGAAACCGGCATACATCACCGGATTCCGAGGAACATATCAAATGCCGAAACCAGGTCCGAATTCCGGGACTAGACTTATCACAAGCAATTATCAGGTATGTAGGTGTCAAGAGATGGAAAATTCTCAAATATGTTTAATTCTTCGTGGACTCTATTTCAATCGTGTTAAACTAATAATAATAAGATATTCATAATCAATAGACTCCAAAGTGTCCCATGTTGAATTCGTTCCCCTGATATCATCCACACATTTAATCATTTAACTCGCTTTGAAGCATCGACTCATTTTCTTTCTCCCCTTTTAAGCAGGCGCAGTGCCCTTCCAGTACTTGGTTTGAATAAAAGGCATCTTGGTCACTGTGCCCTTGCGTGCCTTTCCTCGGACAACAACGTCCACCTCGGTGCCAGCCTTTTGATTGCCGCTCTTGATGTAGCCCATAGCGATGTTCTTGCCGAGCGTAGGGCTGGGCACGCCACTGGTGATGACTCCGATCTTCTCGCCATCCTTGTGGATCTCGGCGCCCTCTCGAGCGGGAGCTCCATCAACGTAGAGGCCGATGCGGCGGCGCTCAACTCCGGATCCGCCCTTGCTCTTTGGTGTAAGTTGGGGAATGATGGTTTCCGCACCGTGGAAGCCGCCGGATTCACGACGGGCAGGGGGGATGATCCAGCTCAGACCAGCCTCGACGGGTGTTGTGGTGTCATCGAGGTCGTGGCCGTAGAGACACATGCCAGCCTCGAGACGGAGAGAGTCACGAGCACCGAGACCAGCGAGCTGCAGACGTTCAGGGCCAGCCTTGCTGATAAGAGACTGGATAGCAGGTGTGGTTGTCTCAAATGCTGGATAATCCTTGCCGTTGAAAGAGATCTCGAAGCCATCCTCTCCTGTGTATCCACCACGGCTGATGAGGACGGGATGAGTCTTACTGCCGTCGGAGAGCTTCAGCTCAGCCCAGACAGCGTTACCAAAGTAGAGCTTCGTGAGATCAACGTCGCTGGCGAGGACTTCGCTGAGGATCTCAGCACTCTGGGGACCCTGCAGAGCAACGAGACCAGAGTTGTCGAGACGAGTCCACTGGACATCGCCGCCAAACTTGCCGAGTTGCTCATCAATGTACTTGGTGTCCTTATCGAGACAGGCGCCGTTGGTAACAACGTAATAAGTATCCTCGCCGATTCTGGTGACAACCGAGTCGTCCACAATACCTCCAGTACCAGGCCACAGGAAAGTTGTCAGCTTGCTCTGCATGTGGCCCTGGTTTGTCCAATCCGAGGGCGTCACTTTCTCCAGAAAAGCAGCTGCGTCCTTGCCCTTGAAGATGTGCTGAACCATGTGGCTCACGTCAAAGAGCGAGGCATGCTCGCGGGTGAAGTGGTGAGATTGAGCGAGCGAGAGGCCCGAGTACTGCACGGGAAGCGAGTAGCCAGCAAAGGGAACCAGCTTTCCACCATTGGCGATGTGGAAGTCGTACAGAGGAGTCTTCTTGAGATCAGAAGAGGAACCTCCAGAAGCGCATCGCACGCTCTGTTGCGACACCCTGAGGGCCGCAAGCGACGTAGGTCGCGCGGCGGTAGATGATAGAATACGGGGACCAGCCCTCGCGGCTAAGCTGAGGCTCTTCATGATGCTTTCAATTGACGGAATTAAGTGTAAGTGAGGAGGAGGAGAGTCAACTGATTGGGGAATAGAAAGTGAAGAAGAAAGAGAAGAAGTCTGTAGAACAAGTTTAAACTACTAAAACAACCGAAGGGGGCGCCTAAAGGCGAGTACAGTACAGACAGCAGTACCATTCACTTTACTTCCATATCATGCAAGTCACCCAAACCAAGTAAGCAGCCAATTGACGGTTTGACTCTGGTGGGGTTGTCACCGAGTCACCACGGCCTACGCTTCCGAAAACCGACCCCAGACCCCCCGGAACGCCCTCCGAGGCCCGATAATGAGGGGACCTAGGGCACTTATGGACCTAAACTTGGGGACATAAATCCACCGCGGCAAATTCACAGCAAAGATCATCATCATTGTTATAAGCGATGGCACCCAACGAACATCCAACTTTCATGTGTTAAAAGCTTCATTCTTACGCACGATGCGGTAGCTGAAGTGCTGCAACTACCAATAACTCAAAAGTATGCCATTACAAGCTGATGCTTCTCTTCCGCAGCTCGTCGTCTAGCGTGACCCTCTAAGCTCGCCAACTCGGAACTGACCTGACTGGCCCTTACTTGACGACATCAAGTCGCTTCTGTGATAAACAAAATGCTGCGAGAGACAAAAGCCTCCCTTCTAGACTTTCGTACCAGTTCTCTTTACTGTTGCTCAAAACTGTACTTCAACCAGCCTCCCAACGCTCGAAGACTCTCCCATCGTACGTTCTCGTCGTCTGACTGCATGAGCTCCATGATCCTTCTCTTGAGGCCCACCTTCTCTAGCTGGTATCTCTTCTCGGGAACCTCCTTGACCAGGCACCCAACGTCATTACAAGCAATGGCGAGCACCTGCTTATCGTTGTCCCAGGGCTGTTGCATAATTTCGGCCAGCTTTCGTGGAATTGTTCCGTTCTCGAACTCGAGAATCTTGCGGGCATTCTCAGCCCAAAAGACTGTGTTTCGGTGAGGGGGTGACCATCGAAGATGGCCAGATTGAACTTCGGCAATATACTCGTCGAAAGTAGTCTTGGTCTTGGTGTATTCCTCGAGCATTTCCTTAAGCTTGGACAAATCCTCCAGTAGGTCAGGGTCAGTCAAGTGGCGGCCGCTGAAGTTCTCAAGGAGAGCAGGAAGGCGAGCCAGGACCGCGGTGGGCAGAAGTGATTTTTGGTTCTTGTCAAGGAGGTTGTAGAGTGTGGAAAGAATCAATCGAGTCGTCTTTTCCTTGGGGGATAGTCGTAGGAGATGAGTATAAAGCAGAATGATATCGTACTCGCTGCGCAGCGTTAGTCGTGCGTCGTTTCTCGCATTAGAAAGCACTTACTCATTAAGGTCATCACCAATCTCCTCACCCTCGAAGCTTATCTGCCAGATAACAAGGAGAGCGTGATAGAGAAGCTGGAGTCCAACACCTCCGCCCAGGGAGCCTCCAAAGCCAGTAGATGCGGTGCCCGTGTTGCCGCTCCAGAGGCTAGCAGAAGAGCTTCCACCGTTTCCAATATTGGCAGCAGTCTGGAGGATCTTGATAAGTGGCGCAATTGTCTCGCTTTGCTGATTCCAAAACTGCTCCCTTGCCGCATGTCCAAAGAGCAGACCGGAGTACTCTTGCACAGCAATATCTTGTAGACCAGCATCGTTGCTCTTGGCCAAGCCGGAGAGGTAGGTGAAGATCACAGGCAAAGCCTGAAGTGTCGATCGCGACTCATCTCGAGCAAGAGCCATGAGAGTGGTAAGCGCATGCGCTGTAAGCAACGGGATAGGATCCTCGGCATTAGTCGAGTTGAGTAGAGGCAAAAAATGTCGGTAAGGCTCCTTTGTCTTGAAGAGAGCCTTGGCTAGGGATGGAACAGCTGCGCGAAAAGGTCATGTTAGCATTGGCGATCTGGTTATGATGAAACGTGCGGCTGAGGAAGTAGCCAGGTTTGCACCACTACTTCCGTATACCGCAAACATTTCAAGGGATTGCTCTTACCCTCAAGAAGATCGCCAAGTAAAACGAGGATGTACTGGATCACGTTCGAATGCTTTCCTGCTGTCTCGAGTACACTCGTCTTTCCTTCATCGCCAACAAACAAGACGCGATATCCATCAATGTCTCCTGAAACAATCTCCTTTCTTTGCTCAGGCTTCTTTGCCTTATCCACAGCTCGGATCTTCGCATACTGCTCTTCAGTGAGGGTGCCGGCCCTGACAGCACCGTCCCAGGGAATAGGTCGCTGACGGATGTTGCTCTGGAGAGAGGCCAGGTACGTCGGCGGGTCGAGGGACATGATTGTAGCGTCGCAGCTGCGAGCAGCGAGCGGATGGTTAAAAGTATGAACCAGGTAGGGTATTTCTAGGATGCGGGGTCGGAAGGAGGGAAACGGCGATCGAGGGGGATGGAGAAGCTGATGAGATGAGGCCGTTGGTGATGCAACCAACTTGAACCGCGCGGAGCGTCACAGGGCATAGCAGCAAGCTTCCAAGTCTAGCACCTAACCTTTAATGGAGCTTGTCAGGTAGCCACACCCACACTAGGTTAGGGGAGCCACAACTTGAAGCTGCATGTGTGGCGCGACATGTGGCTGCCCAACTCTTCCTGGTCAAGGTCATGGAAGTTCCCCAAGCTGACGACACCACTAAAGACCAAGTCCAGACCGACGTGGAATTAATCCCTGAAAACGCGCTCCCAGCCTCCGAGTTTCGTTTCCCTGTCAAGTGGTCACAGCACTTTGGTAGCAAAGCGCCAATAAAACGAATTAACTAGAGTTCTATGCCCCTGACCAGTTTAATTAGAATCTGCATCATGCAAAAGGAAACGCTCGGCTGCCCTGATTGAGTCGCGATCTATTCCGGGGTGGCCCTGGGCGTGTAAGTGGTGATGACATTCATCCGGTGGCCTATTAGCTTCAGGGCCGAACTGGATGGGTTACAGGGGACTTGGACTGCTATCGATCGGTCGTTGTCCAGTGAGCGAGCACTGGCGGCGTAGGTATTATGTATAGGTACCTAGGTAGGTTGGATGAGCTGGCACCCCGCCATGGAGTGAGGTGCATTGCATCACTCGCCTGCTGTCCAACACCAAGTCCGCATCTTGACCGACAGCAAAGAGCGAATTGACCGCAAGACAATCAATCATAAGGGCTGAGTCTTTTTTCTCCCTAGAAAAACCGTTGCATCGAGTCCAAGCTGATTCGTCGTCGTGTGGATCAGGTCCCCTTCTTCCGCCTGTGTCAAGTCACCCATCTAGGAAAATCAAAGAGGCTGGTATAAGTCCCAAGGTCTAAGTAGGAGGTTGGGACGCAAGAGAAGCCTTCGTCGCAGCCCACCACCAGCTGCTTAAAACTCTTGGTGCAGCGCCCAGAACTCAAAGTTACCGTTTCTTGTCTCTTTCCATTTTTCCCTGCTTGTAATCGACTGACTCACTAACCCTTTCGCTCACTTGAGAACTTGAGATACTTTCTTTCTCATCTCACCTCATCTCATCTCTATCACAGAACCTTCAAAGTTCACTTTCACTCTCGCTCTCACCTCCATTTACAGTTGACGGTACAAGTCTTGGGCACCAACAACGCTCACCCTGCTACAACCGCTTCTACCGCATTCCTCAACTGTCTCACACAGAAAGAAGCCAAGTAAAATCTCGCAACTAGTTTCGGCTTTTATCAGGAAAAAGCTCACCACTCAACTTTGCACTCAATTCAATTCGAAACAAGCAAAACCTCTGACTGGTATTGGATCCAAACAACGTATTCCGACTTCGGCACTGCGCCAGTCTCAATACTCCAAAACAGCGACGATCATCACCAGCAAAAAACCGCTACGATGCGTTCAGCGACGCAGCCTTTGTTGCTTCTCGCTGCCGCAGCTCTTTGCTCTGCTGGCCCACTACCTAGAGACAATCTCCATGATGCCGGCTACTCATACCTTATGCGCCGAGACTGCGACTCATACTGTGGTTCCGACAATCAATACTGTTGCAGTTCTGGCGAGACCTGCCAAACTTCTGACGGAGTCGCAAAATGTGTCGCTGCCAAGGGAGGCTGGGTTGGCGACTATACCACCACCTGGACAGAGACCAAAACTTACACCAGCACAATCATGACCCGCTGGGAACCTGCGCCAGAACCTACCAAGGGTGTTGATTGTGTCCCCAAGAACGACGAGCAAGAGCAATGCGGTGAGATCTGTTGTGCTGGCTGGCAAACTTGCGCCTACAAGGGTCAGTGCTCGGCAAAGCCTGGTTACGACGAGCCCACCGCCGTTGTCATTACTAGCGATGGAAAGCTCACCACCCAATACTCGGCTCCCTACCGAGTCACTGGTACCACCACCATCGTCAACAGCGGCGCACCTACTGAGAGCGAGTCTGGTACCGCGACTGAGACCGACGCAGAAGCCACAGCCACTGAAACCAGTGATGAGGCTGCGGCTGGCGAGAGCGGTACTGGCGGCGGAGGTTTGAGTGCTGGTGCCATTGCTGGTATCGTCATTGGTGTCATCGCCGGTGTAGCACTGCTCCTGCTTCTCTGCTTCTGCTGCATTGCCCGCGGACTCTGGGTTGCCCTCTTTGGTAAGAAGGACAAGGATAAGGAAAGCCGCGAGCGAGTCGACGTCTACGAGGAGCGATACTCTCGACACGGAAGCCGTCCCCCTCCTTCTGCCTCTGCCCACTCCCGCCGACCTCGACATAAGGGTTGGTTCGGTTTCGGCGGCAAAAAGGGCGGCTCCCCTTCTTCTGCCGGCGATCGTCGCGAGAAGAAGTCCGATGGCAAGAAGTGGCTCGGTATCGCTGGTCTTGCGGCCACGCTCCTGGCTCTCCTCAACCTTAAGAAGGATAAGAGGCCTGCGAGCACCAAGCCAGCGCGATCATCCCGCGGATCTTCGCGATCGCGATACAGCGACTCTTACTACTCATACAGTGACTACACCAGTCCCAGTAAGTCCCCCATGTGACACATTCATGATTGCTTCCTCGTACTAACTGTAACAGCAGGCAGCTCAAGTTCCGGCGGACGAACAAACCGTACTCGTCGCACAGCGAGAGACAGTCGAGCAGGCAGTCGAGCAAGGTCGTACTACTCTCGTGACAGCAGGCGATGAAACACATAAATCCCCGTTTCTCTCCCATTTCATCCCATTCGTCTCACATATACACACTATTCTGTACATGTCTCCTCATCTGACATGAGGGTGGCTCGAGCTCACATCTCGACTTGTGCTTTTGATCATAAGGCTGCTGGCGTTTCTGGTTAATCACATAATGGCTTTTTCTCCACCTTATTTTTTACACCGTCTTATTTGACTTTCCCCTCATCCCCATCCGTAACTCACCCCGATTTTCATCACTGACATTTTTATGTTACTCACGCATTTACGGATGGTTAATGTCGTTTTGTATTGTTTTATTTTCAAAGAGATCACGTCACGCAAGGAAAGTTTAGAAGAGAAATGACTCGCTATGAAGGTCAAGAAGGAAAATTACGAGTTTGATACAAAAAATGAATATACTCGTCACGAGGCACGTCTTAACGGAAATACGAACCTCAATTTTTTTCACATGCAATTTTTGACCCAAAAGTACCATTTGTGTGAACAGTGTAGTGCGTGCGTACTGTCGGTAACTCAGGTTTGTGCTGCGTCAAGTCGTCTTATCATTGATCGGATTCGCTTCTCAGACCTCACAATGGACCGGAGTGGTTGGTGTTCTGAGGCAGGTCATGCACATTAGAATGATTAAAAA
>JAAVUE010000016.1:0-189376 GCA_014898975.1 Fusarium nodosum
AGGATGGTGGGAAGAAGAGGGTGGGACAGAAGGGGTGGAGAAGGAGGTGGAGAGGGGGAGGGGGAGGCAGAGAAATTCTGTCTAGAAAATCATGCCACATCTCCCAAGGGAGACTTTGTCGAAGTTTGCTATCCGTCCGGGAGGCGGTTGTCTGAGTTCTGTTCGATGTTAGCTATGGGAATGTCATGAACAGGCATTTGCGTCTGTTTATTCGCAGAGTAGAGGAAGTTGATGGATATACCTCGAGCAAATGTTAATGAATGGTAGAAAGCCATAACAATTTGCTGCAACTCAAATACTATGACTTGGATGTGATTTCATGAATGTCTTTCGTTCTATAGCTTAGGTGAAAGATTACGAACCGAAACATTGATTTTGGCTAGCTGTGTCTTGAGACACTCATCGTACATTGATATTTCGTCATGAGTACGCCCCATGGCAGCCCATATTTACCACTCATCATAGCTTATATAAACATTGAACGGGGACATTCCTTTCCATTCCCCGTTGGTTACGACTCCCCTGAATGTCATACAAAATTTAATGAACAATTCTTGACTTCGTTCCCTTGCATCTCCATCCTTCTATTTCGTTCCTTCAATATCCCCCAGGCCAGGTCTTGGCAAAGGGGGTCAGTGTCCATGTGCACTGAACTGAGCGAGGCTGAGATTGTCTCGGCCAAAGTAATGTACAAGTGATCTACTCCCTGTTGAGAACGCCGGGGATTCCGATCCCTTTTTTTTTTTTTTT
This sequence comes from Fusarium nodosum, assembly GCA_014898975.1. Lineage (NCBI taxonomy): Eukaryota > Fungi > Ascomycota > Sordariomycetes > Hypocreales > Nectriaceae > Fusarium > Fusarium nodosum. The sequence continues at coordinate 751 of JAAVUE010000016.1, forward strand.
GTGATCTTTGAGTGGCCGTTAAAAATTACAACGAGTTAGACGTCAAATAGACAAATGGTCTCCGATGGCGATGGGCATGAAACCCATGATCTGTTAAAGAGAAAAGAAACTTTGGCATTCTTAAAAGTTTTACCCCTAGCTGTAAATAGACTCGAGGAGGTAAATGACGCCAAAGACAAGGAAAGCGGAAGCACCACCGACAGTGACTGGGTAAATTGTTAGTTACTCGTATTTGACAATGATATTAGAAATGGTAGACTCACCAACTTTCAGACTGACTCGGCCAGCGATGGCACGGCCACCAATAACAGCAACACCAGTGCAGATAGCATGGCCGCATGTAGCACCAAGAGTTACCCACCAGTAATCTTGACCAGCAGCCATGGCAATAGTAGCGATCTGGCTTCGATCACCCCATTCACCAAGGAAGGTCATGATGAAAGTCTGCACCCAGGCAGGGCTGAGCAGGAGCGAGCAGAGGTTGGTAGCACCCTGAACAACGCTAGAGACGGCGCCAGAGCCGGAACGAGAGTCCCTAACAGGAGACTGGGAAGGGGATCGAGGAGGCGACATGAGGCGGTTGCTAGGTCGGGACCTTCGGCCATTGCCATTGCCATTGCCATTCATGCCCATCTCAAGAGTGTAGGCGGAGACGGAATCACCTCTCTTACGGCCCATTTCCTTCTCCTTCTCGGCAAGCTCTTGTTCGACCTCGTGCATTTCAGCAGAAACACCTTCGTTAGGGTCCATCGCCATACCCTCTCGCATCAGCTTCGCACCAAAGACGAAAAAAAGGCCAGCAGCGAGGAAGCTAGTCACGCGCTTGGGGATCAAGGCAGGAACTGCGTGTCCCAGAACAGCTGAAAGAACGGTCATGACGAGGAGAGCGCCAAAGGCAGCAGTAAAGACAACCATGCGATCATGCTTCATGGCCATGAGGGCCGCAACCAAGAAGGTCTTGTCGCCAACTTCGGAGACCAGAATCATGGTGAAGGACAGAACAAAAGAGTGGAATGGTTGGATGATGCTCTCTTCATCGTGGTGTCCATCGTGTGTTGTTCCTCGACTCAGGTCGACTGGTGGGGCCTTTGTAGCATCCTGCACAGGCTTGTTTTGTCCAGAGGGTCGGTCGGGGAGATCAGCTGGTTTCTGCACAGTTGTCAGTCATGGTGTTGCATTTGAATACATAGTTCTTGCTCACCCCTAATCCAGCAGTATAATCGTGGTCGTCGTTGTTACTGATGATGGGCTTTGCAGGCTTGGGAATCACGTCTTCTGCCTTTTCGCCGCTGGTCTGGTCCTCGATCTTCTCCGTCTTATCGCCTTCAGAAGCCCGAATCTTCTCTTCTTCACTGTGTGGCAGAGGAGGGGCTTCCTTGGGCGATGAAGGCTTCCTGAATGTTTCCTCGCCTGCGAGATCCTCTTCCAACTTTCGTGCCTTGTATCGCTCGGTTACACCGCCCTCGGTGCCAGTGGTGCCCTCTTGAGCGTGAACTCGGTCCTTGTCAAACATGACGCCATCATTGGTTTCGGGAATCTTTGCGCCATCGACCACAGTAGGGTCATCTGGCCGGCCCTTGAGCTCGGGAAGAGTTCCGGGGTTGGTGTCAACCTCGGCTGCAGCGCCGGCTCCAGCTTCAGGTGCAATACCAGCGCCTACAGCTGCACCTGCGGCAGGGCCAGAGCCAGCTGCGGCAGCAGAATCGGCATCAGGTATAACTTCAGCGGGCTTCTTATGGTCACCTGTCTCGATGAACGGTCCGTGGTGAGGTTTTCCATCTCTGCCATCAACAGGGGCGTCTTTCGTAGGGATATCATGGCGCTTTACGCCAGCCTCAGGAAGGCCATCGGTCTGTTCTGTAATCGCAGCAGGGCCAGGTATGTCGGTAACATCGTGGGCGGACAGCGCATTCGCCAACGCGGGAAGAAGAAGGAGGATCAAAGGTGAATGCTTGGTTCGGATCTTCATGATGGGCAGTTGTGATTGTTGTTGGTGGTCGAAGGAAGATGGAAAAGTCGACAAGTCTCAAAAGGACTGCCGGTGATGGCGGCCGTAACCTGAGTAGGTAATTTGAGGTATTGAATACAACGGTCGATCGGTTAGAAAAAAAGTTGAAACCGCAACTTTGCGACGATCCAAGTCGCGTGTAACGTAACGTAGTTAGGTGGGCGGAATAGACTTTGCGGAGGTGACGACTGATGCTGACACCAGACAGGAAAGGACACAAGATCTCTAGCAAAGTTGACCAACGTGCAAACAGTCGAGCTACACGTTGATTACTCCAGTATCAGAGACAAAAAGGGAGTTGAAAGGTTGATCAGGAATGTTGCTTTGAATTCAATTGGTTTGGGTCTCGAACACATAACTACTAAGATAGGGGGCCCGGGCAAATCGAAAAGGAAGATCCGCTCCGTAATACCGGGCATCCCTTACGTAGTAGGGTAGATTCTAGGTCAACAGCTGAGGTGCGGCCCGGGGCTAGGTGAAATAATGATTACAGGGGTCTCACCCTGCTGAGGGCCCCAGCAGACGTGCCAACGTGGCCCCAGCTGTGCCATGGACGCTAACCTTGAATCGTTTAGTAAACTTCCTGATGCTAAACAGGGGGTCTTTCACGGTAGGTAGTTGATGACAGAACTTGGGAGACAAATGAAGTGAACAATCGACGGTCTGCTCAGGGAAATATTAAGTTTTATAAATTTGAGGATACTATCAATACTGGACAAGACGCATACATTCATAGATTCTTGGCTCATACTGCTCTCCAAGCCCGACATTCCGAGCAACAGTACCATTCTTTAGTTTGCTTGTCACGGATAACCCCGATCTTCCGATTTACAGCCATAGATCCATCATAGTACATTTTATAAACTCACAAGGCCGTGTACAAAACATTGTATCAATTAGTCACGTATATACCTAGTATCTCCAGTTGAGCGGATTCAAGCTTTAGTCTCTCGTATTCTTGGCTTGAAGGAATTTGACGTCGTCTTTTCACAGGAAGATTCATAGTCTGTGCTTGTTCATCTCGAATGCCAGCAATGGACGTCATCTTTTTGTGGCTACACGACTTTTCAAAGAGGCATTTTACCAGTGACAGTCTATGGACAAAGTGAGTGGTCAAGATCCTTTAGTTGAATTAGTAGGTAGAGGTGCTCTTAGCTGTGATATCTTTGTTCTATCACCCCATCAAACGAGTTAACTCAGTTGAAACTAATGAATGTGCACCTCGACTCACCACCTCGAACCTGTCGGCGTTCAAAACGCCTCAACCAACTCCCATTCGTTCCGCGCCTTTTGCGAGAAGTTAAGCGCACACGACGTTGGTGATTCTTAATCATTCATGATTGTGTTTTCTTCTGTTGGTGGGTTTGATAACTTCGTTGCTGACCCATAGTTTTTGCTAGGTGGGCAAGGAAATTACCCAGTTTCTGTGAGAGAGTCGTGATCAGCTAGACTAGATAATTATGTAAGATAAATATATGGCCACAACGATATCATTGTCATACGTTGCTATCATTGAGATTGCAGATAACATAGGTAGTGAAATGCTGTGCACCACGACAGACCCGAACTTAAGGTAGAATGAGTCCAGGGTAACTACGCCATCTTATCTCCGGTCGATAACATGTCTCCGGCCGATGTCGTCACGGGAGCGCGAGCTCCTCCTCCAACATCGTTTGGAGCGTTACGCTCATCGCATCATTGATATTTCGTTGATATCCTGTGAACTGAGTGAACCTCCATATCATTCCAAACTTACGTATACTGAGTGAATCATTTGCACTGTTATTCTTCTGATAAGATCAAACATTCATTATCACAGTATCGCCCCTCCCGACTGCCGTGCTTAGCAAGCATTCTGTCGACTCTCACTCAGAACCGAGCTCTGTGAAATTTCACATACGGCAACCATGGCTCCTCTTGAAGAAGAAGAGAGGAGCTCACGACCACAGGCAGCGGATCAAAGTGATGAAGAAACCCGTAATGAGAGCACACGTGAAACATCAGAAGGTCCAGCATGGTACTATGAAATCCAAGGAGATGAGGAAGAGGTGGAGGAGAATGAAGATGAAGACTATGAAGATCAGCCCGACGAAGAAGATGAGGAAGAGGAGGAAGATGATGACAACGATGACGACGATATAATCGAAGGAGGCGGTGGTGCACAACGCCTTCTAAACATTGTTCGAAGTAATTTCCAACACCCTCTCATCATATTGCAATGCATAGCTGACATAGTGGTGACTCAAGCTGGGGCAAGAACAGGACTATTGACCAGAAGACAACTCCTAGCGTTGATGCAAGACCCAAATCTTACCAGTGTTTTGTTCCAAGACAATGCAGACGACGATGCGGAATTCTTAGACTGGCCCTTTAGAAGACACCGAACACCGAAGGATCCCAACCGTTTCCCAAAAGTTCCCAGCGAGCAAGGCACCAAACTTATGCGATCAGGAGTGTTTGGCGTCAATGATTACAACCTCAGAGCTAAGAAGCGTCTAGCTACACGAATGTTGGAGCGGGAGCTGGCCTTGGGAAACCGCGAAGATAGAATACGGAATAACGCTCTCATCAACCAGGTTGGCCACGCTGAGGCTTAAAAATCAAGACATATCGACTAACACTTATCTAGAATCTACTACCACAAACGAGGGCTGAGAAGATTGTCCATTTTGATGATCCGGTCTACTCTGGACAGTTTTCTGATGATGGTAATTTCTTCTTTGCCTGTTCTCAAGACTTCAAAGTTCGAATGTACGATACTTCGAGCCCATACAACTGGAAGCATTACAAGACAGTCGCATACCCCTGGGGTCAGTGGACACTCACGGATGCATCTTTGAGTCCTGACAACAAATGGCTCGCTTATACATCGATTCAGACCATGGTCTCAATAGCCCCTACAGACCCGAATGATACTGGCGACCCTTATACCCTAGATCTTGACGATGGCCCGCCTCGGCAGGGGTGGCACGGACGACGTGGCTTTGGCATTTGGTCTGTCCGATTTTCTGGTGACGGAAGAGAGCTGGTAGCTGGAACAAGTGCGGCTTCTATTGTCGTGTATGACATCGAGTCACGGTCAGTTTTACACCATGTCCGCGGTCACCAGGATGATGTCAACGCTGTGTGTTTTGCCGACAAGATGTCGCCGCATATCCTTTACTCAGGCTCCGATGATACGACGATAAAAGTATGGGATAGGCGAAGCATGGGCGATAACCGAGAAGCTGGAGCTTTTGTTGGTCACATCGAGGGCTTGACGTATATCGACAGCAAAGGTGACGGACGCTATATCCTCAGCAACGGGAAAGATCAGAGTATGAAGCTTTGGGACCTTCGAATGGCCATGTCTACTGATCGATACACCGAGCTTGATCCCACGAGAACTGTCAATACTAGCGGTTTCGATTACCGAGGGGGAGTTTACGACGACGACGACTGGGACGTACATCCTCACGATAACTCACTCGTTACGTTCCGAGGTCACAAGGTGCTTCGAACTCTTATTCGGTGTCATTTTTCACCTCCATCAAGTACCAACTCGAGATACGTTTACTCGGGAAGTACCGACGGTAGAGTATACATTTGGAACATGGACGCAACATTGGCTGGAGTCGTCGATGTTAAGAAAGCGACAATGCGCACACGACCGATGGACAACCGACATCGCTTCTATCACTTTGATGAGCCAGGTAATTGGAGCACTTGTGTTCGCGATGCCAGCTGGCACCCCAATGCTCCTCTCCTTGTCGGTAAGTTTGTCTGCCCTTTGTCTTGATGCCTCAACTAACTCGAGATCAGCTTCTGCATGGAATGGCTATAACATGGCAAGAGGAACATGTTCGCTGCACTCATTTAATGAAAACATGGATGATGAAGGAGATCCACCGATGGGCCACAGCGTTAGCAATGTCCTGAAGGAGCAGCCTGAGCTTTATCAGAATTCGACATATGGGATGGACTAGGCCAAGATTGCAGAAATAACAATGGATATATTTTGTACAATTAATCACTGTAGCCGTCTTTCTCGTGTTGAATATTTCTCAATCCATACAAACAGCGCCTTGGACGTGAAAGCACATCCTCCTCTCATCTCCTATGGCGCTCGATAGAATTTTAGCGTAGAAGTGTGTCGCGTGCCCGCCGTAATGTCATGTAACTCCGCCCCGTTAAGCATACCCGCAAGCAAGAAAGGTTGTGTGATTGTCCTTGTTCCCATCTTACGGGCTTTTGGATTATCAAGTCGCCACCATCCAGAATCTCATCAGCCGATCGCGTGGCCGTTTATGCGCTACCGACGAGGGCGTGGTTAAGGGGAATGTGCACTGTGTTCATGTTAGAAATCGAGGCAAACAGAGAGAGTATTGAGCAATCTTACCCAGCTTAACAACGTAGCCAACGGCACCCATGATTAAGAAACCAACGCCGACGGCTTGGCAGAGTCGCAGGAACTCCTTCTGGTCGGCTGCAGAGTGATTTGTTAGCATGCAAATCAGAGTCAAGATGCACAATTGGTCAACATACGCTTAGTGCATCGTCGCATGAATTGAACACCGTCTCTGACGAACTCGGAGGGAACCTCGAGAATCTCTTGAACCTGGTCGGACATTTTGGGTGGTGGGAGAAATGCGAAGAGATATTAAAAGTACGTTAGTTGAAGGAGGGTAGGTGATGTCGGAAGAAAAGAGAATGAAGTCGTCGAATTGAGTCAATGTCAAAGTCGCGGGGGTTGTAGAAAGAAGGGTTGGAGCTGAAGTTTAAAGGGGACCCTCTTTGGTGACAGCTCTCACTCTCTGTCCTCTTGGAGTTCGACGTACGTGTTAACAAACCTTCCCTAGGTTAGTAGGTAATTTCCAATTGGGGCAAAGATCTCGGGCCGGAGGATTCTCCGACGGATGACCTTCGCCGTAGTAATTTGGTGGAGCCGACTCGCAGGTGGAGCCTGTGCCTGTCTTGTGCCTGCTAACCAGTGGAGTTTATTTCCCGGTCGCGCAGGCGCTAGGTAGACGCTTCCGCGGGTTGCTGAGAAGCTCTTCCCCAGAAAACTTACTGTGAAGCTTTCTTCTTGTCATTCACCAGACCAGAAATATTTTCCAACCTCTTTCATCTTCATTTCGCTTGTCATCGCGAAGTCGTAACTGATCTTGCAGAATTTCTATCACGACATAATCACGACAGTCTTGCTGACCGGCTTACTTGGTTCGCGATCGAGCTTAGTGAAGTTGACAGAGCCTGGTTCGAAGACAGTCACGGTCGACGACGCGAATCAATCGAGAGCTTTCTTTTCAACATCATATCGCTTAAAGTGTGCTGCAGCTGTCACGAAACTCGGGCGCTCTCTGGCGAAGACTTTGGTCGCAAGCGATCGGCGAACCGAAGGTTAGGAAAGAAGGGTTGATCGGGCTGACGGCATCCTCTATCCCATTGCTCCCCATCTGTATCTAAGCGCTCGCTCGAGATATATCAGGAGCTAGAAGCGAGGATTGTGAGCACAGAGCTTCGTCCTCAATATCGCATCTTTGAGTCAAGTACCATCATATCAGGAGGCTATACCTATACCAGGGCCCCATTCTTGTTACGCGGAGTGTACGTATTGCAAGCTTCCAGTCCAAATCATTTCTTGTCTCAGGCACGAAAGGCCTCTGAGTCTTGAGGCGATGTTTGTTGGCGATGGAACGTTCAATGGCTGATTACTTATGTGTAAAGACCAGAGGCCAACTCTTGTATTTCTCAGCCTAATTATCACATTGATCATATCCTCTTTGTTTATCTCCAGATCTCTCCTGCACGACATTAACCTGTGCCCAGTGCACCGAATCCGTCATAATGGCTGAAGAAGATTTCGAGATCGATATCTACGGCGACGCAGGCAACGAACAGCAGCAGGACGGCCAGCAAAACGATGGCAGCAACCAGGACTATCACCAGGATAATCATCGACAAGACAGTCACGATGACCAAAATATGGACGAGCACCATGCCCAGGACAACCATGCACGCGAGAGCTATGACTCTAATCACCAAGCATCCGGATCTCAGCAAGGGATTAAGCGAAAACAAGAGGAGGATGAGCGACCAGTTGATCAAACAGCCACAACGTCACTCATGATCTCAGAACTGAACTGGTGGAACACGGACGACGATATCCGAGGCTGGGCTCGGGAGGCTGGTTGTGAGGATGAGATCAAGGATATTACTTTCAGCGAGCACAAGGTTAATGGTAAAAGCAAAGGGTACGCGGATTCGGCGACGCTGAAGAATAATGGAATTGGCTGACCTTCTTTCAGACAAGCTTACGTTGAATTTCACTCTCCCCAAGCGTCGACAGCTACCAAGCGCCGCATCGAAGAGATACTCGCTGAAAGCCAAGGTGCTCAGAAAAAGGTCACGTTGGCCTACTGGAATCCTAACAACAACCCCTTCAAAACTCTTCCCAAGGACGCTCCTACCAGAGGCAAGGACCAAAGCCGTGCGCCCTCAACTTATAATGACCGCGGCAACAACAACATGGGCGGCAACTTTGGTGGTTCTGGAGGTGGCTTTCGAGGAGGTAGGGGCGGTTACAACCGTGGCGGCATGAACCAAGGTGGCTACAATCGTAACTTCAATAACAACATGGGTGGATTCAACAACAACATGGGAGGCGGATACAACGGACCCATGGGAGGTGGCGGTAACTTTGGCTTCAACAACCGCGGCGGAATGATGGGAGGTGGCATGCGAGGCGGTCCTGGTGGCATGCGAGGTGGTCGAGGAGGTGGCATGATGAACATGAACCCGATGGGTGGGATGCCTATGGGTATGCCCGGCAACATGGGCATGGGCATGATGGCTCCCAATGGCATGCCTGGTAAGCCACCATATTGAATGCCTATTCAGCACGTAACTGACATGATGCAGGCTTCCAAGGTATGCCTCACAGCTTCAACCCAGGCTTCGGCTTCAACCAGAACCAGGGCGGCGGTGGCGATTGGGGGAACCCCCATGGAGCCAAGAGGCCTAGGGGTGAATAGCTGACCTTTTGATGACGGCTGTGAACCCAATCGTTGGGAATCAAATGCTGGCAACCCAAAAACTGGGGATTTGCTGCAATACTAAGAATTCGACGTGCGAAACTTTCATTTTCCTTAGGTTTGGGACAACTATTGGTCAAGTTGCGGAAGAGATTGAGGAAAGGGATGACTGCTCATTGTATCATAGAATTATGGAGTAAGGTTAGGCATTGGCGTCAACAGAGCGTTTTGTTTAAGTTTCGGCGTGAGTCAAATCACGATGTCTGGTTTGCACAGTACTTAACTCTAAGATGGAGTTTTTATGTCCTAAACTCTGTTACTGAGAGTCATAGTATGACAAAGTTCACTCAGCAACCTTGTTCTCACGGTATGTTGACGTCTATATAGGGGTATTTGCCCGTATGCCCCTGACCTCTTACGCCTCTGACAAATTCAAGCATACGGTCTTTTCCACCAATCCGAAACAATGGATCCTCTATTAAATCTATATCCCGTCCTCTACCACATATCATGTGGCCTGGCCGTCCCTTCCGCTTTCCTCATTGGGATTCTCTAACAAACCGCTACATCCTGACATGAACAATATCAAGAAGAGATCCATAAATGAGTGTGTGATGCACTTGAGAGGAACAGTCTCATCGAACAGGAGACGACTATCAATTTCGGCTACCGTGACAGGTCTCCGACCGTTTTGATCTACAATCTATGGCATGATGAGAAGAGCAAGAAAACATGGAAGCTCGCTGTTGAAGAAATGGTTACCTCGATCAACAAAGACTTCTCAGCCGTCATCGACATGGGGTTCCACTTTGAGATGATCGCTCCTCAAGCTCTCATGACGTCTGATCCGACCGATGAAGATATTACTTGGAGAAGAGGGTCAAAGGATGCTATACGCCGGCATCTTGCTTTCATGCAACCATATGACTTCAAAGAGATTGGTATGAGGTCCTCAGGGTATCAGGAAAGTTAGTTCCTGAAAGCGTAAGGAACAAAATCAGCAGGCCAGTTTGTACCTCTTAGATTCCAGACTGTCTATTTTTAAATCCTAAAATAGAGGCTAACGTTTTTGTTTCTCACCAGGGTGTATAAGTTGTCGTTCAATAATGTCTTTGTTATAAACAAGCAGCATGAATAAGGATTGCATTAATAAACTTCTTGTCAATACTTTCAAATCTCAGACCAGGTGTTTATGTTGGGAGGTGAAACGATGTGACTGTGCCGACTGGCACTGCATCTTCTCTAGGCACCTACCTATCTCTTTAAAGTAGTAAATCCTTCATCTTCATCATCATCTTCTTTTGTTTGCAGGTAGTAAGGGGTGATAAATGGGTATGAATCAGAGGATATTGCAGTGGGTTTGCTTTTTACGGTGGTAGTCATGTTTCATACATATCGTGTAAGCTGGTTGTAGATGAAGACTTCACTTGCACCGACATACTGCATGTGACGACTCATCAAAACCAGAGGCGCCACACAAAGCACAGAATGATAAGGACTCATAGGAAGTGAGAGGATGAGTGGCATATCGGTTCCTACCCTAGGTAACTGACGATGTTGCAAGAGGGTTGAAGGTTGTTCAATAACTCCTTCAGCGCTGATTCGTCATTGACATGCGGCTTAGTCATAAGATCGACCTAATTGTAGATCCTATGCACCTCTATCTTGAATATCGAACCACCCCCCATCTTGCACAAATTTAGTCAGATGGAGAGAACACTACCCAAACTGCGATCAATTGGATTTACTTGCCATGGAAGAACCCTTGTGAGGGCTGTGAACTGCGCATCATGCTCTTCTTCACGAAGTTTTACCACCAACCGCCCCCCACCACTCTATGAAGGTCATGTACCACTAACGAGGGTTGAACGGGCTGGCTTGGCCATTGGAGCCAGTGTTATGTCCTTCTTCAATCCTTATCGTCACGGTACGCTCCAGATGAACATGCAATTTGCCCTCTGCTCCTTGACTAACTATTCTCAGACCTCATTGCCGCTACAGGCGAAGCCACAGCTACACCCTACTTCATTTATCGCTTGCGAGACGCTATGCTCGCTGATCCAACAGGACGCCGCATTCTCCGAGCTCGACCCCGAATATCCTCCAAAACTCTCTCTCTTGATGCACTACGCGCGATGCCAGAAAATAGCGTTGGCCGCGCCTACGTTGGATGGCTCGATCGAGAAGGTGTTTCGCCTGATACCCGAGCTTCAGTTCGATACATCGACAACGAAGAGTGTGCATATGTTATGCAGCGCTACCGCGAGTGCCACGATTTCTACCATGCCTTGACGGGTCTGCCTATCGTGCGTGAGGGTGAAGTTGCACTCAAGGCGTTCGAGTTTGCCAACACACTGCTCCCCATGACAGGACTGAGTATCTTTGCGGCAGCTACCATGAAGAGGAGTGAGAGGCAGCGGTTCGCCTCGACATATCTACCATGGGCCCTCAAGAATGGCGCACGAAGCAAAGAGATAATCAATGTGTTTTGGGAGGAGAGGCTTGAAGAGGATGTGAACAACGTTAGAAAAGAGCTTGGTATTGAGCAACCGCCTGATATGAGAGACATCCGAAAGAGGGAGAAGGAAGAGAAGAAGAGGCTCAAGGAGCTCAGAGAACAGGGTCTATAATCACTCTGTTTTCTTCTATAAAATCTGTACATCATTAGTGAAACTGGGAGGCGGGAACTGTGATCTAAGCGTCAATACTGAGCCTTTTGATATATAAATTATGTAGTCGTATGCACTGCCAAAACGTAAATATGTCATTTGTTGAGCCTCGCCCAGGGAAAATATTGGCAAATCTCGATATCTGTACCGATGTCACCACGTTCATTTTACTGCCTCTCGATCAAAGCACAAGTAGGCACCGCCCGCAAGCCCGTATCTCCTCTCTCGGATCTTCAATTCCATGGTATCATAAGCACCTCTTACAAGTCCAAATCATCGTCGTCATCCCAAGCCTTGCGCCTGCTCACAACAATCTTCTCCTCTTCCTTACTCTCTGACATGGCGTTGAGGAGCTCTTTGAGCTGCGCCTCGGTAACCTTTTGTCGTAGCTGGCCCGTCTGGGCGAGCGTGATGAGTCGGTTCTCGATATCGGCAGCGCGCGACTCCTTGACAAGACGGATGCGGCCCAGGCGGTCGGCGGCTTCGGGGTGAAGGATCTGGTTGAGGATGTGTTGGCGAGCGTCTTCTTGCTGCTGCTGTCTGTCCTGGGGTCAGCGCGGTGCTGTCATTGGCGAGAAAGAAAATCTTACTGGCGCTGTTGCTGCTCTTGTTGCCCAGAGCCACCACCTCCACTACTACCGCCACCTTGAGCCTTGAGCTGCTCTAGACGAGCCTTTCGGATCTGTACAGAATATCAGTGTCGATTTCTAGCCGAGCGCACTGGATTGTTATACCTGATCAAGCTCTGCGTCATCCATGATTTCGGTTACGTTATGGTGTTGTAAGTCAGGAGATCAGTCCGACGTCGCGGGGTCGTTTGCTTTGCATCTCGAACATGTGGAGGGGCACTGATCACGTAAGCAGAATATCAACTCCAACATCATGTTTTTAGAGCATAACCCACGAGAGTATCAGGAATAGAGTAATCCCAGGGTATTTAATAGATTCATACAGACTATAGTGCTACAAAAAAAAATATCTCAGAGGCTACCCCAAACACCAAATATGCGATTCATTAATGCTCCGTTATATGAGGTTCCCTCTTGGAATTCCTCGACGCTGAACCCTCTCTCTAATTTGCTCTGCCGATGTTTCTTCTACTGGTATAAATGACTTCCTCTTCTCTATTGCCTCTTGACGCCTTGCCTTAATCATATGCACCATCAACTTGTTTGTAGGTGTGTCAATGCCAAGATCCTTGGCTCGATTCAGAAAGAACCCGTTCTGGTAGTTTATATCGGTCTGTAGGCCCTTATTGATGCGCATGAGAAGCTCACTTGGGGCATTAGCCTTGCCTGTGATACGGCGATAGCAGAACTTTTTAAGACCTTCGCCACGAAGGAACTTTATAAGATCTGGCGAGCTCTGGACTTCTGGCAGACTTTCTGTGACCAGAGCCATCTCTCCCAACAGTTGATTCATCATCTTTTGCCCTGATCGATTGGTCGTCAGACCGCGGTACGACAAATCGAGAAGCACGCACACGGGCTCAACAGCAGCGGTAAACATCAAGGAAGGTAGTTTGAACCGAAGCCATTGGTCGTAAGTACTGTATTTTGACTGAAGCAATTGGGCGTTTCTTAGTGATTGCATCAGGCCAGGCTCGTCGGGAGATATATGCAACTCCTTTGGTGTATTCAGGGTCGCATCGGCGCTGGTCAGAATTGTTCGCCCGGCCTTTAATTGTTTCACCGAGTCCCGATTCCGGTTGAATACCAATGCGTGGCTCATATGTCCCAAGAAAAAGTTTGGTTCAGGTTGCGTTCCGTCGAGTATGTGTTTGCGGACTTGCTCAAGGACCCCCATGCCTTCGTTCAAAAGGCATACCGATGTCTTGTCATCGATCCTGTCCTTGACGGAGGCAATCGCCTTGACAGCTTCAAAGCCACGACCAGTGACGATTAACTCATCAATGTGTGAACGATCGGATGTCTGTGTAGCTTCATGCCCCTCATCCTTGTTCTCTTGAACTATGGCGGCATTTCTCTCAGCATATGCGGATTTCCTTGTTCGTTCTGGCTGTGCTTCTTCAATGTTTCGATATCTTGATTTGGGCATATCTCGGAATCGGAGCATCTCGACTGAGTCATAAACACTGCACAAGGCGTGAGCAATGAACCTCGATCTCACATCTTCGCCTAATATATGAATTTTGTGTACGGGTCCGGACTTTGCGGCCTCAGCCGGGAGGATGACTGAGGGGACGTAGAAATGTGACGAAGAACTATTCGATGTAGGTGTAATTGACGCCTTGTTTCCTGAGCTTTGCCATGGTCGCGAAGGAGATGGCCCGCTTAGTTCTGGAGGAACAGCCTCTTCCTTATGGTGTGTTGTGGTTGATGCCGAAGCGAAGAGCCGTGTATGGCTCGTCCTAGGACTATGTTGAAGACATCGGGTCGACCTTTTGGCTATTTGAGCCGTCGCCCGCGGATGGGTGAAGATCGCCACTTTGACGGTTGTGTTCGGGTCGTGAAGAGAAGTTTGTGGCTGCGAAGCTGGAAGAACTAGGGATTATAACGCGCACACGCGCATACGGATTCGTGAGACTGAAGTCGATACTGCGTATAGAATCGTGAATGTTATTATCGGCGAGTAAACGGGTCGTTGGCTATGTTGAGGTAAGATCGTGAGAAGAGGCGAGTCGGAGTGAAAGTGGTGATGCCGATATTGGTGAGTGATGCGTCGAGATATGGCTCCGAGCGGACGGGAAGTCCGTTTTTTTCCCTTGGCCTTGACCAGAAAATTACCTAGACTGCGACCAATTAGGGGAGGCGGGTTAAGGGACCAGCTCTGATCATCCGCTCATGTATTTTATTTAGTAAATGACCATTGGTCAATTGCTGCCGGTATGCAGTTCAAATCCGACACGACTTTAGAAGCAGAATAGAACGTCTGTTATCCAAATTTTATTAAATTATTTTGAACATAAAATTTCTTTGTTTTCGTTTTATTTCGCATGTTATGTTACTTATTCCTCAGTAACAGGTAAGTACCTTTTGTGGCGAGTTCTACTAATGTTAATCGTGAGAAACATCGTTTAGTTACATATTACCCGCTTCATGAATGCACAAAGCCACTAGTCCCTATTGGGCTTCATGTCAAGTTTCTGCTGCCAAAGTCTTTCATGGATGCGACAGCGACGTACACGATTGATCATCTCAACCTCGCGTATCACAACATTCAGAATTCCGCAAACATCAAAATGACAGACGTCAAGGATATCACACCGGATCTGGACCGGCTAGATGATCAGCTTGATGATCTTGAGGAAACCCTTCAGCCTTTGCTCGGTAATCTCGAAGGCATGGCCTCGGAATTGCCCCTGTTGGACAAGGCAAAGCTTTTCTCGCTGACGGCATATGCGATTGAATCTCTTTTGTTCTGTGAGTTTTTCGCTGAGGCTCTCTGAATTATTTCATCGCGCCTACAAATGACCTAACAAACGCGACAGCATCACTTAAATTGGAGGGCTCTGATACCCAAACCCAAGCCGTACTTACTGAACTCAAGCGAATTCAGCAATACTTTGGAAAGATCAAGAATATTGAGGCCCCTGAAGCGGAAGAGTCGCGAAATCTGACAGTTAACCAAGAGGCTGCAGCGCGTATACTAAAGGCTGACTTGGTATGAAAACCCACAACATTCTGACATCCATCACTAACATGTCATTAGGCCGACAACAAGACGATTAGCAACAAGCTTGCTGAAAAAATTGCAGAAGAGCGGGCCAAGGCTCTCTTGAAGTCTGTTGAGAACCGCAAGAGACCAGCTGAAGAGTCTCCTGTCCCATCCAAGTCAGGCTCTGCCGTTGACGAGGGAAAAGATAAGAGCAAGAAAAAGCAGAAGAAAGGCAAGAAGAGCAAGTCGAAGAACTAATGTCCCAAGCATCGATATGCCGGGTCATGAGCGATGTTGCGTTGCAAAAGGATACGAATGGACAGACATGCTGAACTCTGGCATGCAAGGACTAGGAATTGCTTTGGACAAAGAGTTGCAGTGATACCCAGACAGTTTAAGGGAAACTCGCAAGAGGCTCAAATATTTAGATGACAGGTCGAAGGCTTCCTGATGCAGTTGAATTAACTCGGGCACGGCGTTTGGGAATATTTAATCTACTTGATTGGGGGGAATTGATGTTCTATAGAAAGCCCGTCATCTTGAACAAATGGTTTTATGAAACACAACTTGCTTCATGACGTATATGCCTGTGAAACCAGGAGTCTAGTCATTCCGTGTACCGGACCAGGTTATGACTCAATTGATCATCTGTCTTAAACTCGAGATAAAGGGTATTTAAGTTATAAGACGAAGTTTCTGGCCATTCCCTTATCTCGACCTCAGTTTATAACTTTTTATGTGGCTTTCATACACCAATAATTGGTTGGGAAGATAAGCAACCTGCAGCCGTGACTACTAAGGTAGGTAGTTGATAATTTTTTACCCCACCATTATCTACCAGACGTGAGTCAATCGCGGGGCAGGACAAACCCCTCCAACCCAACCAAGGCTCGAGTTCTGTTTTCTTATCGACAAGAACAGAAACACAACAACAAGATGGCGGTCATTTACATCGACGAAGAAGCCGGAAGCGATCTCCCCGAGATCCAGGGCACCGAGTCCGCCCCCTTCAAGTCCCTCCTCGAGGCCTACTTCCGCCACGGCGCCGAGTCCGAGTACCAGGTCAAGAAGAAGGATGATGAGGAGTATAAGCCCGCTGCCAAGTCTGCCCTGAAGAAGGCTGTCGCCTACGCTGCTGGACAGAAGAAGAAGCTTGAGGCTGCTGCTAAGCGTGCTGAGAAGGATGCCCAGGATGAGGCTGCTCGTCTTGCTGTTCTTGAGGAGGCTAAGAAGATTAAGATCACCAACGATCCTTCCCTGCCCGAGCCTGTTACTATCAGCCTCCAGGAGACCGACTCTGCTGTGATTGGCACTCTCCGAAAGAGTAAGGATGAGCCTACTGAGGGCGTCAAGCGTGTTTCCGTTCAGGGCCGTGTCAACCGTGTGGCCAAGCAGGGTGGTCTTATCTTTGTCACTCTGCGCCGTGGTCTCAACTACATGCAGTGTCTCCTTTCTGGAGATCTTTCCAAGACTTACGATGCTCTGACACTCTCCCGAGAGACCTCTCTTGAGATTATTGGTGAGCTTTGGGAGGTTCCCGCTGGTGCCCATGCTCCTCTCGATCGCGAACTCCGCGCAGATTACTTCCGAGTCATCGCCAAGGCTCCCGGAGGTGATGATGCTTTTACCAACATCGTCCCTGTCGATGGTGACACCAACACCCTCATGAACCTCCGACACCTCACTCTCCGCCACGAGAAGCCCGCCGCCGTCATGTTCGTTCGCGATGTCGTCGAGGATGCCTTCCATACCGTCTACAAGGAGCTGGATATCAAGAAGGTCAGCCCTCCTGCTCTTGTGCAGACCCAAGTCGAGGGTGGTTCTACTCTTTTCAAGTTTGACTACTACGGCGAGACTTCATACTTGACTCAGTCCAGTCAGCTTTACCTCGAGACTGTCCTACCTGTCCTTGGTGACTGCTACTGTATTGAGAAGTCTTTCCGTGCTGAGAAATCTCTTACACGTCGCCATGTAAGTACTTACCTACTGAACTGTTGTTTGGCCGATAGAAACTAACATATTTCAGCTTTCCGAGTACTCTCACGTTGAGGCCGAATTGGACTTTATCACTTTCGACAACCTCCTGGACCATCTCGAGCATGTCATCTGCCGTGTCATTGACCTGACCCTTGAGAACCCTACCGCTGCCGAGGCCATCAAGAAGTACAACCCTGACTTCCAGAAGCCTACTCGACCATTCTTGCGTATGCGCTACACCGACGCAATTGACTGGCTACGAGAGCGTGGCATCAAGAACGAGGAGGGCAACGACCACACTTTCGGAGACGATATGTGAGTGTCCGGTACTTTGAAGCGATGCGCAAACTAACTTGCAATAGTGCCGAGGCTGCTGAGCGAAAGATGACCGACGAGATCAACCGCCCCATCTTTCTTACTCACTTCCCTGTCGAGATCAAGTCATTCTACATGTCCAAGGCCAAGGATGACCCCCGCGTTACCGAGTCCGTCGATGTTCTGATGCCTGGTGTTGGTGAGATTGTCGGCGGCAGCATGAGAATTTGGGACTATGAGGAGCTCATGGCTGGTTACAAGCGAGAGGGTATCGATCCTACGGGTTACTTCTGGTACACTGACCAGCGCAAGTACGGATCTACTCCTCACGGTGGATACGGCTTGGGAGCTGAGCGGTATGTTATTTGGTCTTTTAATGTTCGATCTTTGCTGACAATTATTCAGATTCCTGGCATGGCTTCTCAAGCTCTGGACTGTCCGAGAGGCTTGCTTGTATCCCCGTTACATGGGTAGATGCACCCCGTAAACGAACCGTTGATGAGATGTATGAAAATGGAGTAAAGGGTTATGGTGAAGGAGGACAGACTTGTCTAGTACAATACAGTGACAAAAAGAAGCGAAACTGGTCTACTGATACTGTTTATTGCATTTCGAATCTTTTACATCCGTGAAACGACCGATATCTCCGTGGTTCATACAGTCGTAATTGAGCACAGCCTTTAACAAGCTCGTGACTCAGTTAACAGATATATCCACTAAAAAGTTCCTTCAGCGGCTGTCAACGGAAGGCCCTGGAGTGCTCTGGATCTCTAAACCCTGTTCTTGGGGGAGCTGGTGGATAAGTGGGTAACAGAAAGACTGGCCGTCGGAGACACAAGAGACGAAATTAGTAGGTCAGTTTATGCCACTTGGACGTGGGTTTTTGAAGTATTTATTTTTGTACCCCAAACCTTGGAGGCCAACTTTTCTGCTTCCCTTGGGAAGATGCCTCTACCGAGGCCCTACCGATCATTCTTCCCTATCCCTCGTTGAAATTTGCCACTTCTAATTGGCCAGTCAGTAATTTGAGCTTCCGAAATCCGTGTCGCTGGGGCGGTGTTCTTCTTTACCATCTTTCTTATAACATCCCTCCATCTTGATAACCCTCACCAAAAACACCACCTACATCAACAAAACCAAACCCCATAAGCACTCCCACAATGCCTCGTCAACGATCCGTCGGCCGCGCTCCTTCGCGCCCTACCGCCGCTGCTTCGGCTCCTAAGCCTCAGCAGACTCGACCTGCCGCCACCCACGCTGCTCCCGCTGGTTCTCACCCTCCTGCTCAGGCCATGCCTCCTCAGGCTGCCGGTTCCCAGGGCCCTGGACTGTTCGGTCAAATGGCCAGCACTGCTGCGTAAGCATTCCCCTCGAATATACAACAATTGGCGCTTTGCGAGCTTGGGATATACATGGCGCAAACCCCGAGCGCTTCGGATTACATTATGCTTGGAATAATCATAGCTAACTTCTTCTAGTGGTGTCGCTATTGGTTCCTCAGTAGGCCACGCCATCGGCGGTATGTTCGGTGGCTCCTCCGAGCCCGCTGCCCCCGTTCAGGCTCAAGCCGCTCCTCAAGAGCAGTCCTGGAACCAGAACAACTGCGCCGGTGTCGCCCAGAACTTCACAAAGTGCATGGACGACAACAACGGAAACATGCAGATCTGCAACTGGTACCTTGAGCAGCTCAAGGCTTGCCAGGCTGCTTCAGGCCAGTAAGCGTTGATTTGGAGACTATACGAATAAAAAGAACTTGATATCACTATGGGAAAGGAAACAACATCGGGGATAAATCCCCTGACAGCGTGCGTGCTTATAGAGACTTGGTGGGAATACTATATCTCGGCACAACCAATTGTATAATACAAAACAAGATCTCACTCAACCCACTCAATGGGAAACTCTAACTGTCCTTCTCCTCCTCTTCCGGCCGTGGCTCAAAATTCAGCTTTGCCGTGTTAGCAATAGCAAGTTCATGATTTAGTGATGTCAACTCTTACCGAATTTCCATTGTACAACTGTTGATCTCTTTGGTCGCTCGGGTTCTGGAATTCCCGAATCCGGGACCGTTCCCGGGAACTGGTAGGTCCGTCTACGGATCCTCGGGGTGCGCGCTCATCACCGGATCCAAAAATACCGAAAATCCAGGAGAAAATGCTCAGGATAAAGGCAATAGTCCGTGACACAATACCTTGTGAGTCATTATCGTAGGCAGACGTGTACTTCTTGACTGGGATGAGGACCAATGTTGATGAAGGGGAAAGACCAAGCTCGCCGATAGCCTTGTCCTCTTCTGTTTCATCAATATTCTTGTTGGGTAGAGGCGTAAGAACTTGCTTGAACGTATACGGCTGCGCCCCGTCGTTCCGGTTTTCATCCACCCACTGTCTAATCTCCTTAAGGGACGCATTCGTCTTGAAGCGCGATCTCAATGTTGACCCGTCAAAGAGGCGCACTTGAAGAGCTGCCATTCCCCCAGTCTTTGTCGAAGCCGCCAGCTTGGTTTCTGGTGCGCTGACCAAAGATGCCGCAACGTCGCCACCTTTCATACTGTCGAGTCTTTGCTTTTCGCGCTCCTCGGCGCGCATGCGTCGTTCTGCCTTGTCATCTTCAATTCGCTTGAGAATTCTAGCTCTCTCCTCTTGGTCCTGCTGTCTCTTCTTCCTCACGGCCTCTGCAGCCTTGTGAGCCCGGGCATTGTCGGTGTTCATTCCAGCTTCGGCTTCGGCTTTGGCCATCTCCTTGGTTCTGGCGCGCTCCTCTTTTACTTTGCGCTCATTCTCTTCCCTTTGCGCTTGCAGTCTGGTAGCCCTCTCAGCCAATATTCGACGGACATTTTCGGATGTCGATGAAGATGTAGTTGTTGGTGTCTGCTCTGGTGCTGTGGGTGTCACTGGTTGAGGCGGAGGATTAACTTGGGCCGTTGGTTGAGCCGTTGGTTGAGCCGACGTCGGTTGAGGCGTCACTGAGGATGCGGAGTTGAAAGCTGTCTGGATTCTCCGCAGAAAATCTTCCTTGCTGGTTCCTGGTGTGATGTACTCCTTTAATTCGCCATTCTTGATGATAACGACCGTGGGAGTCCGTGGTAGTGGAAATATTTGAGCCAGATATCCGGCTTCTTCGGATCCAGCTTTGAGGCGGAGCGCGACAGCGTGTTCATTGAGTAAGTCGCTCAGCTACACCGTGGATTAGCTCCAGATTATATGCTCTTCAGATCACCAAAACCCTACCGTATCATCGGTTAGGAATTCGTTCTCCCACTGCGTGCTCTCGTCGGTCTCATCTATAATGCATGTGAGCTATTGTGCGGGTCACCATGATGACAAAACGGACCTGTAACGAAGCACAGGACCAGCTTCTGCTGACCGACGGCAGTCGAGATGCCCTCCTGGAGAGTTCCTTGATAAAACATCGCGATCTAGTTGTAGAGCAACAGTTTATTATGTCAAAATCGGGAAAGTTTCAAGTATAATAAAAGTGAGAGTTTGTAAGGCAACGTGTTGGTTCAAGGTGAAAGGTGTCTTGTCTTGTCTGCACCCTTACTCGAACTCCCTTGAGTTTATATGCATATACTATGCAAGAGGTCTCTGAAAGTTATGTTTATGTATAAGAGTATTTATCACAGAAGATAAGATTGAAATAAATGGTTATCGGAAAGTATATGCTCCAACTATATTTCCTCAAAGAGAACTTGGACATCATCATGAGAAGCCCAGATGCCATGAGAGCTCTCTGTATGACGCTAGCATCACGTGGCACAGAGTCAGTTTGAAGCTGACTCAGCGCAATAAAGAGCGTCAAAGGCAACCAAGAATAATAATAATAATAATAATAATAATAATAATAATAATAATAAAAGAGAGACATTTAGTTATTCAGAGTATAAATCTTGGTATTGCTCGAAATGCCATAAAGATTTAATAAGAAAGAAGGTACTACGAGTTTGTTGAATTGGTCTTCAGAGACGGAAGTTTAATCTTTCTTAGCATTGTATACTGATTGTGAATTTCCATACTGAAATAAAAATACACTTTCACTTGACTCATCCCGTCTTCGGAAGATCTACCGTCTTGTTAAAAGGGTGTCGCCTTCCTTTTTCTCATTCACTTATTCCACCAACGGCTACTCCTTCGAATCGGTCAAAATGTCCATCGACCCAGCTTTTATGCCTTGGGCCGAAGATAAAGGCGTCAAGCTCAATCGTATTGAACCTCGAGTTTTCCCCGGACGAGGTATTGGTATTGCTGCAGTTCGTGAGATCAGAGTAAGTCTTAACTTGAAAGTCTTTCGGTAAAACCAGGCTATAGTCATCTTCACCTTCACCTACACTCATCACTGCGTAGGTAGTGTCAAGTTGCAACTGCTAACAAGTTTAGGCAAATGAAAGTATACTAAGCGTCCCAATAAAAGCAATTCGCACCATCGACACAGTCCCAAAGCACATCAAAGAGGCTCTTCACGGTCTCTCAGTCCACGGCATCTTGGCTGCTGAAATTGCTCTTGACGACAGTGATGATTTCACCATCTGGAGAACAGTCCTTCCAACTCGAGAAGATCTGGAAGGTGGAATGCCCATGATGTGGCCGAGTGAACTTCAAGCTCTTCTCCCTAAGCGAGCTAAAGACCTCTTGGGCAATCAGAACGCCACTTTCCGACGGGAGTGCGACGTTGTCCTGAAAGCCTTTCCCGAATTGACAAGAGACAAGTACAAGTACTCCTGGTTGTTGGTAAATACAAGAACGTTTTATAATAGCATGCCGAAGATGAAAAGCTACGCTCATTCCGATCGATTAGTCTGTATGCCTACTGCTGATCTGTTCAACCATGCAGACCAAGGGTGCAAACTCGTCTACTCTGCTCTTGGTTACAGCGTTCAAACAGACCGAGCCTACAAGCAAGGCGAGGAAGTTTACGTCTCATATGGTCCTCACTCAAACGACTTTCTCTTAACAGAGTACGGTTTTATTTTGGACACGAATCGCTGGGATGAGGTGTACCTGGACGAAGTGATACTGCCACTCCTTAACAAGACACAGCGCGCTGAGCTGGAAAGCGTCGGCTTTCTTGGCAGATACACACTCGATGATCAGACCCCTGGATGCCACAGAACTCAGGTTGCGTTGCGTATGTGTTGCACAACTCCAGGGCAATGGCAACGGTTCTTTGACGCTTGTGAGGATGGACGGTCTTCGCAGGTCGAAGTGGACAATATTCTTTTATCTGCCTTGAAAGACTTTTTGCGCGTCATTGAGAAAACTCGAAGTGATATTGATGAGATAGAGGGTGGCACAAGCAGTCAGAGGGAGCTGTTGAGACGTCGGTGGCAACAAATCGAGGCAATGGTTACAAAGACGATAGAAAAGCTAACTAGGGAATGATGATCTGGCTTTGAGGTTCATTCCATAAGAAGCATAATTTATTCACGACTCTGCAAAGGGCCAGCTGCGTAATCGTTGACATGAGATATTCGGGCAGACTTGCATGCAGTAATAAATATGTATTTTCTAATCATGCGAAAAGTCAAACTACATTCAGTCCACCTTTCCAATACGTTGAGTACCAGTCTACCCCGTGCTCAACGGTTTCCATAACATCCATGCTGGCGGTTCTTCCCAATGAAACCTCTTTACCGGAAACGAGACGCATCAAGCATAGTGGTCGCCATTCCATCCATGCCACCCGATTCCATAGAAGCTAGCATCTTTCTCATGGCTGTCCCATCACCACCTCCAGGTGCTTTGCCGTACACTGCCTCGCCCAACATACGGAGCTGCATAGGAAACTGGGGATCTCCGTAGCGTTCAATAATGTCGGCTTTATCCGTCGCAGACTTCAAATCCTGCTCTGACGAGTTCATGCCGAACTCTTCACACTCTGTCTGCTTCTCGGATGTCCACCAAGACGGGAGAAGTCCTTTTCGAGTTGACGTCTTGGTAAGGAATTGTTTGAATCCAGCCAATCCGTCACTTGCGCCACTGTAAAGACTATCCTCCATCACCTCGCCCTCGAGATTGTACATGTCCTCGACACGTAGGCGGTAACAGTCGATGATAAGGCGATACACATCCTTCTCAGGGCGGTTGTGCAGGTATTTGCCCTTGTCTAGGCGAGTAAAGGGGTCAGGGATAGGCTGATCGAGTCCCTTTGGTGGCGATCCGCTGCCCCCAGTCGCTTGGGTAGATGCAGAGGATCCTTTCCCGCAAACCTTTTTATGCTGCTTCCAGTCATTCTTTTGGCACTCCCTGGAGCAGTAGGATTCCGAAGAGCATTTGGCGCAGCGTTTGAGAGTAACCTCGGCTTCTCCTTTCTTGCAAACAGTACAGCAAGCCATTGTGGGCGGGGTAGCGGAATGTCGGCGAGATGAACTGATCTAGAGTCTTAGACGAATGCAGGAAGGAAAGTAGGAAATGTGAGGAGATTTATATATCATCACAGTGCGCCGTGTTAATCACAGCAAACCAAAAAAGCAAGCAAGTAGCCAATCAATAATTTGGTTACTTCATGCATATGCTTGAAGTAGGTAGGCATTGTTTCTACCGAAGAAGCAATGATTGGTCACCTCGCTGTCAAATACCAAACCATCATGTGAATTCGGCATCTCCTATCATTTACACAATACATCGATCTATATTGGCAAGCCTGATGCGTCATCGACGAATGTATAGATGCCTCTCCACCCATAAGACCCAGATTGATCTATCTGGGTCCAGTCGGTCAACTCGTTGTCAGTCAAATGTGCGTCTGGAACTCTAAAGGTGTATACGCTCGACTCAAGTTCAACAGTAGTCTTTGCCGACTCACGGCTTATTGTAAGTCTCCCAAAATATGGTATCGTCGTCACTTTACAGGGTTGACCCCGGTACCTGCCGTTACATGCAGCATGTAAGTCCACAAGTACATCAGCCGCCTGTTCAGCTGTTGCATTCTCCAAAACCTCACTCGTCTTCCTCAGTCTGCTAACAAACTCGGTTATGACAGTCCAAATACGTTCTTCTTCTTCCATTGTTCTTGGGGTCTCTTTGGCTGCCAAGTCTGCGACGAGTATAACAGCAGCGTTGAATGCAAGAAAATCGTATAGATCACACCTCAACGGTTTGTCTGGCAAACTCCTGATATCTCTGTGAGCTCGCATTGCTCCTTCGGCTGATTCCAAAACTTCGATCCGGGTGTACTCAAACTGCTTGTCATAGCCCGCAAACTGTGAATAGGGCAGATGAATCATTATGTTGAGGGTATGTTTGTAGAGCCTCATTATGGCATGTCCGATTGGTGGGAATGCTGAGTTCAAGTCAGCCTCTGCCCTCTCATCTGGAATCATGATTTTCAGCTCCCTCATCTCATCAACGATGCTTGTCATTATACTGAAAGGCGTGTCTTGGCGTAATCGGTCTCTATCGCTAACCAACCCTGACACCAGCCCGATTTTCCTCGGAGCGTCAAGCTCAGTTGCTTGTACATTCATATTCAGGGCCCCATAAGGTAACCCTATGATGAGAGATATCTGACGATCTCGAAGCCATAGAGCATCCCACACCAGGCTCTGGCGAAGATGAAGGCCCAACAACAGAGCATTCTCAATGCCGGCTCTAATGCATTTCCATGCTCTGCTAGGACGACCAGTAGCAATGTACAACTCGTACTGAAGAACCAGTGCTTCGATTGAGTCGATACTGCAGGCAGGTGTGCAGTCCGCAAGGTACAATATCGATACCTGCGTAAGAATGCGATCGATAAACTCCTCGGGACACAGATGTAAGCCAGTCTCAGCGTCTTTGAAGTCTTTGGGTAATTGTGAGAGGAGAAGACAGATCCAAACCAGGCATTTAGATACAAGCCCAACGTCTCTGGATTGCAATGCATCGAATATCTTGTCGTGGGTGCAGAAGACGCCCTGGTCCTCTTGGTTGCCGTGGATTATTCCAAACGGCCATAACATCAAAGACTGAAGTAGCTGTCCAGAGTAATCCAGGATCCTCACGAGTGTTTGTGGATTCAGAATGAGGTCGCCCGGGATCAATTCCAACTGCGACACAGGAGTATGGGACACATGTTCATTTTCTGGAGTTTCTCTGAGGCTTTGCAGTCGTGAATCCTCTGGTGTGACATGGACCTCTTCCAGCTGATGAGGGCCCTTGGAGGAGTCAGCAGAGCCAGCAACGTTGCATTTATCGAGTTGACTTGTCAAGATTCTGATGGATTCTTGCATTTCCACCATGCGCGACTCGACTTGAGTGACAAACTGGTTCAGTTCTTGTATTATTCGATCTTTTTCATCGTAAGATTGTTGAGGCGGATGTATTTGTTGTGAGTTGCAGAGGAGAGAATGAGCTGTGCACTGGCGACACTTTCTTTGACGCTCGTCAAATACGCAGCTCACTTTTCGACGACGACATTCTGTGCAGATCTTTGTTCCGAGTCTCAATCTGTTGTTACAGTGCTCCGTGAAAGAATGCGACTGCGACTGCATTGTATTGTTTGGTGGTGAAGTAGAGAAGCACTGACAGTCATGTTGTGAGTGAGATAACTCGCGGCGTGGTTTAGGTTCATGAACTTGTTAAATGTCTCAGATATGACGATATTGTCAAGATAAAACCTTGATTGTTCGAAAGGGGGAGTAAATTTATTGGGAATCTTAGTACATTCATAGTAGTCACTATTTGTGTTGGCTCATGACTACTCGTCGGAACTAAGCATGTTTTTAGTTCTCCAATCGTGGCCCAGTGGTATCGAGTCGATCGTTATTGGCTTAAATAGACCGATGGCACTTGTTATCCTCAGTAAGCGTAGCAAACTTGCAGACTTGACAGTTGTTTGTTCGTGGGGTTTGTTGTTCAATAACAGTACCTGACTCATTGTATGGACTTGAGTCGTGATGGTGTGCACATGCCAACATTAAAACATGTCTAACTGAGGTATGGTTCTGTCTGGATTGTCCACATCTACCAAGACCTTGTACTTGTACCGTGTGAAGTACTTCAATCTTTCAACATCCAGGTTGGACATTATTTGGTCTACTGAAATATATATACATGTTTCACAAAATACATATACTGAACACTGATTAGACCTGTGACTTGCTATTTCAACTCCGGCTTCAGGGTAAGTGGGTCGACCCACCAAAAATCGTCACCACCTACAATCATCAAGAAGTTATCCCGGCAGCATCTTAACTTCAATGCGCCATCAGACACAATGAATGCGCCACAGACTCTTTTGCGCAGTCTGCGCATCTCGAGGCAAGTGCCTCGCTGCACAAGATTCACCAATACACCCCCGAAAAGAAACTTTACATCCTCTTTTTTCCGTCGCAAAAAGCAGCAACCCTCAGCCGACGACCCAGAATTCGTCTCTATTCTAGACGGACCACCCCAGCTTGTCCGAGTAGGAAAACGCCATGGACCTGGTCTTATCATTCTCGGTATGATATACTGCTACCAATTGCTTCTGTGTTGTATTGTTATGGTTGCTGCTCTTGTCGATGCACCACCGAATATTATTACTATTGTATCGAATCTAGACTAATTCATTCATACAGCAATCATCCCTGTGACGGCATTTATTCTGGGAACATGGCAAGTCCAGCGATTAGGCTGGAAATCGGAGCTCATCGCCAAATTCGAAGACCGTCTCATCCGCGATCCTCTACCCCTACCGCCTACTATCGACCCCGATGCTATTCACGACTTCGATTACCGCCGCGTACTAGCAACAGGCCATTTCAGACATGACCAGGAGATGCTTATTGGACCGCGCATGCGTGACGGTACAGACGGATACATGGTTGTTACACCGTTGGAGCGAGAGAATGGCACAACAATTCTGGTCAACAGAGGTTGGATCGACAAGAAGCACAGAGACAAGAGGACGAGACCTGACGGATTGCCAACCGGTCAAGTCACGGTCGAGGGGCTATTGAGAGAACCATGGAAGAAGAATATGTTCACACCAGACAACCAGCCCGAGAAGGGCATGTTTTATTTCCCGGATGTGAAGCAGATGGCCGCCTTGACCGGCGCTCAGCCTGTCTGGGTTGAGGCTACTACGGGTATGTCTATCCTCATGATCCTTCATATCTCATGACATCTTGGCTAATGATACCAGAACCCGAGTTCATGCAAATGGTTGACTGGGAATCTCGAGGTATTCCTTATGGCCGACCCGCGGAGGTCAACTTGCGAAACAACCATGCTCAGTACATCTTTACCTGGTAAGTTGTATCCTTGTGCCAGCTTAAGCCAGCGTGCTGACCCTTGATCCTAGGTACGGTCTGTGCTTCGCAACGTCCATTATGCTTTGGATGGTCGTCAAGAAGCCCGCAAACGACGTTGCTCGTCGTGTGGCCCGCTCAAAGGGCCTGTAAACTAAATGCTAAGTAAATTATGTGAAACTCATGTATACTCTGCCACTTCTCCTTCGTCCCCTTGATTCGACACACGCTTTGCCTTGCGTTGTTTGATGGGTTGTGGCACTGGCATTCTCAGCTCCTGGAGGAGTTCTCTTGGGAGGTGCTTCTGTGCTAAAGAGAACATGGAAGAACGAGGTCCAATTTGGCGTTGCCTGTACGATATTAGAATGTGACCAGAACAAAATATGGAGCTGGTGACCAGAGATGACATACCTTTTCATGAGTGTCAAGACGTCGCTCTCTTCAATAGTCTTACGCTTGGCGTGATCTGCGTATGCCCCTAGATCATCACCCAATTGTTCAAAGAACCATTCCGAAGATTGAATAAGAGCATCTAGCGTCTCTGCTGAAAGACGCTGGTTGCTTAGACCTGACGATTGAAGAGCTGTCTGTGCTACCCTCTTGACAAAAGCTGGAGGGAGTGATGGATATTCGATGCCGTGTTGTGAAATGCGTTTTCGCTTTTTGTTTGCTTTCAACCCACGAGGTAGTCTGTCGTCAGCCGGCATGTGATGTGTCGTGACTGTGGCCGTTGGCTCCATAGTTGGCTCCAGTTCTTCGTTTATTGAGCTGTGATCGTCCATACCGCCCTCATAGTCCCAACCGTCCATGCCAAAATCTGCTGCTCCACCATCAGAGTCGGAACCAAGTACACCATTTTGTTGAGGATCACGAGCTTCATCACCTCTGGCTTCTGTGATTGATTGATCAACAATGGGAGATGTTTGTTGCAAGCCGTCAGCTGGATCGGACATTTGAAAGACTGTTTGATCATCCAGACCCTCAGGCATGTCCAGATTAAAGTCACTTCCTCTACCCTCGGTCATCCGCCGGGTTTGATCTGCTTCGAATCTGTGTCTGGATTAGTCAATGCCATAACTGATACAGCTGGTATAACTCACGCTTCCAAGGAGACATCTTCACCAGCTCTTGCATCAAGGTTTTCCAGAAACCCAGGAAAAAAGTCTGACTGTCGACCAATATCTTCAGTGGGCTCGTTGTTGAAGTAATCGCTTATGCGCTCACTTCCTGGGCTGCCCCGAGATAACCGGGAATTGTCCGCATATCGTCGCGGCATTTCAATTGATTGAACCGTGAAATTATCTTCATCCAACTGTGACAATCGTGGTGGTGGAATTTCCGAGCTCATACTAGAAGCATCTTCATCCAGTGGCAACGAAAGTCTTGGCCGCCGAGTAAGAAATTCATCGTCATCATCATCGTCTTCGTCGTCGTCATAAAGGTTGCTTTGCTCCTGCTGTGCTGGCGATGAGCTTTTTCGTATTCCGGGAGATGATGAAGAAGAATATTGAATCGGCTGACTTTTGGGTGCTAGTGCTCGACCGAGGTGTCGCAGAATATCCAAGGGTGTTTCTCTCTGCTGCATCATGCTTTGCCTGCGATTCTTTCCAGGAGTAAACATTGCTGTCCGGCGTTGGTCGAGCAGCCTTCGGGCGGCTTTGGCGTGGGGAGTTGGCGCATTGGATCGGCCAGCAGAGGCAGGAGTGCCTCGACGAAGCGAGGCGCGGAAGTCGTGGGCGCCAGTGCGATCGAGAGGAGTGTGAATAGATGCACGAGCAGAGTAAGGCTCAGCGCTGATTGCTCTGCGAGGAGTCCTTGAAGGAGTTCGTGCTGGCGCTTCTTGCGAGGCCGCCTTGGCGGGTGATGATATCGGACTTGACATGGTTGTGCTTGTTTAGATGCGCCAGAGTATATAGAGTGCTCAAAGAGCAGGCGTTTCAGTAAGCCTTCATGAACAACAAAACTCAATTAGTCTAGGTGATTTTAATCTGGCTGTCTCTTTGTCCGTTAACAAATTATTGATCCAGTGGACATCAATGATAATATAATGCTAGCCATAGTTGATAGAAACGCGACCACACGCGACGAGGGACCCTCTAAGTCCAAGTGCACGGACCATCTGATTATGAAGGTGGGAAAGGATCCATGTGTTTAGTGAATCTACAGCTAGAATAGGTAAGTAGGTAGGTACCTATAGACAACGCTACTGTTGTCCAAGATCTATGTCTGTTTTGTCATTGATGCTCACGTTGAATTCCAGTATGTTTTTGTTCTGCATTGAATTACTTGGGATATGCTGTCGAAACTATCTACCTAGCTCAATTGTAGATACAATGTGGCTTCTTAAAGGAAACAGCTGCAGCATGGGGGAGACACTGACATATAAAGGACCTACAGAGACCCCTTTGCAGTTGCTCCCATATAACCCCAACCAGCAATTAAGACACTGCTTGTGAACCTCCAGACTCCTGTGCTTGGCGCACCTGCTTTCAAGCAAATCCACAGGTCGGCTGCACCCCACCAGAAGAGCAAGCTCATCAACGTATCTACAACATCGTATTGGCGACGTAGATAGAATAACCATATGGCAAGGCCGTAAGCCGACACACGACTACCGTAGATGGCAAAGGCTGTGTGTGCCGTTTCTGATCTCGCAATACCCTCTGGCAATCCATATTCACGCATGGCCCGAGCAGGTGATCGAAAAGGTAAAAGACCACCAAGAGAAAATGCAGTGCCTATAAACACAGCAGGAATATGCCATGGAGAAAAGTTGGAAAACAAGCCTGAAGCCATTGTGTACTGATGGATTCTGTCAGTGGAAGTAATAGTTAGGTAGAGCTTCTAAAACACGCACCTCATAAGTAAAGCAAGTTGAGCAAGGGGAAAGGATTATCAAATTCGTCAAAATACAATAGCCAGAGTTTTGCAAAGAACACTGGTAAGCTGACGGCTTTATATGAGAGCCAAGATGTAAGATCAGGCAAAATAGTAAAACCTGGCAAAAGAACAGTTACAGGACCGAGCGTGGATCGAACACGCGACCTAGGGATCTGCAATCCCTCGCTCGTACCACTGAGCTATCGATCCTTATCATTGATCTGAAAAGTGCTTTCAAACTGGGCATTATGTAGATGGCAAGCGACGATAGTTGCCCATCCCCAAGTGGCGGAGGTTTCAATGAGCTGCATACCTGAATCCATCTTTATCTCCAATCTCTTTATTATCCTTGCTCGAAATATCTTGACGCTTTTGTTCGTATAATTTATGTGTCAATCCCAATGTGAGCCTCTTGTTAGGCTTCATCGTAATCCAATGCAACGTCTTTGTTCTCTAATAGGAATCTGCTATAAGCTTCGTATTCGTTCATGTTACAATCATTGTCAAGCTCTGGATTATTCCTTGTTCTATAAAGTCGATACTAACAAATTCTTATTATCCCTGGCATGACAATAACCCGACCACCTCCCCTCAAAGATCATGTGAGGGGTTGCTGCTTTTTTTTTCTATTGAGCCTCTCTCCACAACCTTCATTCACCTGCTACATCCACAATAGGTTAGTACTACCAGCACACTTGAATAGCCGCCTCATCTTGTCTTTTGGAAAGCATCCATTGCATTGTCGATGGGATAAGTACTTTTTGCTGCAATTTATATATCTTGCTTCTCCCCTTTCCTTTGGATTCTTCATCTCTTCACATCCAATCAGCCACAACCGAGAGATCTCGTCAGCCAAGAACGACCATCAAAGAACGAATCATTACCGCAACAAGACACTGCGCCAAACCAGGTAAGCTCGCTCCCCTCTACCCCAATCCGAGGTGAATCCCCTCCCCACTCCCACTCTCCAGGCGTCTATAGCTCTGGAAGGCCCTGCTCGTTGGATAAGTTAGTAGGCAAGGCTATGTCTTGGCTTATTACTGTTAGCAGGGGACTTTAGCAGGCCCCAGCACCTACCTGAGGTGGCACCGGAGGTGGCTACTCGTGCTAGAGGCTGCTACTGGACGGCGCCCTTATCCTACCTAGCCGCCTCTCTCTCTTGGGGGCGTCCGCTACTGATAGAGGTGGATCATTTCCTTGAACCTCCTCCTTACCTTCTGCGGCACAAAACGCGTGAACTGCACTTCGGTTTTGTGTCAAGTTTCTTCTCTAACCTATCTTTTTATGCAGCTGTGAAACTCACCTGAGGATCCATTCAAGTTTTGTCGCTACTTGCTGCATCGCCAATCGTCGCACTCGTTCCGTTATCCGGCCTCTACATTATCTAACTAGACACCAACAGTCATCGCTTTGACCATCCTCATCTGCCCCTCGACTAGACAACTTGCTTGCTTGCTGCGCTTTGCTTCCACCAACTCTCTTCGACTCTATACCCAATTCCTCCTATTTCTCCATTATCCGATCGCAACAATGGCTCAGCCCGGCGTGCAATCACTGAAGGTTTGTTGAGCATAAGGTTATCTGACGCAATACCTGGTTGGCTGACCGCTGCTACAGTGTGTGGTGACTGGTGATGGTGCTGTTGGAAAGGTACGTCGGACAACAAACTGTCGCTTACCGCACGACGGCTATCACAGAAACTCCCGCTGACTGCTTCCAGACTTGTCTACTCATTTCCTACACCACAAATGCATTCCCTGGCGAATACATTCCTACTGTCTTTGACAACTACTCAGCTAGTGTTATGGTAGATGGCAAGCCTATTAGCCTCGGCCTCTGGGATACTGCTGGTCAGGAGGATTACGACAGACTGCGACCCCTTTCATACCCCCAGACCGACGTCTTCCTCATCTGCTTCTCCATCGTCAGCCCTCCATCATTTGACAACGTAAAGGCAAAGGTAAATTGACAGCAACCATCGCCTCCCGACTTTGCTGACATCTCTCTAGTGGTACCCCGAGATCGACCATCATGCGCCCAACATTCCCATCATTCTCGTCGGAACCAAGCTCGATCTTCGAGAGGACGCTTCCACCCTCGAGTCTCTTCGACAGAAGCGCATGGAGCCTGTGTCGTACGAGCAGGCGCTGACCTGTGCCAAGGAGATCAAGGCCTACAAGTACCTGGAGTGTTCTGCTCTGACCCAAAGAAACCTCAAGAGTGTCTTTGACGAGGCCATCCGGTAAGTTGCGGTCTGTCATCACCTGCGCGCATGCTAACGTCAACCAAGGGCCGTCCTCAACCCTCGTCCCACACCTTCGAAGCAAAAGAAGAACAAGTGCTCCATCCTGTAGATATCCATCTAATCAACGCCACCCGCGCACATAGCACATGCGCGTTTGAGATTATCAACGACAGCGTCTCGACGACGCGAAACGACATGAAGATTTCTGAACGGATGCTCAACAAGCATGGCATCTGATTACAAGACGGCGGTCTTTACGAGATATCCCTGGGAATGATTGAGCTGGGGTAATTGCATTTTTTTTTTCAGCAAGCCCGTTTATCTGTCTGCTTCCATCACGGAAACTCAGACAAACAATCGTGCGAATGGCAGCAACTGTATATGATGATGGCTTTTATTTGCGAGGCGGGTTCTTGAATCACTTTTGGGTTTTCTCTATCTGCGGTTATATGGGGTTTCCAACCGTTGCTATTTTACGTTTCACTCTATTTGCTCATATCTCATACTGTCGCCTCCTCGCGGAGTTTATACCGATTTTGCCAGTAATTCAAGAACCGGCCTGCACTGGATATTTGGTTGTTTGTGATGTGGTGTGATGCTTTGTGACAATGGGCTTATTTGGACTAATGGGGTTTGTTCTGGTCGGACTGTTTGAAGCTAGTTTGTAGCGGTGGGATCTTGCCGGAATAATATCGTACTTTGCAATTGCCTTCCCTGATTGAATCATAACCAAGTTACACTTGATATTTCCCATAGAGTATAGACAGGCCAAAGCTCACCCATTGTAGATGTCAAGCCTGTTCATCAACTTGAAGTAGAAAGCCATACTTAAAGACATCGCATTGTAGCTAACCGCTCATTATCTACACCTACGAGGTGATGATGCTTCCTGGGTATCTCACTCCGTTTTGAAAACATACAACTTTTGTATCCGATCATTCGTTAAAATGCACTCGGGAATATCGTCAAGCTGGTTCCTATCGCCTTAAGTTTCCCACTTCCTCTCAAGCAAGCCCAATTTACTATTTTCTACCAGGAATATGGGCTCGTCGACTGGGGTGAATGCCGTCGTCGCCTGCTGGGCGTCTGTCGGCGTTGGCCTTGCTGCTCTCTTCCTTTGCGATTCTCTCCCGCTCGATACGCTTGGTGCGGTTCTCATTTAGTTTTACGTTTTTCTCCTTGATCTTCTCCTGTCGTTGTTTTGTCTTTCCGCCTCCGCCGGCACTATTGCAAGAAGTCAGCTGCTGCGTGATATCTGAATGTAGGGTTATGTGAGAGTATCGGCCAAGCATTGACTGCGAGTCCAGAAATATTACACGCTGGGAGTGACAACAAAAGAAACTTACGTTAGCTCGACGTTGATGCGACGAGGATAGGAAGTACCATCCGTGAACTCGGAATGGTGGAACTTGTCAAGACATGTTCGCATATGCCAGACCTTGGCGAATTCGACAAACGCAAAACCACGGCAAGGCTTTGAGTCCTTGGGATCGCTCATGCAGCGAACTCCTATGGGGTTTAAAGAGGCAAAGTGGGCTTTGATGGTTTCGGCGGTGGCAGTGAAGGGCAGGTTGCCGACAAAGACGATATGACGGTCCGCTTTGCCGTTGGTTTTCGCATCGACTGTGTCTGCTTCTGCGTCGGCAGATTCGGTTGTCTCGGCAGTTTTGTCCTGCTTTTTGTTCTTCTTGCTCTTCTTGGACTCATCCTTCGTTTCGGCATCGGCGCTGGCGTCCTGTTGCTTTCCCTCCTCGACCTTGGCCTTCTTCTCCTTCTTCTTGTCCTTCTTTACAGAATTTTCGGCGTCTACAGTGGTATCGACGGGCTTATCATCTGCGCCGGCCATTGGGGTATCTTGGGCATCTTCGACATCGTCGTCTTGTTCGGGGAGATCCTGTAGATCCTTGCGCTTCTCCTTGCGCTCTTTACGCGACTCCTTCTTGAACTTCTTGTCTCGCTTCTCCTTCTTGGCCTTCTTCACGTCGGCGCCATCATCCTCGCGCTTGCGCTTCTTGCCGGGTTCGGCGTCAACAGAGACAACAGGCTTCTCGTCGACCTCGGCGGTCTCTCTTGCGCGCTTGCTTTTCATTATTGGTGATTGTGGTTTGGGTTTGAGAATGAGTTGGACGCGATCCAGAGTATGTATCGATTTCAGTCGCAAAGTTAAAAGTAGACTGCCAATGCAGCAAATGTTAATCTTTTTGCTGGAGGATTGACAGGAATTTTCAAGGTGAGTGGATCCACTATTCGCGGAAACGTGCCGCTGTGGAAGAAGCCGAACCTCCATACCTACCTAGATATCATTATGGAGGGGAAGGAGAACCTCTATGTCTGAGCGCCTGGTCGATGCTATGAGTGAATCCCATTGGAGTTCAACGCCTAGTTATAAACAAGAAGCTTACCTTTTAATGAATTTATTCACTTGATGACTGACATAATTTGAGACTATGAGCGGGAACTCGATGTCCGTCCTGTAACTTTATCGTGGCCTGGAGATACTATTCAGAGTTTACAATGTCTTGAAACATTACATTGAGATCTAATAGAGAATCGTATAACATCTTTCCATCATGGGAAGAATGATGAAATGCAAGAGCAAAACATGATGGTGACCTTTTTATCTCATAACCATTCCCTCTCGTTGTTCTAATGCCCTTCTTGAAGGCCGCTAAGAGTCGTGAAAATGACAGTCTTGCTTGTGTTGAGGCGTCATGGAGGGCACCTTATAAGGAAGTGATTGTCATATGTTGAGTCTGAGTTGAATTCGATCTTGGTGTTCTGAGCCTTGGAGATTGGCCGAGCCTATTGTAAAAGTCGGCCGCCTTATCCATACATCACGATATGTAGCTATAAAGACGAAACCGATATCGACAGTATACTTACAGTTTTTCAATTTCTGTTGATTGGACTGTATGAAATGAATATTGTCTTGTCAGGCTTCAAGAATTGTGGAAAATATTGCCAGTTAACTCAGGGGTACCAGCGCTACGACTGCCGCTGTGGATCGCGAGGATGAGAGGAGGGCAGCTGTTGCGGATTACAATGCCTGGGGGAACACTAATTCCTGTGTGCCCAACAGACTGAACAACCATGCTATCCAGGTTTGGATGACAGGGAGGCGGAAAACTGACATAATGAGGATGTCTCCGAGGCACATAGCGAGGGGCACCTGGAGGTTTTCTTAGCCTTTCTGCCAGGTAGTGGGGTTATTCGTGTGAGCAGTCATCGTACCTAGATACCTAGGTTAGCTCTAGAAACCCTACTTTGATATCGGATCTCCTACATAGCGAGAAGTTTCACCACCTCGGCCTCGAGGGCCTGTTCCTGGAGGAACTTTCGACAACTGGACTGGATGTATCCAGTCCACCAGCACTTCACCCAACGGAAGCCATTCGATCGGTAACTTCGGCCTCGAGAGCTTGAATTCGAGGGAACTTGGGCGCGGATTGAATGTGCTCTTGTCAGAAACACTAGATAAGTTAGAAAGCGAATAAAAAATAAGCCGGAAAATGGAATGAAAGCTAAAAGATGCCCACCTCTGCATTGAAAACTCCGCCGAGGTTGTCATGGCGACAAAGATGATCAGGGTATTTGGCGAGATACTCTACGATTGATGATGAGGCTGATCAGGGTGATGAGTTAATGAGAAGAAGAAGAGGAAGAGACAGAATGGGGAGATGATGGAAGCACCTAGTACCCAGTGCACATAATTGGAAGAGGGCAGCCTGAGAGCCAAACCTCACTACCAGGAATAACACAGACAAGAATATCAATACCTTAAGAGCTTCACGAACAGATACATTGTTTGATGGTTAGTTGTGCATGAATTTCAATACCAACTTTTGTTCTTCACTCCCCAGCTAACAGTTATAGCAGGACAAGTATATATTTATTGTCTTTGTATAATTCGTTAATAATTAGTACTCAACTTTGTACACTTAGAGTATCCACATCGTATCTTCATTGTTCCTGGTCTAAGGCAGCTCGACTGGGTTCTTCTGTTGAGCCGGCATCTCTGTAATACTCCAGCCACCTTGTAACTCTTGTGGTGCTACCTTATTTGCTATCGAAAATGCCTTTGGGGTATCTTGCTTTGGGCTATCCGCTTCGTCCCTTTTTCGGTTTCGTCGTAGAAGATAGATGGCCCCTATCGTGGTCGCGCATACGATCGTCAGACCTCCTATCACGCCCCCGATAATAGGACCAAGTGGACTCGAGGATTTCTCTCCTGAGGAACTACTAACCGCCTGGGTAGACGTCTCTTCGACTACCTCGCTGGTAGTTGAAGTTGCATGGCTTGAATCGACTGTCGATGTTTGCTCTTGCGATGTAGCTTGCTCTGTCGTTGTGGTTATCACTTTCGCAGAAAGTGGCGTGACTAGGTAATTCTCGACAGTGTTTCTCTTCCCGCATGCAATATAGGAGTAATACTGATCGATTCCAAACGTTAGAATGGCTGTGGAACAAAACGAGCCACGGCCACTATCGTTGGATTAGCTCTAGTTGGGAAGTAATCTGTCTACTGACTTACCAGGTAAACGTAGTCAAATCCGTGTCAGTCATACCACAGCCAGTCGAGCATGAAAGTCTATCGATGCAAAATCCGGCAAGGCCACAGTCGGACGCCGTCAAAACTGACGTGGGACAAAAGCCCCAGATCCCGTTTCTCGCGTCTACGCGACAGTTAAACCCGGGGTCGGCAGTTCTCTCTTTGTCTGGATCGCCATTTAGGTAACCGCATGTTGATAACTCGGTGCTGATAGCTCGTGGTTCGAGGCCAACAGTCGATTGTGCTACAAGAGCAGGTCTGGTCATTGAGGGAAGCGCCGTATGGAGTACATAGCCGAGTGATGTAAGGGTCTGCACAAAAACGAGTAAACAGGAAAGTTGAAGATGCTTCATGATGTACGTTCGTCGATGGAAGATCAGTTGAGATGAAGACATTAAAGGGGTTACACGCAAGATTTTTCACACCAACAACTCGATGCAAAGGGACTCAGCGTTATATCCCTACTACCGCTGGTCTATCCGCACTTACATGGGTGGAAGAGTTGTTGGTCCCGATAAGTCGGGTCGGCGCCTCTCTTGAGACCATGATTGGGCCATTCCTTGTTCTTTGTTTGGGATTTTCTATGAATATTCGTGATGTGTTTCCTTTCCAAATCACCGTCAATGGTCCACGGTACTTCTTTCATCAGTCGGAGCTTTTCCCGTCACACAGGTGTAACTCTGTAAGACGTCGACATCCCTTATGAAAGCCTCTTTTTGAGTTATGTTTGCTAAATACCGTCTCCGTGTAGATGATAGTCTTGACAGCGCTCCTTTCATCTCTGATCTCTCTGCTAGTTTCAGGGGTGGTGTGATGGAGAGAACCAACTGCATATAGAGACTCACCCCTGCAAATGGCAAATTTTCAGCATCCTGTTAATCAACAGAACGGAAACATAATAATAAAACGATCAATGCAAGAGAAATGGACTGTCTTATGATGAGTAAATAAAAGGTCATCATAAGTGTACACTACTCAGCCTCGTAGGGTCATATAATCCCTTTTGAAGGTGGACAAGCAAAGGCGGGCGCTTAATTTCCAAATACATGTTGCAGCCCCTGCTCTCATTTGTGGAGGCTGGCTGTTGGTTGTCACTGACATTGTGATTCCCTTGTGAACTCTTTTTTTCGGCTTTTATTTTCTTCCTTTTCCAAAAAACCATTTTTGTTTACCAGTTGCTCATGTTCCGAAAATATATAGCGCCGCTGCTGGCAGCGTTTTCTTTCTTACTTTTCGCCACAAGCCTATATCTCGGGCGTGAGCATTTCTCTTGGCCATCTACTTCATATAATCCTATAAGCATCGGGCATAATGAGGCGCAATCAAGTATCAATTCAACGTCTTCCAGGACCGAGGTCAAGACAACAAGCTTAGAAGTACCGGTAAATCTGGTTACTTCATCAACTGCACCAAACCCAACCGCAACCTCTCCTCCAATTATTACAAATGGTAACCATTTTATACTTTCTCGGTTCAAAGGAGATTATACTCATCATACGCAGGCACTATACTTTCCGCGGAGCGTATATCGCCCTATATCTTAGCTATCATGGATCCAACAGCTACAGTTCTCCCGAGACTGAAGTGTCCAGTCCTAAGCACACGCTATCAACCACTGAAGCAAAGGCATGAGAGCCAGGAACCCAAAATCGACTATTTCTTTGCCCTCAACTTACGCAACTGCAAGGATATCCTTCCGCGGCTGCTTGGGAGTATCGTTGAGGTAGTTCAATACTTGGGCACTGATAGATGCGCTTTAAGTATAGTTGAAGGAAATTCAGCCGATGGGACGTCTGACATATTATCTGCACTTGATCCATTCCTCAAGGACTTGGGTTTAGTCTACTTCTACAACAACTCAAAGATTAATCCTTCAAAAAACGAACGCATCAAGAAACTCGCTCAACTGCGCAATTTGGCCCTTGAGCCGTTAGTCAGGGGCCAGGTGTCAGCTTCAGATGAGACAACTGTTCTCTTTCTCAACGATGTAGCTGCCTGTCCTGAGGATATCCTCGAGCTCGCCCTTCAACGACAGCGCCTGTCTGCCGATATGGTTTGCCCAATGGATTGGGTTTTCGTGGGTGACAATCCAACTTTTTACGACATCTGGATAGCACGGACTATCAAGGGCGATTCATTCTTCGAAGTTGGCTCAGACGGCAATTGGAATTCCGCCTGGAACATCTTTTGGAATGATGAAGGCACGAGGAACCTCTTCGAAGCTCACAAGCCGTTTCAAGTTTTTGCTTGTTGGAACGGCGCCGCGGCCATCAGTGCTGCTCCGATATTACATGGGCTGAGATTCAGAAGCAATAAACCTAAAGAATGCTTTCAGGGGGAGCCCACATTGTTCTGTAAAGATATGTGGCACAGGGGCTTTCGTAAAATCGCGGTGGTTCCCAGTATCAACCTCGAGTACACAGACGATGCGGCCGATAAGATTAAACAACTCAAAGGATACGTGTCCGATATAGTTACTGACGACGAGGACTATGACACGATTGACTGGGTATCCTCACCGCCAGCAGAAGTCCGATGTATGCCTACCTGGGAAACGCAAGGATGGCGGCCATGGAATGAAAGCTTCTCTTGAAAAGGCGGAGTTGTTGACCAGTGTTGGATGATGGTGGCTTGTTCTGGAGACAGGGTTAGGGTGCTTGGAATAATTGATCAACAGTATGTAGACATAAATCTACGTGTATCTGTTCTTGCAAAAGTAATTGTCTGTAAAGGTTTCCGAATCAATGTCTCATCTTAATGCTGAGGGAGTTACACCAGGTAGATGGCGCGCAGTTTTGTGTTTGGCAACAAACCTCAAGATCCGAGACATAGCTAAGAATGATTCCGTATCGTATATACTCTACTGTAACTGCCTATTACAGACATCATCATCAATATTGCTACGTTATTGGTGGTGATTACGACAGCTTTGGTGGGCCATGGGTGCCAGCGCGGATTGCAACTTTGTGAGTATTGAAGCTTACCTAGGTATATACGCTGTACCTTATCTAACTTCTCTTAGTGACGTCGTCAGGGCCATTTCAAGTCCCGTTGTCCTGGAGGTAGAGCTCAGCAACAACAGTAGCCTCGCTGCTTCGATTGGCGCCATGCTCCTCGCAAGCCCCGTCATCCTGAACACTCGTCCAACTCCCGCCGTTTATGGCCGTCCTTACTCCGGCTCTGGCTTCCACCTCC
The DNA here is from genome assembly GCA_014898975.1 of Fusarium nodosum. Classification (NCBI taxonomy): domain Eukaryota; kingdom Fungi; phylum Ascomycota; class Sordariomycetes; order Hypocreales; family Nectriaceae; genus Fusarium; species Fusarium nodosum. The sequence goes on from JAAVUE010000016.1 coordinate 41,427, forward strand.
ATTGCTGCTCCTGCTCCCGCTGCAGCTTCTCCCCCCTCTACGCGGCTCCTGTACTTTATATATGCCCCTACTGCCGCTCCCACTCTTACTGCTCCTCTATAATAACCCTATAGCTTCAGTTAGACGACCACCTCCCGGCTTCCTAGGTATGATATTATTACAGCATCTGCAGACTAACCTGCCCCCCTCTCTGTCGTACAGTGAAGAGGGAGACGAAGGAGACAACAAGTATGAAGAGTCCGAAAGCTCAGATCGACCTTTCATATTGTTAATACCTAAATACGCCGAACTCAATCACATTGACACACCACCGTTCCATCAAACAAGCCAACATCACTGACATTCAACCACTGAACTCACCCAGCATCATTGACATACCACGTTCCCGGCATTAGCCGTACGCCAGACGGCCAAAGCTTGACAAGGGCATCAGAACCCGGATGCTGGCCGCCTCTAGTCGGTTGCCCGGCCAGTAGCTGCAACTTACTCCACGATAATGTACCAACTTTATCCCAAGCCTACTCAACATCATGAGGCTGTTGCAAATGATAGTTGGTGGCTTCGGTTAGAGGCCGACTTTCCTGATCACGGAACCACGCCCCCTTGGACCGTCCTTGCTCCAACTACCGCTGCTCCTGCAACTCTTATAAAGAAGAAGAAGAAGAGAAAGGAGTCAGATCAATCAAGAAAAGTAGCCCACTCTCGCCTTTCAAGGCTTCTTGTTCCTAAGAAGAAATGAATCTGAATCATGTGGTATAGAAAAGCGATAGATCACTACGCAGTCACAATAAAAAATATGAAAATTGGCAACTCAGCTTAAGCTGTCCTAAACTGTTTGTTATTGCCTAATGCAGCATTTCTCTCTGCCTACCCGGTATGAAGTTGCCTAGTGATGAATATTGACACCCAATGACGAGTGTCGTTCTTAGGTAATTACAGAAATTACTTAGATACTAAGATATCTATTTGTACGCACCTGGCACATACCAAATCTACGCTATTTCAACATGAGTTCAAGACTGTAGCTCTCAGATGCAAGCGCATGTTTATCAACCACTCGAAATGATCGCCGGCACAAAGAAGACACTTGTCGCTCAGAAGTATTGACCTACACCGAAGAGGCCATGACCGCAGTATACTTCTAGATGTGCCTCTCGCACTTATTTCTTACACTGTTGTTCACAAAGACCACATCATTGTATGCTAGATGTGGTGCAGGTGCAAACAAGAGACTTATCCGTTCATGACTTGTATTGATGATATTTTTATTTGCGGCTTACGCTACTCACTGACAGACCATGCAAGTCTCGCGAATTCACCAGGACATGGAAATATAACTTCAGTTTCACAGCCAGTAAGCATATTAAATAAAATAACAAAAAATAGAAAATCGTACAGCATTTATCTAAACATTTTTCAAATAGAGAGTGACGTATGCCATGTTGTCTTAGTGAGTAAGCCCAGACTGCAGTGGGTGGGGTGCGATAAACTGAGGTGTGTGCGTAAGAAGTATAAATGAACATCACCCACGCAACATGCGATTGTTATCATTATGTGATTAGAGTTAGGCCTACATAGCTATACATCAAAATCACTGAAAGCTACTGTAACAAAAAGAACCCCCCTGGCTCAACGGTAGAGCGTTCAAATCGTTAACACTCGAGCATTCGCAGTAAGTATTTCCTCTATCTTTCTCTCTGCCTACGACTTCATCTCTGCTTACACGCTCATTCGCTTCCCTACATTTCCCGAGTTCTTCTCTCTTCTCCCCTTGTTCCTCTACTATCTTGGCCTTGTCAGCAGATTTGCCTCTGAGACAGGCCCGTCTACCTCTCGTTTTCTTGACCGAGAAGCTTCCTGTCACACTAGTCGTTGCCGTTTGTGACTATTGGTGGAAGAATGCAATCGCAGAGATCAGGAACCGCAGATTCTACAATATCGTAACTGTCATGAAGATCGTGCCCTCAGCTGAACCAAGCTGGGCATAGTACTATTGGTTCTGAGATCCGCAAGTACTGTATCGCTTTTATTCGACGGCCGAAAGGGACCGAGTCTCTTGACCAGGGGCCATAGTATGGTTGTTGATGTTGAGCATGATGGAGTGCCTGGTAAATGCTATCAATGTTGATCTCAGATCTTGAGATGCCCTTGGGGGCATCGGGTTGGTCAGGCTTTGTAGTATCCCAAGTATGCAGTCCAACCTCTTCCGAAGACATACGTCGCACAGCCTAAGACGGCCCACCGTTCCACGATACCGGATAGTTCGTTGGAGTTGTTGTTGTCCCTAGAAAGCAACGACTTCATTGTTGGGGGTTGCTTCGCTGGGTAAATTATCTGCTGTCAGAGACGTCTATCATGATGTCGAATACGCGTTTTGACATTAGGTTGTTGCTTCTGTTGGTGCCGTCACTGCCTCTATCGTATGGCTTTGGGAACAAACTCTTGGCGCCAGCCTGTGCCAAGGTCATGGTTTCTCTGACAATGATCCACGCTGTAGGTAGCATTGTCGAGTTGGCGGGCGACATACTCTGTGGAGCCATACTGCTGTTGCTACTGAGTCGGCGTGTGCTGCTGTTATGGCTATGGTTGTCACTATCGTTACTACTGCCGCTCAGTTTGGCGCCTGTGGAGAGCGCTCAGATTTCGTAGGATCTTGCTTCGCAGCGCCTCGTAGGAAAAGAAAGTAGAGTCTAATCGACTCCACGATATTACCTGTTGTTGACAATCGTGTGCCAGGAACGAGCCTATGGCCTCAAGTTGGTTTGATTTGACAAATATAAGGATTGTCTAAGGAGAGCCTATTAACAGTTAAAACACCTCAAAGACGTGCGATGTTGTCAAAAAGCTGGTGTTATCCCAGGCCGCGTCGACAGTGTCAAGTTGCTATCATTTTTGTGAGTCGCCTCGCCTTGAATAGCTGGGCTCTCGTCGCCAGAGAGGTAGTAAAGTTTATTTCCTCACATTGGACTGTGTCTGTTGACCGGAGACGCGCTTCGTAGCTTTGGGCTAACTTTAGTAAAGGCGATACCGTCGACTGAATTGGAACATCGTGCTATTATTGCGCCCCATAGATTTAGAATAATGAGCGATCCCTTGGGCTTTGTGGGTTGTATTTGCAGAATAAGTATCAGCAGCAATCTTGTTGATAAAAACAAAAGCGACATGATGTGAAAGACGCATCATCTGTGCTTAGTGTGTTTGAGCACTTGAACCCAAGGACTGTGAATAAGTCGAGGCGGTACCAAAGACTGTCAGCGATTTTCCCGCTGTAGAGCTGTTTCTGATAGTCTCTCATTTTCCGTCATGGGCTGCGAAGCGACATCTTGCACACAACTGCTTAGCAGGTCCGGCGCCAACGCCTGAGTCTAAAGCTGCTAAACATTAGACGTGCCACGAATGATGACAAGCATTTCGAATTGTATATGCCTCGATTTGCCTCTGGTCTGAGTAGCAGTGACAGCAAGCCGGAAGATTGCATAAGCGGCATAGCTCCCTTGGAACGTCCCCCTATGGTGAATTACTGATGAAGGTATACATCCGCAGCTGGTTGCTCTTGGCTACCGCTTGAGGTGCTTGCCGTCTTCATGGGGTCAGCTTTTTGGGCATTACTGACCTTGCCATGTAGGAAGCGATCATTGACCACGATTGCTCTCGTACTGCCATGACTCTGAGACACACTAACAAGAGTCTCTGAGTTTATGGCAGGTAATCTATGTCGTACACCGATCGCTCGTGTTGGGAGCCAGAGGTCCGAAGGGAGGACATCTTGAGAGTAATTTTCGACTTTTTTCATGAGTCTGGTCAGTTACTTGAGGACTTTCAGTAACTTGACGTGTTTTTCGATCATTTGATTGAAATGATTGCGCGGACCTTTATCCGTCTTATGTATCGAGGGATACAATTGGTTATCGACGTGGTTGTGAATTGGCGGTGGTTCAGGTGCCCGGGATATCATTCAGCGTCTCTGACGTGACATGTTGATGAATCTGTGGGGCACCGGGTGGCGGGCCGGCATGAACGTCCATCATGGTTGATGAGGTGACTAGGGGCGGACACTCTGGTGTTGCAGATTGTGGACTGCCCGTGGAACGCGATCGGGAGACAAACGCGATCGCGGGGTACGATAAACTACCAAGGGATCAACCAGGGCCCAGCGCTCAGGGCCTGGCTTCTTGGTACTGGGAACCACTGGCCATAATGTCGGTGGTATGTATCTTTGGTGCTGCTTAATGATATAATGTTTTGTCTATCGATTCTCCCTCATCTTGGTTTCTGTTCCAAGTCTCCTTCTTAGCTCAACTCTAGGTCGCCTTTCGAGGCTCCTCATATGTAAGAAGGAACAAGTCCGAATTATTATGTGAGACAGCCAAGCAATAAATCAGCAAGAATTCAAACCAAAGAACGTATAAGAACCTGGTCACAAGGTAAGCTTGAATGCTCTAGACTATTTATTATTTTTATCTTTAAATTTCAGACGACAACCTTTATATTGCCCAATGCAGCACTCTATCTACGTAGTGTCAACTTACCTACCTAATAGTGAACATGAACAGCAAAAGAGGAAACGATAGACGTAATGGAAGGACTCGGGGTATCTTTCCATCCACCTGAAAGACTAGTCACCATCGCCTGTTAAGCCAATATGCAAACTTTCAGAACCTCTAGGCTTGAAATGTTGCATTTGACCTTTTCATATTATATCTTTACACGAATAAGGGCATGTACTGACAGGCCGTCGCTAGTCTCATGATCACTATGATACCTTTTTGGTGGATTTCCACGATTTTCAAAGTCTAACAATGATTTCCCCTCTCTCAGTGAGCAATAAGGAACCCATATTGTATCTGAGACCATGTTGGAGCCCACTAGGTGCTCAACAGGCCACCTCTCCTCATCAAGGACATCCAAATCCTCAGGCGGCTTCGACAATAGCGTAATAAATACCACTTCCAACTGTGACAAGTATTCGGATCTCCATTCGACCAGCCCCAGATATTGACCTCCTGGTAACGTGCCGTAGTGTCCTGGATCCACCAACTCAGAGATCACTGCCCTCTGATGTCGTAATGTGTTCTGTGAAACGTAGATCCCATGGATTTTTACTGGAGCGCAGGTGTCGCAAAGAACCCGTCGCTCCTTGGTGCATAGGGTGTCGTTGGGTCGGCCCGATAGGAACTCGATCTGTACTAAGGTTAGCGCTTATCTATCCTGACCATCCTGCTGGGTACCAGAAAGTTTGGCCTCTAAGATTTAGGATACAAAATTGAATAGCCTAAAGGTCTAACCTAAGTAGCATAAACTGACCTACTTATTTCGTCTCTTATGCTTCTAGCGGCCAATTTTTCTGATACCCTGATGCCATCTCCACCTTCAGTATAACCTTGAACCTTGTCAGCCTTACCCGATCCACTCTACCATAGACTAATTATATCTCCGATGTCCTTGTTTGATTGGAGATTGGTGAAACTAAGTTGGATAAGACACATGTAACTTGGCGTCGGCAGGTACCCGAACGGTTCTCCACATGGCGTTACAAATAAGTCTAAGTCGTCTCAACACCATAAACTGAGATCTCCAAAAAGTGGTGATATCGAAAGCTAGGCGATGTAGACGATCCAATTTATCATTGATTGAGGTTGGTTTCGTTGCACGCCTTTGTGGATTGGCCGAAACATGTATCAATGTTCGTTTTGCTTTTGTTTAACCATTATGGCTAGTAGTCAGCATGGTTTAAAGTTGCCATGTTGGATCGTCATTTGCAACCTGGTATTGTCAGTATGCTGTCCTTTTGTATCTATTTTTCGTCCAAACTTACTTCGATCACTCAGTATCATTGCTGACGAGCCTGGATGAGCGTTGGCTATATGATTGATAAGAGCAAGTCATGCATGTAGGCAAAGGAGATCCTGGTATAGACCCTCTGGCTGTCAGGGTCATTGCTCGATTTCTTAAGGAGCCTGGCGGCAATTGAGTCCCGTAACTGTTGTTTCCTAGGGTCAAATTCGTTGATACCAATGTCGACTATGAATCCCGTCGACTAAGCTAGCCAAGAACTAATGTGGAGTAAAGCCGTATTTTCGTTGAGCATGTGCGAAATGACGAGCTGTTGCCAGCATTCGTCGAATCCTGGCGACCATTGAGTCCTGTAGCTGTTGACGTATCCTAGGGTCGACTGGGCTAGTCAAGGGTTGGTGGTGCGAGCATGGGTAGCACCGCTGGGAGCTCGGCAGATGGGTCGAAATATAATCCATACTCGAAGATGTACTGATAAAATAACTATTCTAAGTCTTGGGATAGTCTTGCCTAAGATTTTAGTCAGTCATCATTCATTTGCGGATTGTGTTTCGACCAACCTGGTACCGAACCGCTGTAGGTGGCGGAGTTCAGTTGCTAGCGAGATGCTTATAATAAACAGTCGGAGGTGGGCATAGTAGCACTGGTGGTAGATCATCTTTTGAAGATCAGACAGGCATAGATACCCTATTCAGAATCGCCTAGTAGTGGGTAGGCTTGGCAGTTCCCTGAATGGTGACATAAGAGTTGAGGCAGAAGTCGAACATGAACGGGTGGGTAACATCCTCCCACAAGGGTACCAGGCAGATGGTTGCCGAATGATCGGGTGGGTATTGACTTATTCCCCAATCCTCCGCGAAATAGATCTTGAATGATGCTCGCTCCGTAACCAGCAGGCCAGAGTAGGATAGGGATTGGACATATCGGAATCATTTAATCTCGATATAATGTACACATAACGGATTTTCGCAATCAAAAAGAAGTCTTTGCAGGTTCTTTACGGATGTAGCGCGCTTATATCGTGTGGCTCGGATGACATCGCTCGCTGTCGTGTGCAGTAGTCCACGATGGCCTTGCATGTCTCCAAGGTGCCCCTTGAAGCAAGGTGCTAATATTGCGCGATTGAATGTGGGATCCAGTAATGTCATATGCATTTGGCATGCTTACGTCGTGTGTCTCGGATGACCTGTGTGGCCCGCTGTCGCGTGCAGTAGTTGGCCTCGCATGTCTCCAAGCCGGCCCTCAAAGCAAGGTGCAAATCTTGCGCGATTGAGCGTGAAATCCAGCAATGGCTGTCATGGGGCGCTATCTGAACACTTGCTAATGGAAAACAGGAACGAGCCAGCACTGAGCTTTCGCTACGGTTGCTTTGCATTGTACACTGTGGTCGGCACCCAGGGAGTGTTCAGATTCTTCCGTAACAGTGAAGATGTCAATCAGTCCTAGGTGGTGAATTCTCCATCTTCTGTCCATACACCACCGATACCCTGGATGCCCTTGACGCCCTGACACCATCCTGTCACCTTTCTGCGCCTCGCTTGTGCAAAAGGCTCCGATTTGCCCAGTCTGTGGGGACTGTACTAGGACGTTGCGTATGAGGTTTCCGCTTTGCGACGAGTATTTGTATCCTGGGAGATATGGCAACTTCCTGCGCAGAAAACGCTGTCCAATCTACCATCACGGTATGTGGTGAGAGCTGGTTTGAAGTGCTGAGGGCGAGGTATAGATGGGAAGAAGAAGATGGCGAAGACGAGATGGGATGATGGAAGAGGAGGGTGGTGTGTCAAGGGCGTCCGGCATCTATCAGAACCGGCGAGGTCGATGCCTACAAGTAAATAGATCGTCGAAATCTTGCGACGAGAGACGCGCCAGCCTCTTGCATGCGAACATCGTCTACCGCTTTGTGAAAATCAGCCATGGTTATGGGATGGGGATGGAGATGTTCAAATTCCAAAATGAACAAGATATGGTGAGAGGGGAGGTCTCTTGAGTTGGGAGATCGTCGTTATAGACGCAGAAAGTGCTACAGTAGGACATCCGTCGGGTATGTAAAGGTAATAGCCGCAGACGCCAGGGGAATTCTAGTCCACTGAACGGAGTCGTAGTAGCCGAGGTTTCGATCCTAACCGTCGAAGATTCTATAGGGTTGCGGAAACGCCTCTAAGCGTATGGGTAAAGTAGCCCAGCGTCTCTTAGATCTTAAGATACCCTTGGGTGCATCAGAGATGGCAGAAGGTGCGTAGTGTGTGGAGGCATCCCGTAATCGCTGCTAGTGTTGCATATAGGTCAGAATCATGACTGCAATAAGAAGTTGGCCATCCAACGGGGTTGTTGTATGCGCTGTCGATAAATACTTACATCAAAATGTGCCGTTCTTCCTGAAGAATTCGGAACCAGAAGAGCTGAGTTTGGTGACGAGCTCGGCATCTGATTTGCACTAGATGCAGTGCTCAATTACGATTTCGAGACTGATCGCATGAGAGAGTAGAGTCAGTTCAGAGAGCTGATGACTTTTATAAAAAAGCGACCGGTAGCCTGAGAGTCAAATGATGTAGTGGCCCAGATCACAGACAGCTTCCAAAGCTTGTCAGTCAATACGGGAACTTCTCTGGGCCTGAATAGAAAGAAGCAATCGCTTTGGGGATCGCAGTAGGAGTATGGTGTCATGTCTTTGGTGACAGTGCTTTGGGGGCAATCGGTGAAGCTGTCGACGCAGACCAGTTTTTATGAGTAGCTAAATCGATTTGTCCAAAGCTGCGAAATGTTAGATGTGTGATTTATGAGAATACAATGACTTACCTGTTGCAGCTGATGTCGAACTTTTTGACAACAGACACGATTGCCATATAGCGAATGACAATTTGAATGATACGAAACTAGTCTTTTCTGACCTGACTAGTGTTGACAGCAAGCTGGGGCGCATATTCATAACTTCCCGACCGGTAGATATGAACGCTCTGATGCTACAGCCGAAGAATGTAACTTTGACTACAGTAGCAGGGCCTTGCCTTCTGCATCCGTAACGGCTATTGTCTCTCTACGGATGCTAGCGCCTCCATCTCGAGCTGCACTAACAGCCTTGCAAATAGCGTGCCTTGGAAGAATGGACCTTGCAGATAGCGCTCGTTACAGTAGGATTGCATTGTGTTGTGGCTAGGATTGGTGTCAGCAACAGGGATCAGGGCAGGACAGGCTGGGCAGATTGACTGACTGTAAGTGTGTAGTATCCAGTTGACGATTGGAATATGCCGCTGACTTTCAGGGTCTAGTAGGCTTGGTGTCTTGGTAGTAATTTCTTAGGTTGTGTGGAGAAAGCAGAAGCGGGCTGTTTAGCTGTCCTGCAGTGCTTTTGTATTGTGTGAAAATAAGGTTGCTCTTCGTGCCCTACATCTTGATAACACAGCTGTACGTATAGCATAGTGTCAGACTTTGGTCTTCGGCTTGAAATACCGGGACAGCCTTCAATGAACGCTCTGATTGGTAGCAAAGATAGCCTAAGCTTTAGCGTAAAGGAATAAATGACCTAAACTCAGTCTTGGTAGCATAAAGTGACGTACTGTCTCTTATGGTTGAGCGGTCAACTTTTCTGATGCCTTGAGGCCACAGTAGTTGGTGCGGACTGGAGGTGGACCTGGTGTTGCACTCATTGTCGAGTGAAACGAGATTGGGAAACGCGATCGTGGAGCAAGACAAAATGCCCAAATCAACCAGGGCAGGTGTACGTGGCTTCCAAATACTGCGATACTTGTCGGTATCTTTGGTCGATATTGCGGCTTGATGATATAATGTTGATGTCGGCAGTTGAAGGAGCTGACTTTCGGGTAAAGGCTAGAAGCGAAGGCTCTTAGGGAGTTAAATAGTAGATGTCACTGTTTATAATTAGCTGGGGGGCTGTCGACAAAACACCATCAAACAAGAGATGGCCATCGCTAAAGATCGTTTCAAAGAAGCTCGACTTTCATGAAGATGGTTGGAAGAAAGAAGTCTTTCGACTAGGCTGGTCCTCGACATGGTTTTCAATTGAAAAGCTGATGATTCTTTGGTTGTCAAACTCGAAAGGAAGTTGAATCTTGATCTTGATCAAATGATTTGTTGAAGCTGAATCTTATGACAACTCTGGTAGTGTGATTGTCGAGAAGAGAGTTGATGAGCTTGTTCTTGATCGAATGATTTTGCTGAAGCGATGGGTGCCGAAGCACAATCTTGTTGATGTTGTTCTGGTAAAGCGTAGTTGATAAGAGAAAGAAAGAGACACATCTTTTTGTTGCAGTGCTGGCAATGCTCGCATGGCTGTAGAGGCTTTTGGTAGAAGGATTGCATGACTAGAGGTGTTCTGGTGGAAGCATCTCCGAGTCGGTTGTGAGGTTTTGCGATAATGTCCGGTCTCTTGATTTTTCGATATCTTGTGGTGGTATTTGAGAAGAAGAAATATCCCGTTGATAGAGTTGTGAGTAAGTGGGTGTAGAAGGTCTTGTGTCAGCTCAATTAGGTGAGTTGCAAGAAGCTGATTCTTTTTCCAGGCTTTCTCAGCACGTGACTGAAGGTCTTGCTGTAGCTCAATCACTGAAGTGAAGAAAGTGATTTGTCGACGGAGATTTCGGAGCACGATGCTTGTGTTTTGAAATAGCTCAATCTTAGAATAGTAGGCAGTGAGTGAGAAGTCTCGTGTGAAGAAGCTCGATCTCGTGAATGCTGGGTTGAACGCAGATAGTTCAAAGATGTTTTGTAAAAAGTTGAACCGAGATTTCTAGTTGGCTTGCATCTCTGTTGGTGAATTCGTTCTTGAGGTTTGTCGGAGAGAGCATCTTCTGGTGAGACTTAGGTGATGGTTGATGGGGAAGTCATCTGATTGAAGGAGTTCGATCTCTGATTCGTCTGAACGAATATCTTCGAGGTGATTTGTGGAGGGGTCGTCCTTTCAAAGAAGCTCGTCGAGGAGGTTGGGGAGTAGATTGAAAGGTTATTGGTCGTAGAGGGTTGGTGAGTGGTTGTGATGCCAGGCCGCTTGTCCAGTGTGATTTGGGCGACTATCGGTCGTTCCCATACAATAACACTCCCCCGTACCCAAAACTTACCCAAACGCCCGCCCCCCAAAAACGCAAAATACCAAGATGCACAGCATGACTGGAACGACTGAAACCCTTATGCTGTGCGAATGAGGCTACTACCCCTGCATGGCTGAGGGCTTGTCCCACCTTGTGCTAATGCGTTTGGAGACTTTTGCTACCAAACATGGAGTTCCCTGACATCCAGATAATCCTTCGACGAAGCCATGCCCCGCAGAGATTGAGCTAAGCTCGCCTAATCATGAAGACGTCTGCTATTATAGTTGCTTGAATCTCTGTCACAGTTGGCGTTGAGGCAGCTTTTGAATGCTGGTGGAGGAGCCGGTCGCCATTCGACGCCGTGTCTATCCCACTGAATATGACAACGCTTGCATCTGGATTTGCCTGGTTGGTCTTTGGCTCTGTTCCACTGGGACGTCTTGCCATCGCAGTCACAGGCGGGATTGCAGCAGGTCGTCCGGCAACTTGCTCTTGTGCTGGGCCTTTCTGTACCATGCTTCCTGTAAAATTGATGACAGCATGACACATGATTGGCTGCTGCATTTCTGTGTTGCAGAGATCCATTGGACCAAAGCAAGTCAAAACGTCTTGTAATGGATAATATACATAGGTGAATGTAAGAATAATTACTTCAAAGTGGCTTTAGTGGAATTTATATTATATAAACTAAATACTGTAGATCCGCAAGAACAAGCCACAACCATTCATTCAAGGTTCAACGAGATGCGACGGGTAACCCTACCGAGGGAATTATCGGACAACATGAGTAACTCTGTCATATGGACCAGATCTCCATTTACTATCTACATATGGTGAGGTAGTTGGCGGAATTGCTGGTGTTGATACTGATGCTGTTGCTGATGTTGCTGTTGTTGCTGGTTTTGCTGGAAATAGTAGTGTCGCGGGTAACCTTGACTGTCTACCATGTATTGTCGAGAGTGGTTGTACCCGTCTGAATTCCCACGGAAAGATTGCATGTAGCCTCTTCCTGAAGGTAGTCCGTGGCTATTGCCTCGCCAGCCCATTTGTTGGTGACCCCCTGAAGCCCAATCCCTTGGTTGATTCTGCATGTGTAAACCACCACCATTGGCAGAGGTATGTTCATTGTGACGGTTTCCATTAGAGCTTCCGTTTCCAGAGGTACTTCCTCCTCCTCTTCCTCCTCTTCCGCCTCGGCCTCTGTCCCCCTGCTTTCGCCAACGGTATGGCCTTCGGTTGCCCCTCGGCTTTGTCAAAGAGAACTCGATCCTCTTCAGGGGGTCTGTAACCATGATATTGTCCGCTAGACCGTGTTTTTCCTGCTCATCTTTACTGAGGGTGCAAAGCTGAAAGACGTTCTCCAGTCGTTCTATATTTCTGCTTTCAACCAGCCACGTTCGCACATAGGTACCGTCTAGGTCGTAATCGAAGGCTTGTTTGACCTGATTGAAGCATCTTGTCTCTCTGGGATCATTACCTGTCCCTGACACGTACTGCCAGTTGCCCCAGTTGCTGTGAGTATCATAGTCAACGAGGAGCATTTCGTACATTTCAGCACCAACTCTCCAATCTATACCCAGCGATTTTGTGACATACGATGCGACGTTTTGCCTAGCGCGGTTGGACGTATATCCGGTGTGATAAAGTTCAATCTGAGATGCGTCTACGAGACCCATGCCTACGGTCCCTCGAATGAGTCTGTCGATCGTTTCTTTAACATTTGGATCGTCTCGGTATAGCCACTTCTTCTCAACGTTGCCGCTAGCGCCTTTAAAGCCATCGATCTTGAAAAGACGAGTTCCAAATTTCATGGTGCATAATCTCATGTAATCGCGCCAGAGCAGCTCAAAACGTACGGCGCGCGAGCCTTCGTTCTCGCCTTCACCAAACCCGGTTCCTGTGGAGTAGCTCTTTTCTGTACCATCTTCGAACTTGACAAGTTCATCATGAATTGAGCGTGCAGTAATGGTACCCATTACCAAGTATGCGGACAATTTGGTGCTGTAGTCGGTTCCGAGCAACCCGTTGCGGGTCTCCTGATAAGTCGTCATTGACCCGGACTTAATGAGATGATAAAGACGGTCCCACGCTGGGTTTTCACCGCCCTTGAATGGATGAGCAGACTTGGCTCCTTCGGGGAAAGGTGGAGGGTCAGAGATGATGGGGGCTTTGATCGGTTCAAGCAGGAGCTGCTGGAACTCGTCGTAATCGTCGGGGATTCGAAAAGGGGCTTGTTGCGATGGGATCCATGATGGAAAGGGAGGCAGCGATCCGGCCTGCGGACGTGGTAAAGGCGGGCGAGGACGCTCTCGAAGAGGCTCCTGTGTCTTTCTGTACGAGGTAAACACGTCTGAAAGATCAGTGCAATCTTTTGATAGGCCAGTATCTCGACTGTTGAGGTCAGTAAAAAGTTTCTACAGGGATAAAAGAACTTACTCATCAATGAAATACTTTTCATCCTGCCACAGCTTAAAGTTGATGCCCTCCTTAGAGCACACCGAGGCAACAGCGTTTTGATCATCCAGCTCTTCTTTCGAGGGCTCCTCAGTCATCCAAACAGTATCGACAGACTGGTTGTTTTCGTTCAACGACTTGATCAAGTGCTTCAAGACATCATCAAACTTGCCGATCCGAACCAGTATGCCACTGCCAATGTTCTCAAAGTTTTGCTTCACATCCCAGATACACTCGGCTTGGAACTTGGCTCGATGAGTGCCACATCTCCAGAAACGACCGATCCGACTCTTGGCCAGTGGGTAGGGAGACTTTTGTCCCTCAACGACGAAACCCGAGGTCTCGATCTGGTGGGGGGGAAGGATGTAGATGGGAAGGAGGTGAGTGAAACCATGGTCAGTAGTGGCCAGATGGTGGAGGATGGGGTTGTCGATAGCTCTGAGGTCGCGTCGCAGTAAATAGACAAGGAGCTTATTTCCAGTCATGGTGAATGTAGTTATCGTGGGGTTTAAGCGTTGTGGTTATGCGTCAAGGGGCTTCTTGTTTCCGGATCCAAAGGGAGAATTTAAGGGGGACACGATTGCCAGATCTAGGTCTGCAGGTTGTGTGAGATGGGGGCCTGATATTTCGGCCACCGAGTATTTTCTTTTGCTGGTCTGAACGAGGTAATGGGCCCCGTACTGCAGGTGTAAGGTGCAGCAGTGTTGGAGTCGTTTAGTGGGTTGTTGAACGAGTATAGGGGGCGAATGAGGTCGAAGGAATCTGAACTGAACTGAACTGAACTCAACACAACTCAACTCAACTGAAGATGTTGTCCAATAAATGAGTCTGGTAACTCGACAAGGTAGTGAAAGAGAAACTTGTAGACGTATGTATTGGAGGCAAGTGATCAGGACAAGTCTGGTTCGATAGGGAACGATGGGTAGATAACATGGGAATATACTAAATTCTCTGGATGTCTTTGCTAATATATAAGCTACGGTACACACCACCGTAGCTTAGCCTTGCTTAGCTTACAGGAGTAACGTTCAACGGTTCCTGGCCAAGAGATAGTGTGAAGCGAAGCAAAGCAAAGCAAGCAACGTCGTGGGCAGGGGTGTATATATCGGACCCTTGAGGATGAGATGAGAGAACTAGACGGGATCCTAGCGTGGTATGTGGTGACGGGTGGACTTGTATGTAATGAACTCGATAGTGTGGGTACTCGAGGGAACTATGATGATGGCATCAAGTCCCCTGATTTACAGGATCAGAGTAGTTCTCGACGGAACCTGAGACTAGATGATGTGATGATGGTGACTGCAGATGAGACAATACAGCCGAAGGACAGACAGGTTTGAGTAGGGTTAAAGTGCAAACCAACTAAGCGTAGTAGAGGAATAATGAGTAACAGGGGCAAGATTGAGAAAGTTGAATGCAGAATTGATGACGATGACAATATCAAGTGGGCAACTAGGGATGGGGATAAAGATCAAAGGCGATTTAGTACCAAGGGGACGTGTAGATACGCCAAGTATCCGATTTATTATTGTCCAAGAAACCGGGATAGACAAAAAAACGCTGGACGAGGGTTTGTCTTGGTGGTTCAAAGAGAAAAGATACCACGGCGATGTACAAAATAGGCAATTATTCAACAGACACAATGTACAAGGAAAATAAAAAGTAAAATATGTAGGTTCAACAGTTACAACGGACAGAGGAGGGAGAGAGAAAAGCTGGGAAAAAATGAAATCGTCATTTTGGACCCTGATCGGCCCGAGGGCGCTAGAGGTGAATTGATAAAAATGCCTTTCTTCTCTTTGCTCTCTTGTCTTTGAGTGCGATGATGGATGATTCCCATGAGTGTTGTAGTGATCGGAGCGACCCCTGTAGCTTCATGCGGATCGAAGGTGACAGCCAACAATGACAGGGGCCCAATTGGACAAGTTTAATTCCGGGACGACGCGCAACTGCAGTAGTATTTCATCTACAGGGGACCTGTACCCATAAAGTTGATGATTGACATTGAGACACTCGAGCACGCTGACAGTCCCCTATTTAGAAACGTCAATCATGTCTGTATTTATCAGTCTTGGTCGCCTCGAATTTCAAAACAGAAACAGCCATGCTACCGTATCAAGTCTCACCTCCGAGATATCGTGGTTCCTTTTCCGCCTCACTTCTTCTTGTTCTCTTGTACGACATGATCTGATGGGATGAGAATCGATGCGATGCGCAAATCGACTCAAATCGCTACTGGGGGCGTGTACGCTGTTACATGGACTGAGACAAAGGGGACAGCCGAGTTGAAAAGAATAGATTTCTGTGGCGCAATGTATCCATAGAGTAGTACTGTACGCGTTTTGTGATCGCGGTGCCAGTTGACTTGACAGAGATCGAGAAACTCAGGGTCCAACCATTTCGGTCAATGACATCATGACTTGAGAGCTAATTAAAGGGACTGAATAATAGACGGCGTCTAGACTCTGGTAGCGTCTATTCTGTTTTGCTTTTAATTTGGTAATGTTTGGTTTCATAGAACAATGTGTAGATACCAGTATTCGCTCTATTCACGCAAAGAAACCAATTGATGGTTTTGGGGGGCGATTTCTGGCAAACAAACCAATAGTTAACTAAGTCATTCATCCAGTCCAAAAATGACTTCTGATCTGCAAGTAGGGTGCTTGCACACGCCCATCGAGAGCAGAACCGGGGCTTCAAGACAACCTGTCAAAAAAGAGTTACATCCAATCCACGCCAAGGCACGCGAATGACCTGACAATTAATTATAATTGCTTTTTTTTTAACTTTTACTGCCGATACAGAACTTACATGGGAAACAATACATCCTCCATCCTTGCCAACTTCAAGTTTCCGATCTGTCGACAACCTGCACTCCCGAACATCGGCAGCCAAAATGAAGCATTCTAGGCCTCATCCCATACTATTGTCGTTAGTTTCAACGGCATTTGCCGCCTTGCTGGGGTTTGGAACTGCAACTATCATAAAGGGTGTCATTAACAGTACGCGTCTTTATTGATCATCCCTAACAAAAGCAAATATCTAAACGGGCGTCGACTCTTCTAGCCCTCGAGGTGAAATGCATGTCTCATCCCATGCTTCAATGCCCATTCAACACAGCCGCAATTGATTGCAGAAAGCCCATGCCAGCCTCGCCATGCCACGATTGCCAGATCAGTCGAGCAGATCACAGCCGACCTTACAGAAGCATGGTCTAGACCGGGGTCGCTATTAATTTGTTTCCGATGTTTAAATCTCCAGAATCTCTGAACATCGACAAGAATCGCTTGTAACAAAGTAGACAAGTATCCTTAATCTTTCGATTTCACTGCAACATGGATCCAAGCGACGCAACAATGACGAAAACCTGCAATCTCAATTTCATTCAAACTTGTAGCGATTCTAGCCAGACTCAATTCGCCGCTGAGACCTTTCGATTCGAGGTCTTTTTTCAGGAACATGACATAGCTCATGACGACAGTTCATTAACTAGTCGCAGCTGTTTGGAGGATCATCCTCACCTACCGTCATCACACGTTGAATGAACGAGAAGATCAGGGTCTAATCAGAGCCGGACTTTCAACCAGACCTTCCTCCAGAATTCAAACCCGAGACCTGTTTTCGATATTTTGTGGTGGTTTTAGAATGGGAATATTAGTGAATCGACTTTGGCATCATTGACGACACCTCCAATTTCAGTCTTTGACTACCCTATACAAATCTCGATCTTGATATCTCACGATCTTGTACGATCCGTAATCATTTTTCGGGCCGCAAAATCACGTTGATCTTATCAAATCGCTCGCTTCTCATCCTTTCCCTGCAACTGTAGTATCCGAGATGTGATCAAGGCGACGCCATGCAATGCCATACGCCACAACACACAACACACAGCAGCCTAAAACTGATGCGATGTCATGGCATGGCTGCAGAATACGAATTATTGAGGCCTCAATTCCATCAAGGATGAAACTGACGTAGGGGGCATGTTTTCGCTTCCATTGAACTTTATCGTGTCTCATTCAAATGCATGGTTATGGTTGAGGAGAAAAGGACAGACAGACAAAATAAAATGATGGACAACACCAAGATGTGCCACTCATCGTGATCTAAGCTCATGTCGTTGCTTCCAACAACACCAAATCCACAAATCAGACTTGGAATATCACTGATAATTTCCATAAATCTACATCATTGCGGCAGGCAAATATGCAAATGCACCATCGCCGCCTATCAAGCTATGTTCGTCATATTAGATCGAGATCTCAACTACCCGCCCGCGAGTTTGGATCAGGCACAATTTTCAATTGGCCAGAACATAACTAGCATCAAGACTGCCACTCGTTTTCATTTCTCCTCATCGATATTTTTGCAGATTTGACAGGACGTATTTCGTCATTAATGCTATACACATTAATGTCCAAGACAGTTGCTGGATGCACCATTCAAGTGACAAGCATCTACCCTAGAACCTTGGATATCCTTCACTGGCCGACAATTGTTAAACCCACATGGGATTCTATTATCCTCGGTCGGAATAGTCGGTTCCTAGGTCGTATATCCGAATCAGCGTGGGGAATTGACCCCAGATTAGGGGAAACTGGGGTAGAGATGGGGAATCAAGAGGCTCAATCAGCTGCAAAGAAACAATCTTGGTGATAGACATGAGTTTGTCTGAAAAGTGATATATTTGATGCATGATTCTGCAGTAGGTATAGGTAGAGCTGATCTCAATGAGTGATGCCCGTGTTTACATTTGAAGTTCTAACCTTATAAGTTAGTCGGGTCTTGAGAACAACCAAAACCTCGTCGAAACTCAACTCATGATCATGAGTTTCTTCTCAGTTTCTGTTTACATCTTGATCTCAACACTACCAATTGATGCCATGGCAGATGTTGTCGTATCGTGCAAACTCAGTGTTTGACACAAAAGACACTCATTCCGTTCATTCCATCCATTCAAACAGTGACTAAAGAGACAACTCCAATGGTTCATTGTCGGTGAATGAAGCCAAGTCATGATAACAATTGGCAACTTTGATTGGCCAAGTGACTGAAGCTGATCGTCTCTTGTGCGAAACCCCTGCTGTCGAGGCTAGACACTGTATGCACTGTAAGATTCGCTTTATCATGCGCATAAACACAGTACGAGTTACATACATCTCCACCTCACCTCGAGCCGTAGCTTACCGCAAACTACCCTCGGCTACCCGGTCTCATGTCCAAACAGCCGAGAGCAATCAATATCAATGGCTATCAAGCTTCTCCAAGACAAAATTTCCCAGGATATCAGCCCTGCTCGATGTCATTTCTCTTTTTTTGTTCTTGCATCGTGATACCCCTCCACCTCTCTCCTCTCACCAATTGATTCTTCTTCCTCGCTCTCAACAAGCAAGAAGAAGAAAAGTCAGGACTCAGACATCTACTATGTCTGCTGTTAACAGGACCCTCCGAACGGCCACCAAGCAGCTGCGCTTCCAATCTCCACGGGGTCTTCGTGTCGCTGCCCCTCTTGTGGCCCGCTCAGCTCTAGGTGCTGGTCGCTCTTCGCTTCCCGCTTCTCACGGCGCTGCCTTTTCAACATCTGCTGCCAAATTCTCTGGAGCTCCCGACATGTCTTCCGCACCTCGTGAATACGATCCTGAGATCAAGGATATTGCCGACTATGTCGCCAATAAGACCATTGACTCTGAGCTTGCTGTGAGTACCCGACGCCTCAACTTTGCACCCCGCAATACCCCGCCTCGCGCTTCAACACCAGGGAAACTATCACAACATCAATTGACCTCAATTGTAACAAATATACTAACTCAATTCTGACAGTTCGACACTGCTCGATGGATCCTCCTCGACACTCTTGGCTGCGGTCTCGAGGGATTGAGGTTCAAGGAGTGCTCTAAGCTCCTCGGACCCATCGTCCCCGGCACCGTTGTCCCCAACGGCCCCAAGGTCCCTGGTACTCCCTTCCAGCTTGACCCCGTCAACGCCGCCTTTAACATTGGCGCCATGATCCGATGGCTCGACTTCAACGACTGCTGGCTCGCTGCTGAGTGGGGTCATCCCTCTGACAACCTCGGTGCCATCCTCGCTGTCGCTGACTGGATCAACCGTACCAACAAGGCCGGCGGTAACCTCGCTGGCGGCAAGACCTTTGTCGTCAAGGATGTTCTCGAGGCCATGATCAAGGCTCACGAGATTCAGGGTTGCTTGGCTCTCCTCAACTCCTACAACAAGGTCGGCCTTGACCACGTTGTCCTTGTCAAGGTCGCCTCTACCGCCGTCGTCTCCAAGATGCTCGGCCTCAACGAGAAGCAGATTGCTGATGCTGTCACCCAGGCTTGGGTGGATGGCCAGTCTCTCCGAACCTACCGTCACACACCCAACACCATGTCCCGAAAGTCGTGGGCTGCCGGTGATGCTTGCCAGCGCGCCGTCAACCTCGCGCTCAAGGTACTCAAGGGCGAGCAGGGTGTTCCCACCGTTCTGTCCGCTCCTGTCTGGGGTTTCTACGATGTCCTCTTCAAGGGCCAAAAGTTCGAGTTCCAGCGCCCCTACGGAAGCTATGTCATGGAGAACGTTCTCTTCAAGGTTTCCTACCCTGGTAAGTCTATTGTAACCGCTACAAACGAACCGTCTAACACATAGCAGCCGAGTTCCACTCTCAAACCGCCGTCGAGGCTTCTGAGAAGATCCACCACCTCCTCAAGTCTCAGGGCAAGTCTGCTGCCGACATCAAGTCCATCACTTGCCGAACCCACGAGGCTTGCATCCGAATTATCGACAAGCAGTTCAAGCCCATGGACAACTTTGCCGACCGTGACCACTGCATCCAGTACATGTGCGCCACCATGCTCGTCTTTGGTCGTCTCGAGGCCACCGACTACACCGACGGTGGTGAGGCTGCCACCTCTCCTCTTGTCGAGTCTCTCCGTCAAAAGATCAAGTGTGTCGAGGATCCTCAGTACACCAAGGATTACCATGACCCCAAGCTCCGAACCATCTCCAACGCTCTCACCGTCGAGCTCAACGATGGCACCATCCTTGATGAGGTCGCTGTTGAGGCTCCTCTTGGCCACCGTCTCCGCCGTGAGGAGGCCAAGCCCGTCATCCTCGAGAAGTACAAGCGCCACCTTGGCCCTCACTACCCCGAGTCCAGGGTCAAGGAACTTGTGGAGCTCAACTTGGATGCCAAGAAGCTCGAGTCTACCCCTGTTGATGAGTACGTTGACCTGTACACTGTTGAGAGCAGCAAGTTTGTGCAATAGAGGGTTGGCGACTGGATGAAGAGATGGAAAATGCATATTTAATCGCAAAGCCCAAAGAAGGCTATGGCTTGGATAAATGAACATATCACGCCTTAAATGAACTAAATACTAGTCACTGACTCAATAAATAACGTCAAAAATGGCCTCACTTTCAATTCAGTAACAAGCGTTTAAATCATGTAAATTATCGCAATCAGTTACGTGTAAAATGCTAGAAGGCGTCTGAGTTATATATCGAACGCATTCCAAACCATCAAAAATATCTCGTGATTGGTGAGGGGCGTCGCACTGCCTGCTTCTATGCCCGCTTTAACTAATACTTGGCAGGGATTTATTCCGAGCTTTGGGAGGCGACTCTAGTCACAGCGTCGAAATACTCTCCTCTTTCATTAAACTTGAACCTGACACTGTCATTACTGAATCTTTGTAACGGCAAAAGTCGCAAACTCTTATCCACCTCTTTATCAGGACTTATTTGTCTTTCATCTTATACCCGCAAAGGCCGGACCCTCCGGGCGCAACATCAATCATGTCTGCTGATCGCCAGACCATTATCGAGGTGAACCGTTCGCTTCGCAACATCAAAAATGTAACTATCTCCTTATCGCGACACCAAATTTCCATTTGTATTGCATGGCGACCGCAAAGCTGACACCTTGAAGGAACTCGAGAATCTCCTTGAGCGAGGCGTGATTGACGACTCCGTTTACGATACCATTAATGTCGCTCTCCCTCCTGAGTCTTCCCTTTCAGGCCCCCTCCGAACTGCTACAGGCGCTGCCAACAAGACCACCGCCGCCAAGGCCGTGTCTCCCGCGCCAACTCCCTCCCCCGCGCCATCCGCTCAGGCGGCCCCTACCAAGGCCTTCAACGACCTCAAGATCAAGTCCAATTCTCCTGCGCCACCCGCATACGACCAGACACCTCCTCCTGGCCTCCCTACCCGCAACGTCAAACCTACCGTCGCCCACGCTCGTGCTCTATACCGCTACGCCGCCTCCGACGGTCGCGATCTGTCTTTTGAGAAAGATGACCGTATCGCTGTCTACGAGTATATGAACCAGGACTGGTGGATGGGCCGAAACGAGCGCACAGGCCAAGAGGGTATCTTCCCTCGCAACTACGTGCTCGTGGACCAAGAGACCAAGAAGCCCGTCCAGCCTATGCACGCGCCGGTGCCTCAGCCGCAGTACGGATACCCTGCTTACTCCCAGGGCCCGCCTCCTCAGCAGAACCCTTACAACGCGCATGTGCCGCCCATGGCCGTCGCCGAGGGATCCGGACAGCAGGCACAGGAGGGAGATGGCAAGGACAACAAGGTGAACGAGTATGGCAAGAAGTTTGGTAAGAAGCTGGGTAATGCTGCCATCTTCGGAGCAGGCGCAAGTATAGGAAGTGGTATTGTAGGGAGTATCTTTTAAATTGTGTTATCGAATTGCTTTCATGATGGTGTTTAGGTAGGTTCAAGGGTATATATGACCAGAGGAAGATATCAAGGCACTAAAAGTGCAAGACTATTATAGAAGTATAATATAAATTGCTATAATTGCTATTTTTATATGCCTGATTAATGTTATAATAAAAATAGTAAGCTTTAGCGAGCTAATATTCGGCGCGGCGATGTTCAGTGAAGATGATGGCTTATGATTCAACGCGGGGAAAAGCAGTCCTTTATTATCTACCCTGTATGTTCGGGCATTGTAGGGAGTATCTTTTAGATTGTGTATTTGCAGGCAAAATTTGTCGAATTGTTATCATTATTGGGCGAACATTCTCGGGCGTTTGGGTTTGAAGGGCTCATAGAACCACTTTGAGGAGGATACAAACTGGGAACAATCAAGGTCCCTACTGTAATGCACTTTTGCTATTTCGAAGCCACTACGAGCTATAGTTATCGCGATCTTGAAACACAAAAACTGCGAGATTATTATAAATTGGGACATAATCTCCTTGTAAATAACACCGAACCCAGTACGCCATGTGTCTTATGATGTCAGTGATTTCAGCCTTTATTCTTCTGCTAGAACTCATGAGGCGTCCATTGCTCATCATGGCCAGTAGATCAGTTTTTTAGAAATCACAGTGTAAAAGACAGTACAAAACCTGATATCTGGTGTGGGTCCGAATCATGATCGTTGTTAGCACTGTACGAAGCAAAATTTCTTCGACAACAAAACTTAGTCTCAAACAGTAATTAAGTAACGGATTTGTTACTGCATCATAAGTAAAACAACAATCACAATGTCGACAACAAAAAAGAGACAAGCGGAGGATACCCCCGCTCAACCAAAGCCCAAGAAGAACAAGAAGAGAAAGGCTGGTGCACCAGATGACGAATTACTCGATACTGAGCTTGGTCTCAACACGCTCTTCACCAAGATGGACAACCAGCTCTTGGCCGATCACCTGGCTCAAAAATTGACCCGTTTCGGCAGCGATTTGAGTGCTGTTGAAATCTCAGACATGACTGTCTCAGGTATGGCTTACTTGTTCTCGCATGAGATAAAGACTTTGCTCACAATTATTCAGCCAACGCCATTCAGGACACGACTACATGGCAAGAACCAAGAACCCTGGACAAGTTCCCCGACTTTCTGGAGAGCGTCACAGAAAACCCTGAACTCTTGTACAAGTCGGCCAAGAAGAAGGGTTCGCCACATACTCTCATTGTTGCGGGAGCGGGATTGAGAGCTGCGGACATTGTTAGGTACGTTGACGCGACCTGCTGCTGAGGAAAGATGGTAACCTTTGACAGATCGATGCGCAAATTCCAGAACAAGGATAACGCGATTGCGAAACTGGTAAGTTACTCCATTCATACTTGTAGTTTACCTTACTAACACGCGCCAGTTCGCCAAACACATGAAGGTTGAAGAGCAGGTTCAGTTTCTCGAGAACCACAAGACAGGTATCTGTGTCGGTACACCTGCCCGCCTAATGGATCTCATGGATAACGGTAAGTCCGGCAGTGGTTTTCCTGTTCCTATCGAAGGACCTTTTAACTGACACAAACAGGCGCACTCTCCCTCGATGGCTTGAAGCGCCTGATCGTCGACGCCTCCCACATTGACCAAAAGAAGCGCGGCGTTTTGGACATGAAGGACACTATGATGCCTCTGGCTCGTTTCCTATCGAGGAAAGAGTTCAAGGATAGATACGGGGATGATAAAAAGCCTCTGGCTTTACTCTTCTATTAGATGCGATACCCTTACTGCTAGATACGAGGAATTTTAGCTCTTTTCCTTTCTCTTGACCTTTGCTTACTACATGAATCAGCGCCATGGAGGCTCACTAAGCGGACCACCCATCGTCAACAGCATTTCTAGCTTTTTGCAACTCCGACACAGTAGCACTCGGTCCTCGCCCCAAGGATGGTACCCAGACAGTTATATCCTCGCATCCAGTCGCTTCCCTAATTCGTAGCTAACCAATCTCTGTGTCGGATGGTTCTTTCCAAATCAATACCCATAGCTTTGATCATCTTGTCATCAAATTCCGACCACTCTTGCAATAATTCCTTAACTCTCATCCCCAAGGCTTTAGGACCGCTTGCTTTTGTGAGTAAGTGTGCGACAACCTCCCAACATAAATAATCCGCAAGTCTTGGTTCCCCCGACGACGACTTTAAATCTTGGGCTGCTGCTAATTTGAGTGCGAATCGTCCAAAGCATTCTGCCAGAGGCCAGTAGTTGATCTCCTGCTTGAGTGTCCCTAAATCGGTGTGATATGGGTAATCCTGGCGTCTTGCAAGACCTTCGATGGCCTCATAGAGCTTGTCGATAAACGCCTGGTCTTCTTCCTCCGTTGCATCCGGTAGAGGGAGTGGCAAAGTATGCAACTCTATAAGAAACAAGCAATGTGGTTGGGCTTCCTTTGTTTGCAGAATGACTGTTTCAATTACAGGCAAACAATTCTGGTGCCAGTTTTCCCAATGCTCACGGCTCTTTAATCGGTCGCTAGACAACCTCCTGACAATTGTGACTATATCGCCAGTCCTGTCAACCTTGAGCAACCTTTCCACCCAACCATTCACAAGTTGTACAAGTGATGTCCGGTTAATTCCATCGCTGGCCAATTTAGAATCGACCAGTTTTGCGTCTTGCTGCAGTAAGCGAGGAACATGGATAAACACAAACCGGCCGTTGTGCTTGGGTTCCATGCTGCCACCAAACTGTGAAAGCCAGTGTTTTCCTGAGTTTGAGTTGACCAAATCACGATCTTCCCGAACGGCCTTGCTGATAGCTTTCATCCCAGGTGAAGGCTCAATGGAGATAAAAGTAGCTGCTTTTACCATTTTATTATAGATACTAGATGGAATGTATGGCGTCAGATGAATGAAGGCCATGGAAAGCGGTGCTAGGTGAACGGGCATTCTAGGCAAGTTCTCCCCCAGAGAGAAGTTGTTCTTCGTCAAGAACACGTTCAAATAGCGTGTGTTCAATACAGCTGACTGCTCTATCGCAGCCGTGACCATCTGAGCAAGCCGTAACTTGTCAGTGTCCTCTAACTTTGATAGTCGAGTTTTCTCGATTAACAAGTCGAGTAGTGGGGTATCCTCGCCAATGACAGGGAGGTTGGCGCCATCTTCCAAGGCCACAGTCCAGTCGGACTCAGTAACGCCACGCCTCTCGTTGAGTTGAGAGGCTACCGGCACGACATAGTCTTCGAGGGCAGAAAGTATCCGATCCCGTATGTTGGGGGGGCAATCTCGCTCCGCCATCGTATCGAAGAGGCTTGCAGCGATGGCGACACGGATGTCGATATGCCGTGCCTCGGAAAGAAGGCCAATGAGAATCTCGCAAGACGAAGAAGGATCGATAAATATCTTATGCTGTAAAAGCTGAGCAAGCATTTTCACAGTAGTGACCTTGATTGGTCCAGACTTTCCATCTGGGCCCTGCACACTTTCCGCTTCTTTCGAATCAAAGTTTTGATTCTGGTCTCTCATCCTTTCGGTCATGGCATTGGCCATAGTGCGGAGGAATTCTTCTGCTTTTCTTGCAGGAAGAACTGACAGAAACTTATGGCTCATGAGCTGACGATGCCATGAAGAGGCTTCCTTAAAATCATCATCCAAGATCAAGTCGCGTATGAAAGGGCACGCAAGTTGTGGTTCGCTGGACGCCAAACGATCAATTGCAGAGACGACGCTATGCATCTGCGCTCGTAGACCTCTAGATCCCAGCCGCGCTCTCATCTGATCGATAAGGAATCGGGTTAACTCTGCGAGTACATGAGGCGAAATAGAAGCGTTCGCAAGGCGCTGGTATAGGTATATGCCCTTGACGGAATTGTCATGGAGCGAGCCATGGGTTGTTTCCAGGGCAGCCCCGATCTGGATTAAGGTATCAATCATAGGTTTCCAGACAATCTCCAGCAAATCTCTCTGGCATCGCTCACGATCGGACTCAGTGCACTTTGAGAGATTGTTGAACAAGACATCGAGGTTGCTGGTACGCCTATCAATCGCCGTGGATCTGATGAGGTTGAATAGCCAGGTCCAGTTATGAGCTTGGAACCCTGGCTCACCGGCAGCCATGTTGACCGCCACGACCATCTCAATGAGAATCTCGTTTGCAAGATCAATGTCTGTCTTCGATAGAGAGAAAGTGAAAGCAATAACAGCCTCGGGTGAGTCAATGTTCCCCACTGGCATAGCACCCAGAAGCTCCCCTATTTCTTGTGTATTGAGGACGTTTCCGCTAAAGAGGCGATGACTGACAGCGGAATCCTTGATGAAACGTTGCGACCACACAATAGTTTCTTTCAAGCTTGGTAAGTGCCCCGCGGCCGCGCAAAGGTTTACCGCACTTATTGCCCAATATGATCGCTCTGCAGCTTCTCGTGATTGCTGGGCTTTTTTTCTCCTCTCGACGATCAGATCAATGACATGCTGAAGCCATCCTGGGTGCTCATGTTGGGCCTTTGACCTCCGGATCAGCAAGGCTTTCACTATCTCCACGTCTCCACAGGGGCTGTGTTTGATTCGACCTTGAGACTGATTCAAAATTGTTCCCTTTTGTGTTTCTACTTGCAAGAAGTCTCTCTGCGGGAACAATTTGTCCAATTTCTCAAAGAGGTGAAGAGACTTTCGATAGCTCATCGAGAAGAAAAGCAAAGATGGCCACTGGGTGAATTGTTGTAGGCGAGCCAGATCCTCCTCCAAGTCACTCTCAATATCTACCTGATAATCTTTCATATGTAAAAGAAGCAGGCGAAAAAGCTCGTATCTCTCCTCGTGGCTTAGCCTCGTAGAATCACAGATAGCCCGCTGCAAACGTCCAAAGTCGTTTGCTCGTGACTTTGATGTAGATGGAAGCAACTCAATCGCTTGCTCCAGATAAGAGTTCAGTTCCTGCTTGCTTTCACTGCCGGATGGTGCATTACACCACCGATCGACTATGAACTGAACAAAGCCACCTTTTTCGAGAGAAAATTGGCGAGCAATTTCGTCTCCGTGTCTTTGGGCAACTTGGAGGACAAGGCCAAGGTATTGATTGCGTGTCTTTTCATCATACCTGCTTTTGAGAAGACGCTTCAAAGAGGGCATAACGAGTTCATCGATCAAATCCGGAGGGCATTTTTTGCTCGTGAGAATAGTTGCTAGTATCCTCTCTGTTAGAGGGATGTTGCCGCGGAATAGGGATTGCCGTTGAGCAAGAACAACGTCCTTGGAGGATATTTCGTCAAGGAACTTGATCTCGTTGTGCTCTCTTTGACCCGCGAGCAGGAATTTCTGCTGTGAAGGTGTCCATGAGCATTCGAACCTCTTTACAATTTCGAGTTCACAAGCAGGAACGATGTTCTGGTAGAAGCGGTTCAAAGGTCTGCCGTCGTTGTGCCCTTCGAACAGTATGATAACAAGCTCGCCAAGAGCTGCACGTCTCTGGGGGCGTGCTTGTCGGGCTGAAGCCGTCATCCCTAAGCGCTTGCACAACTCGCGTAAATCTCGTATGCTGAACTCTCTTATCAAGCTGGCCAGACCTGAGGCAGCCCCAACAGCTTCCCATGTCGTCTGGAAACCATCGCGGCGTAAGGCTTTTGCAAACTCTGGAATGGCATGCTTTCGCTTTTTTGCACTGTTTTGTTGGCGTAGGTCTCGAATAATCTCGGTCGCAGCACGGGGCATATTGATGATGTTGAAAGTTGATATCGATGATTTAATCGTTCGTTTTGTGACAGAAGCATGGTAAATATAAATGTAAGCGGGAAGGAGTCATCGGCGTGACTAATTGGGAAGTGGCCGAATCCTTCACGACAGCGGCCCGTATTAAAGATCAACAGCGATCTAGGCCAATAAGCCAGCGACTTGGTAGCATTCGATTTTGTCGATCCAGATGTGTGCGAATCATTTTCGATAAGAAATTCCACCATCATCTTATGTTCAATGAAATCTTGAATCATGAATACGCTACTACATCAAACAGCCTTCAATCAGAAAACACTGGCAGCTGGAGACGTACGAGACGAAATGAGTAGGCCAGTTTATGTGTTGTAGACCATGCTCTTGGACTGTTTATTTTTGTATCAATGCATCGTTTCGTCATAATTTAGGATTGTCATTATGTAAACTTGTTGCTATAGCTCATCCCAGAACTCGGCGTCTCTACGTAACAGAACCTGACTTGATAGTTCTTTATTTGTCTGCAATCGGGAATTCACTGCCTGTCGCGCCCTTGTATTGGTCTCGGATAGCATCTGAGATGGCCTCGTCTTTCATCTGCTCCGCAGCGGATTCATTTGACTGGTCGCCAGCGCCCATGAAATTCTGTTGGGCATAGTCGACAGCTGCAAATGGGTTATTAACTTAGTGAAACGTCGAAGGCATTGGTTGATGATCTTACCCTTGTCAAGCCCATCTTCTTTCTTCTCTCCTGACTGACCTCCTCCTGCCATGTTGTTTACCTGAGAAGTGTTAGTAAGCTCACGTAATTAGAGGCCAAGAAGCTTGCCTTGTCCATGAACGAGCCGCCGGACTCAGACTGTTGACCCTGGTTGGCGTTGTCGTTCTTGT
Source organism: Fusarium nodosum (assembly GCA_014898975.1). Taxonomy (NCBI): domain Eukaryota; kingdom Fungi; phylum Ascomycota; class Sordariomycetes; order Hypocreales; family Nectriaceae; genus Fusarium; species Fusarium nodosum. Next base: position 69,998 of record JAAVUE010000016.1, read on the forward strand.
TGCCGCCGGCGAGGTTCTTGACGAAATCCATGATGTTTGATTGAGTGTGATGGTTTGTATATTGATGATGATTAGATGTGAATGAGATTGAAATGGATGGGGGGGGAGAAGGCGCTTTATATTTGCATCAAAGCTGGCAAGCACGACCAACAATCGAGAGCATTGCAGTAACAATTTCTTGATTCGCTGTATGGGAAGCTGAGCCTCTGACGCAACTAGTTAAACCAAGATTGCGAGGCGATGATGCTTGTGGGACTGAGGTACAGTGACGTTGTCGCTGAATATGATTGGAAGTGCCAGATAAGGTGCGGCGGATACGATGAAGCTTAACATGATGCCAAAAAACTTGGCACACAAGGTCGTACTGGAGCAAGGGTTGACGATAAGACACGACAGGCTCCAAATCCACAAATTCAAGACCTAAAGTGCGGGGTAAGCTTGGAGCTCCAGGTAGAGCTTCTACCCCATGATATCACAGACTGCCAGGACCCATCTACAGCTTGAGACATCACACATCACACATGACAAGTTGGCAGTTTTAGTTTGGGTCATTATACATTTGAGCAACTACATTTAAGCAATCATTATTATACATCATTAGTTTCCGTCCTTCCTCCCTCCCCTGGGTATAGCAAATCGTCTGGTATCCGTCATTATCATCACCATTTTTGGTGACATTCATCGTTCTCGTCATCGTCGTTTTCGTTTTCGTCGATCTGATCGTCGTTCTCGTGGCCCTGTTTTGTTTTTTGTTTTTTTTAGTATTGTAAAAATTTTAAACTTTTTTGGTTTGTTTTCGTGTTTATCGTCTGCTCGTAAACTCCTGGACTCGTTATTCGCCGCCGTGATCAGAAGCGGGTGTACCATCCGTCAGCGTCAATGACGGCCTGGCATCGCTCGGACATGCTCCCGATCAGCTCGGTCAGGTACTCCTTGGAGATACCCTCCCAAGTGCCTCGGACAACGTCGTCGATCCTATACTCTGCAACACCCCCATAGAGGGAGTTGGCCTTCTCGGCCTTGAGGTTAGCAGTCATAGTGCCAAAGATTTCAGTGATAGGGTTGAGGTCGGGAGATGCTGGGGGCATGTGAAGGGCAGGCATGTGACCACCTCGGAGAGCGTCCTTGATGGTGGCACTGCAGTAAGCGGGCAGATCAGGTGACAGAGCAAAGCGAGAGCCAACTGAGTGATCTTCGACAAAGTTGTCAAGGCTGTCGAAGATGTGGCAGTACCAGTTTTGAGCGCAGAGGGGGCCGTGCTTGCAGTTGTTGTGGCGGGTCCAAGAACGAAGGCGACCAGTGCCAGCGACACCTGATAGGTAAGCAAAGTAGACGTTGCTGTTGGTGTCATCAGTGGGAGCGACGGGCTCAAAGTTGATGCAGTCGGGGTGGATGTCCTCGTCTGACTTGCGAATGACAAAGACCTCTTGGGACTGTTTGGTGAGGGGAACACGCATCTCAGCGTAGAAGAGGACACTTTTCCACTGCTCAGCTGTCCAGTGAAGACGCTCACGGGCAAAGTTCAGACGCAGCTGTCGGGTCTCTTCGTCAATGCGAGGACGGGTGATGGCGGGTGAACACTTGAACCCTTTTCGGCCCAGCGCCAAGGTGATGGTTCGCTCAGAGCAATCAAAACCAAGGGCTGACGAAATCTCGGCCATGGGAGTGCGGCGGGCGTTGGGGTTTGACTGGACAAACTCGACTAGCTGGCGGATTTGATCGTTGGTCAGGGTGGGGACTTTGGGTCGGATGGAGAGGGTAAAGGTAGAAGATGACGAGATAATCTTTCCTTTGGCACGAGCTTGATGAGCTTGACGACCACGAGCTTTGGCACGGCCAAGGCGTGAGGCAGCTTCAGCGGTAACGCGAGGGTTGGCAGGGAGGGCAAAAGCTTCAAGAAGCTGCTCAGCCTGACCGATGTTGCGAAGGAGCTGAGGGTCTGCTGGATCCTCGTGATGATCATAGGTCATGCACTCAAGAGCGGCAATCTGATCGTATTGCTGGCTAGAGTGGAGCTGCTGAGAGTCAAGCTTTTTGTTGTAGCTCATAGCCCAAGCCTGATGTTCGTCCATTGGACCATCGTTGGTCTTGTCAAGCCCGAGTCGGCTGTCGATCAGATAAGTGAAGAAGAGGGGATGGTGAGCAGGAGGAGGGGTAGCAGAGAGGGAATGGGCAGGGGCAGAAGCAGAAGCAGAAGCAGGGGGGTAATTGATGTACTGAGCCATCGTGGGAATAAATGCAGATTGATGCAAAGAACAATGAGCTGGAAGATGAGGGGATGCAAAGATGAATGCAAGTTGATTGTGAAAATAGCTGTGAATTGCAGTCAATGGTGTTGGATGCGGATGAATACAGCGGAGTTAGATTGACTTGAGCTGAGCTGGTAGAGTGGTTGCAGCTGGGGGAGTGAATCTAGGGCTTGGTGGGAGCCGACTTGTGGGCCCCTTCTTCATTGCGCGCACTGTAAAGATGAGGCGGTGTTGTCTGTCATCTGTGGCTGTGGCTGTGGCTGTGGCTGTGCTGTTTTTGGTGGGTAGGTTGGCCGATTGAGTCAATCAAGACTTTGGGTGGGGCCAGTCCTCGATGCGTCATAATACCAGTATTGTGGAAAAGTTCAAGTACAGCGACAAAGACGACAACTAAAACATCTTTAGTTTCCCATACAGTTTCTCTATACATACCAGAAAATAAAAGTCAGTAGCCATGGCCAAGACGAATGAAGACCTCCTTCGACGGCCACTATATCGTAAGTAAACATCAATTTTTACCCCGCCATAGATCGACATGTCCAGAATCGCAAAGTACTGACGGACATATCAAGTCTATGATCTGCCCGCCGAGGTCTTGGACACATTAGTCCTCAAGGATGATGCAGATGCTGAAGCCATAGCCGCTGCTGAATCTGTTGCTTCCTCTCCCGCCGATAGTTGCTCAGATAACAATCTCGTCGGAACTCAGGCGTGTTCTCTGTGTGGTCTCACATTCACAACAGTAATTGATCAGCGAGGTCATCTCAAGTCCGACTTACACCACTACAACCTCAAACAAAAATTACGTGGACAAAAGCCTGTGTCGGAAGCCGAGTTTGAGAAGTTGGTTGGAGACCTAGACGAATCATTATCAGGTTCTGATTCAGAGGAGTCAGAGGAGGAGGAGGAAGATGGTCGACAAGAGTCAACCCTTACCACACTCTTAAAAAAGCAGGCGAGATTAGTCAACAAGGCAGGCGATGAGGAGGAGGAAGAAACTGCAGGTAGAGCAGGTCGCGGTAAACCTCCTCTCATCTGGTTCAGCTCTCCTTTGTTGCCTGAAAAGAACTACTTTGGAATGTACCGTGCCATTCTCACAGGCGACGAGCAACGGAACCAAGACTTGGTCCAAGTGTTGAAGAAGAAGCAGGTAGAGCCCATCTCGATGCCCAAGATCCCCAAGGAGGGCGCCTTACCAGAGGTTGCCTACAAAGGTCCTCATATCTTCCTGTGTATGATAGGAGGTGGCCACTTTGCCGCCATGGTTGTCTCTCTTGCTCCGCGACCCAACAAGAACGGCACGACCATGAATCGAGAGGCCACAGTGCTAGCTCACAAGACTTTCCATCGATACACCACACGACGGAAGCAGGGTGGTTCTCAATCGGCCAACGACAACGCCAAAGGAGCTGCCCACTCTGCTGGTTCGAGTTTGCGACGATATAATGAACAGGCTCTGGTCGAGGATGTGCGGAATCTCCTTCAAGAATGGAAGGCTCTTATCGACACTTCAGAGTTGCTGTTCATCCGGGCGACAGGCATGACAAACCGCAGAACCCTGTACGGCCCTTACGACGGTCAAGTGTTGAAACACAATGACACCCGACTGCGAGGCTTTCCATTTAGCACACGGCGAGCGACACAGAATGAGCTCATGCGGTCCTTTATCGAATTGACACGACTCAAAGTCCGCGAGATTATTCCTGTAGAGGAGACCAAGAAGGAGACAGACGTTGCCCCAAAAACAACTGCAAAGCCTTCAAAGCCCAAGCTGTCCGAAGAAGAGGAGACAGCGCTTCTCCACACATCTCAGCTGCAGGCGTTTGTTCGAAGGTCAAAAGTGCCGGCTCTGCTCTCATATCTCAAGAACAACGATATCTCTGCCGACTTTGAGTTTCAGCCCGTTGAGCAGAATCATCATGCCCCACGACCACTTCATCTCGCCGCTGCTCAGAATGCCGCACCATTAGTACTCGGTCTTCTTGTTCGTGGGGGTGCAGATCCTACCATCAAGAACAACGATGGCAAGTCGCCTTTCGAACTCGCTGGTGAACGATCAACACGCGATGCTTTCCGCGTGGCCCGCTCTGAACTCGGCGAAGCTAAATGGGCTTGGGACGATGCCAAAGTGCCGCCCGCCATGACAAAAGCTGAAGCTGACAAACGTGACGAGAGGGAAAAGAAGGAAGCCGATGATAAAGAAGCTGAGCGCCGAAAGGCCGAGGAGGAGAGGTTACGGAGCGAAGGGCCCAAGGTGCCGGAGGGGCGCAAACAAAAGGGAAATATCTTGGCAGCGGGTCTCAAGCAAACACCCCAGGAGAAGAGAGAGGCTGAGGCAAGAGGTCTAACTCCAGAAATGAGGATGCGCCTTGAGCGAGAAAGAAGAGCCCGAGCTGCGGAGGAGAGACTGCGGAAGATGCAGAGCGGTGGATGAGATAGAAGGTCATAATATTAGACAAACACCAAGAATAGACTAATGAAATGGCATCACAAGATGATATGTTTTGTTCACTGACAGTTTCTCGTTTGCTGCGTTTGAAAGGTCAGTGACTTGAGCTTTGCAAACGCGATGGTGGAGGCTCTCCTATTGTTCTCCGTGAACAGCGTTTGTTCGGCGTCACTCATGAAGCACGCGCCACCTCCAATTTGAATCACAATAAAATGAATATGTAGAGTCTTCACTAAATTGTGGCAATAGATCGAGGTTTACAGAAGCTGATATAACAACAAAATAGTGGTAATTCGCCCGGCGGTGTGGTGAGTTTGGAGACCGGCTTTACGTCCATCTCATGTACAACCAACTGGCGACTGATGACAGTTTTTTTAAAAAAAATACACAATCTGACCATCTCGTCCACACTGTATTTTCCGGGCAATATGATAAATCGCCATTGATCAAACTTTGACTGAGGCGAACACCTGTCTGGTTTCTGAACAGTGCCTACAGGGTAAATATTCGGACCTAAATTTCGAACGCAACTCATATGCTTGTAGATAAAAGAACTTTGCCACTGAAGATCATATTGCCGTACCTACCTATCCAGAAATCGGGTTTATGGTCCCGTAAAGGTCATTCTCTCAATGAGGTACAATATCATTCACAGCACAGCTGATGGCAAAGCTCTATAGAGAAAAATGTGTATAATGGCTCGTTCTGAACATGACAATACCTAACTGTGCTTCATTCTCACCAATCTGTCAAATGCTACTATTAATTATTTAAATCTCTGTCGCTACAAGCTCATGTGCGCTACCAATACTGAAGGACTGCTGTACCATAGGAGGGAAAGCATAGAATGAATGGTGGCGGACATGTGTTACGATCAGAACAGTTGATCGAGGACAGCGGAAATCTGCTCTTAAACCAGACCGTACAAGCCGGTCATTTTGACGGCTGTTTTATTGGGGCGCCGGTGGAAGACAGCCATCTAGTTGTATCATTCGTGGTCTCATCAGTAGCAGTGTTGTTGGTTTCGTACGTTCTGTAGATCTGCCCCTAGGCCCTGGTTCCATCTACACGGTTTTGGATATCTAGCAAGTGCTCGTCTATAGACAATGTACCATGAAATCGTTACTCTAAGCTGAGATATGATAGCATCACAAGTAGACGTGCCATATTGTCATCAAGCAACGTCAAAGTCTAATAACCTTACACGACACGATTGGAAGTAGTTTCTCCAACAGTTTTGGCTTTTATCACAATGGTATAGACTGCGTATCTAGGGCCAAATTCCTCATGTCGTCTCTATGCAGATACAATGCCTCGAAAAGCCAATTGGCTCCTCCGTGTTGTCCAAGCGCAACTTGTTCTTACAGTTTCTATACCTACTTTGGATCTGAACGCTTCGCTCGGCTTACTATTTGTGGTGCTCTCACCAGCATTTACATGCGATTGGTTTCCAAGAGTTCACATGCCATTTTGAACACTGATACCTTCTCCTGTCACGATGTTTCGTATATAAAACGGCAAAGAATAGAGATAAGGCGGGAGAGGCCAGTGCTCATCTTTAAAAACTCGAATTTGATGAAAGGACTGTGCAACAAGAAAACTCTGTGCTCAAGCCATGATACCCGTTAATGAAACTCGCCCTGGTCAAGCCAGGTTCTTTTGAGCAACTGACAGAAGCAGCGTAAGCCGTATTGGGTAATCTGAAAGATCTCGCAACGATTTCCATGACCGTTAATAGAGATCATCAGTCCGAAACATGCCATCCGTAAAACTTGCTTCGTTGCGCACAGACAGGTCCAAGAGCACATCTCTTCGATCGTGTTAGCTGCGAGTGGTAGGTGTCTTTTTATCGTTTTGTGGATACATCAACGACTGATGTGATAATAGATTCCACCACTCAGCCTGACGGAGACATAATGGAGGTTTCTATGCTCAATCTCCACCTCCTAGTATTGGCCGTTCTAGGAGGCAACCGGTCGGCCAACGACCGGCTTCAAGCTTGCAAGACCCAATACAGTGTCTCCTCCGATCCTGGCTAAGGATCAGGTGATAAATACAGGTACAGTTGCCGTGTCTGCACCCTGCTTGGCCTCGTGGTCCAGACTGGGAGTAAGTACGGATAAACATTGTCCTAAAAAGTTTGGAACTCCCTGGAAGAATACAAACTAATCTTGAGGACCCATGCGGATTCGAAAGGGTTGAAAAATGATATGGTACCGACTGAAATGTAACCATAGACACGAAGACAAGGGTTGACCTGGTCCGCGATGCGATGGCGACTACAAAAGCAGAGACCTTGAGCTATGAGGCGAGTCAGCTGTGGTTCGGGTAAGAACTTAATGAAACCACCAATGCCAAAAGTATTACATAGTACGAAGTATTACACTGACATATGACGATCAGCGGAGACGTCGGTGCGACTTAGATCGGCCTAAAGAATAGCAAGTCCACTGCCTAATCGATCACAGATGAGGTGATTGACGATCAGCAAATTATAATTAGAGTATTGAACATAATTCTATTTCAACACTCAACTGAATGTCTGTCCCATAATCACTCATCAGGATCAATTCCTGACTTGGAGACTATTTCCTTGGTGAAATTGACAGTTGGTTGCAACAACCATGTTACCTCAACGGAATGATGACCACCGTTTGGGTAACTTAGTCTAAGAAAGAATAAAACCCATCACGGAATGTGCCATTTCAAGTTTCAACCACGACCGCTATGGCCGCAACTCGAAACACGGAACGACAAAAGAGAGAAAGAGACGCTAAGGGGACCTTGTTAGCGCTTCTGGCTAGCCGGGATCTCCAAGCCCGGGGCGCGCGTTGTAACGCTGCAGGCTTAGGCTGCATCGTTCTATGTCCAGGGGTCTTTAGGAGCTTCCTGAAAAAAATCGAAAATGGCTCGATATTTTCCGTGAAGCTAGACTGGAAGCTAGACTGGCCGTCTGGCGTCAGAACGTGGCAAGCGGAGCAAACCTTGTAGTCAAAACGAAACAACGATGGCGATGCTCCAATACCGGCATAAGATCTTTCCTATTGTCGGGTGGTTCATGGTTCGCGGCTAGGTACTTCATATCAACCAAAGCCAGAGATTAGATTAGACCATCGTGAGAGCCCCAAGTTCGGTAATGTAGAGATATGCAACAGATAAGGATTGCCCATTTGGGAGAGTCCCATCCTGGAGAAATTTTGCACTAAGTGAATAGCTGCAGTGTCAACTCATAGCGCGCGGGAGGCTAAACAAGCCACCGAAAGTGTAAATTGAAGATTGCTTCTGTCATGTATCAGGTAAAGAGAGAATGTCACCAAAAACTAGATGACTCAATGTGTATGAGGTTGACACAGACTCACAAGTCCAAAAGGCCTCACACGAGCTGAGCCATCTCAGACCCCAACTTCAGGTGGGAGACAGGGCTGCTGCTGTTCCGACTGGTTCCTCAAGTCCTTCTGTTTTTCTGTTTCGAGTTCTGATCGTTGATAACGCAGATCAACATAGTTTTGGTAACACGAGATGCAATGTACTATTCCAAATAAGCATAGTTTTAAGATTGCCTATGGTGAGTTTATTGGTGTCCCTGCACGTCTCACAACATGCCTGAAGTAGTTGTTGTTGCGCAAACGTAAAGGATCATGTTAAAAGTGTAAATTTCCAGAGTTATCTTGCGATATCGTGTAGGCATTTGTAGCAACGACACGATTGCCTGCAATCATATTTGCCTTCAGCTTAAAAAAAGATTGTTTCAGTAAATAGCCCTTTACTACCCGGGACTGCTTGTTGCGTACCGAGCAACCCGGTGATTGTAGATCACTTAGAACCTGTAAGGGGTCAGTTCAAACAAATTTTCCATGGAGCTGAATACAGGGTATTGTTTGTAACACAACGGTCTCCCTTTTTGGGTGATCCTAGCACCAAAATAGGACTTTTAGAAGGTGTACAGAGTATTAGGAGACGAATAGAGATATTGTAAGGCTGGATGACATGGACGTTGTATCAGATTCGCAGTTCAGCAAGCAATGATTGGCTGTCCTGATGGTGAAACCGACTAGGGCGTCCTGGTCCTGAGACACTATCCAGGGGTACGACTGGTCGATGGTGGCGCTGGTGCTAAGAATCAACACTTTGGTCATGATGATCGAGAGCCAATGATACTGTCCGACATGCGATTACCCTATGGCGAATGGGTTTCGATTCCCGATTGCAAGCGCTGTATTCTTGATAAGCGCCAAGTCATAACGACCCGAGCACTGTAAAACCAGTCAATTAGATGAGTGATTGATAACTATACCCAATAGTACCTAAACCCAATGGAAAGGAGTCATGTCACCGAACTCACTTCAGTAGTCATGCCGTCACGTCTCCGGAAACGCCAAGCCTTTCTTTGGCCGTGATAGCCAGATTCTGTGTCCAGAGACCTCCATGTGCTATAGGTGGCATGCTTCCGTTATTGTTCTCAGTCGAGTACGGTCGGTGGAAGCGGTGGGTATGTGGGTTGGCTCTATAATGTCCTATACTTCAAAAGGGGGAAGTGTTGCAATCTCCTTTGACGTAGTAACCCGCATGTGAGCTTAGGTTGTTAGGGTGACCCGGTCAGTATCTCCGAAGGCCTGCTGAAGATCCATGGAGAGTGAGGGTTTCTGTTATTTTTAGCATCGAGATTAGAGATTCTCGAGACACTTGAACTGTGTTGTTGTCTCTCGGTATTGAACATGATGAAAGACATTAAATGAAGACAAGAACATATGAGTCAATACAACCTGTCAACCGCCACCACCGTTGACGCTCTTGGCATCTTCTCTCACCTGCGAAATACCTCGGTGGCTTGCAAGTGACTTTCTGGGGGAAATGTATGGATCGGATGATTTTGTCCCATTTAGTCTAGAGAATTCCCACTAGAAGAACCGTTTAAGAGCGTTGCAGCGCGATTGGCGGATACCTGGGTTAGTTTAGTTATGGTAGTAGCTGGAGGTTCTGTGTGTACCTGCAGAAGTCCATGCTTCCAGGTAGGACAGGCGATGGAAGCACCGTGCTAGCGTGCATCCTCAGTCTCCACTGTAACGGATACCTTCCAGGGAAGGCCCTGATTCTTAATGAGGTCTACTAAGGTGGCGGAGCGTTTCATTCATCAGTTGCACTTGCCCATTCACAGAGCTGAATGACACCCAAGCCAAAAGACGGCAGTCGCGGAAGGAGCGACATGCCAATGAAGGAAAGGTGCAAGAAACACTCACGGCAGGGGCAAATATCCCCCTTTTGGAGGACGGCGTTAGTAATTAGTTACCTGGCATCGCAACCGCCACTTTCTCCGTTCATTGTCTCGATTCGATACGGACTTTTGCTGTCTCGGTCCAGTGCAAGCCCCGAATAACTCCATTCCCGCTATCAATTGCCCCGCAACATCAGATTAAACGCCCACTGGGTATAGTTTTTCGGCTACAGCTACAGAGGCGCCCAACTAAGCAAATCATGAATACGCACGTGCAGTAGTGTCTCGGAATTTTTAGACACAATATGCATAACCGTTTATCGCCATGTATTGGGTCTCACGCACTAATGTTCCGGGCCATTCACATGGCCACACAGTGAATAATGCGGCCTCTTGACACCGAAACTAGGCCAGCTGAAGGAGCCCAATCAAGCATAAACAAAGAGTTATGTTAAACTTTCTAAGAATATCGCATCAAAGACAAGGGCCCTTCTCATCCTGGACCAGGCACAAGCATTACATTGGCTACCGTCCATTTTGTCCTCTGCATGGTGCCAGGGACGTCACTTGTCAGTCCATCCAGAGCCAAGACCTGAGAGAGATACACACCCCTGACAATGCTGAAAAGCAAGTCCACAGATCATTGGGCGTCCACCCGAGCCGCTGTTGATGTTCCTTGCTAGTGGAGCCATATCTGAGGCCAGGGCCCCTGCAACGACAATGACCCTGGCAATCGTCCATGAGCCGCTCTGGGACTGCGAACCGCTCTGCCAGCACCAAGTCGGATAAATTTGACGATGGATGGAACTCTGAATCCTAGGGATGCCCCTAACCGAAGCTCTACCTGACCTGAATGCCCACAAGGGGTTCCCATCGTCGCTTCCATCTCCACCAGTAATGCATGGATCACCAAAGGGGACATCCATGTTTGGCACCAGATGCCGGAGCGTCTCCTCTTTGCGTTCTCCAGCTCGTTGTAAAGGTCGACTTGACTCAGTGTTGGATTGGTATATAGATGCTTCCCAATCCCGCCCATATCGACTCTTTCTTTTCGACACCACTCACCTTCTTCTTTTCCCTTTTTCTTTACATCAAACTTCTCTTTTCGGTGTCAAAGTCATTCGTTTCCTTTGACTCCATTTTATAATTTCTGTTTTTCATACAATACACTCGCTACATATACTACTAGTTATTATTACCAAACCCCGACAAATCATTCACCATGAAGGCCAACTTTGCCCTTCTGGCTCTCACTGCCGGCCAGGTCTCCGCTCACTGGGGTAACTGGAAGGAAGCCCCCAAGTACACTCCTCCTCAGGCTATCGACAACAAGTGTGAGGAGAACCAAAAGAAGGGCTGGCAGTGGGATGACCTCCAGCTCGGCCAGTTCGAGAAGTACAACGACTGGGATTTCAAGGGCTGGTCCTGTGGAACCGACAAGTCGAAGCGCGATCTCACTGGCCGACACTTTGGCAAGTCCATTTTTGCCGAATGTGGTGGTAAGAAGGAGGAGGCTCCCTCGTTCGGATGCGGCGCCGGCAGCAAGCAGAAGCAGTTCTCTCTCCACAAGTTCCACGTGAAGCCCGAGTTTGACTGCCGTCTCGAGTTCCACTACGATATGCCTGACGGTTCTACTTGCAAGCACCAGGCCGACTGTTCCAAGGATGGTACTGACATCTACAACACCCAGTGTGGTGGTGCCAAGAAGGTTCACTTCGTCTACCCCAAGCAGCCCAACAAGCCCAAGGACAAGTGCCGAGTCGAGATTCCTCAGATCGACTTCAACTGTGACAAGCCCTCTTTCCCCAAGTACCCCAAGCCTTCTTTCCCTTCTTACGACGACAAGACCAAGACCATCCCCAGTGGTGAGAACACCCAGACTGTTCCCGCTGAGGAGCAGACCACTGAAGTCTCTTCCCCCGCTGAGACCACCTCCGCTCCTTACGGTGACAACACTGAGACCATCCCTGCTGGCGAGAACACTGAGACTGTCCCCGCCGGTGAGGAGACCACCGCTCCCGTTGCCGACAACACTGAGTCTGTTCCCGCCGAGGAGACCAAGACTGTCCCTGCTGGTGAGCAGACCACTGACTTCTCCTCTCCTGCTGAGACCACCTCCGCTCCTGTAGCCGACAACACTGAGTCTATCCCTTACGGTGACAACACCAAGACCGTTCCTGCCGGCGAGGAGACCAAGACTGTCCCCGCTGGTGAGAACACTGAGACTGTCCCTGCTGGTGAGGAGACCAAGACTGTCCCTGCCGGTGAGGAGACTACCGCTCCTGTTGCCGACAACACCGAGTCTGTTCCTGCTGAGGAGACCAAGACTGTCCCTGCTGGCGAGGAGACCACTGTCCCTGCTGGCGACAAGACTACCGACGTTTCTTCTCCCGCTGAGACCACTTCTGTCCCCGTTGGCGAGGAGACCAAGACTATCCCCGCTGGTGAGAACACCGAGACCCTCCCCGCCGGCGAGAACACCAAGACCGCCCCTGCTGGTGAGGAGACCAAGACTGTCCCTGCTGGTGAGGAGACCACCGCCCCTGCTGGTGAGACTTCTGTCAAGACCACCGTCTACGACAGCACCTCCACCATCTACACCACTGACGTCAAGACCATCACCTCTTGCGGACCTGAGGTTACCAACTGCCCCGTCACTGCCGGTACCCCCGTTGTTGTCACCGAGACTGTTGCCATCTCCACCACCATCTGCCCCGTTACCGAGACTCTCACTGGTGACAAGCCCGCTGGTACCAAGCCTGCTGGCGAGAAGCCCACTGGTGACAAGCCTGTCGAGGGTGGTGACAAGCCCGGTTACACTGCTCCCGCTGGTGAGAAGCCCGCCAAGACCACCGAGGGCTCTTCTCCCAACGCTACCACCGACGTCCCTGAGGAGGCTACCACCATCGTCACCAGCTACGACAGCGTCTCCACTGTCTACAAGACCGAGGTCAAGACCATCACCTCTTGCGGCCCTGAGGTCACCAACTGCCCTGTCACCGCTGGCGAGCCTGCTGTTGTCACCGAGACTGTCGCTGTTTCCACCACTCTCTACCCTGTCGTCGAGACCGTCACCCACAAGGCTCCCAAGCCCGTCGAGACTGGTTCTGAGGAGAAGCCCGTTACTCCTGAGGCTCCCAAGGATGGCTACGAGGTTCCCGATGTTGTCCCCAGCTGCTTGAACACCTTCCTCGACTTTGTTGATGGCTGCAAGGACAACACCGACGCTGCCTGCTACTGTCCCTCCAAGGATTTCGTTGACAACGTCTTCCAGTGCCTGTACGCTCACGCTGAGAACGACGACACTGTTGCCCAGGCCGTTTCCTTCTTCCAGGGTATCTGCGCTCCTTACGCTGAGAAGAACCCTGTTATTGCCACTGGTGCCGACTCTGTCACTGAGCACATCACCGTCACTGGCACCACTATCATCACCTCTGCCCACTACACCACTGTCGTCGTTGCTACTACCATCACTGAGCCTTGCGTCACTGGCGGTTCCACCATTGAGGGATCCTCCACCGTCAAGACCATTGAGACTGAGATCGTCGTCCCCGAGGTTGGCTTCACTGATGGCCCCGCTGGCAACGGTCCCGTCCCTGCCCAGACTGTCCCTGCTGATGTCCCCGCTGCCGGTACTGAGGCTCCTGCTGCCCCCGGCTACGAGGCTCCCGGCGCTGGTGAGACTCTCATCACCAACAAGCCCGTTGTCGGTACCGGTGGTCTCCCCGCTCCTACCGCCACCCCTGGCGTTCCCGTCACTGCTGGTGCCGCTCGCAACGGCATGGGCATCGCCGCCGCCATCCTGGCTGTTGCCATTGCCCTGTAAGGGTATGCGCTCTGCACAACTATGTTTTTCCTTATTTATAGATTAGGTCTTGGTACCTGAGGCGGGACCTGTATGTCAGTTGTATGTTACCGCAATCGAGATCTTTCGAGCTTCCAGGGAAGTTAGAAAGTGTACTCACAAACATGTATCATTCTCACGATCCTTACGAACTATGCTTTTGGTGTGGTACTTACCGGACCATCTTGTGACATTAAGTCTAGAGGTCGAAGAAAAAAGTAAAAAAGAAAAAGAGCAAGGGAAAGTTACCAGCTGAGCCGAGATGCATACGAAGCACACATACCCGCTGGCTGGTTATAATGTTAATATTGAATTATTTGTTTTTAAATCGATCTTTTCTGCTCCATGATTGCGAAACGTGATTGTAAATCAACTTCAACTGTAGCCTTGTAGTGTAGAGCTTTCAATCTGTGAAGCTACCTTTATAACTGGTGGGCAATGTAGATATTTGTTTGACTACTACCCCTGCACAATAGGAACATGGGATGTGAGCTCCACCAACAAAATCATCATTTGCGCATGATTCATCTGCAAGCTTCGACAAGGTTATCGCGATGTCGTTGAACGTGTATTGCAGCTGCGTTCTACCTCGAGCGGGTCCAACCTTTCGAAGCACTACAAGACTGAAGTCTTCACTCTCGCTAGCATACGGGGGGTAACTTGTTACATTCAGATCTTGTTCACATCTGTGTCCTACTCCAAATGGGCAAGCTTTTCTCGAATTATACGGTACAAGACAGGGCACGCTATTGGAAATTTATCTTCAAAGACCTCGAAACGTGTAAAACATCCATCTACAACTTGGCGCCCTTCTCTTTCCTGGCCTGCTTCTCACGGTCTCGTAGCAAGCGTCTCAGAATCTTACCACTGGGGCTCTTGGGAATCACGTCAATGAATTCAATACCGCCCTTCAGCCACTTGTGGCGGGCCTTGTGCTCTTCAACATGTTTGTTGATACTTTGCGTTACCTCATCGTCCGACTTGCCCTTGGCTTGGGGTGCCTTGACGACAAAAGCCTTGGGGACTTCGCCAGCGCGAAGATCGGGGACTTGGATAACGGCGCAGTCATCCACCAGAGGATGGGTGAGTAAATGAGCTTCGAGTTCTGCGGGTGCAACTTGGTGGCCCTATTTTGACGTGTTAACGATTGGGTCTAGGACGTGGAGAAGTAGAGTGTTTACCTTGACTTTGATGAGCTCCTTGATACGATCAACAACGACAAAATGCTCTGTTCCCTTTGGTGATTTCCGTACGATAACCTCATCACCTGTTCTCATCCAGCGACCATCATCGTGGTGCACAAACGTCTCTGATGTAGCCTTTGCATTGTTGAGATATCCGAGAACGACGGTGGGACCTTGAACATAGAGTTCACCAGGCTTGTTGTATTCCGTAACCTCTTTGCCCTCTGCGTCGATGACCTTTGCTTTCAGACCTGGTAGGAGAGTTCCAGAAGAGCCGGGATCAATGTCAAGTTCGCTTGTTGAAGTCACGACAGGAGAGGTTTCAGTGAGGCCTGAGAAATTAGCTACGAGTCAAGGGTTGAAGAAGTGGGTTTCATACCGTAGCCTTGGCAGATTCTCCAGCTGGGCCAGTGTTTGTTCAGATCGAGCGTCGTTTCCTTTCCAAGAGGCGCAGCACCACTGAAGATGAAACGCACGGAGCTGAGGTCGTACTTTTGACACTCGGCGTAATTGCTCATCATTTGGATAAAGATAGGCGGAACAAGGGCCATTTGCTGGATCTTGAAACGTTGGATAGCAGCAAGAAGTAGTTTGAGATCAAACTTGGGAAGAATGATTGTCTCATCGCCATTGTAGATACCTTGACTTTGTGTCAGTGATTGGAAAGCATAG
Source organism: Fusarium nodosum (assembly GCA_014898975.1). Classification (NCBI taxonomy): domain Eukaryota; kingdom Fungi; phylum Ascomycota; class Sordariomycetes; order Hypocreales; family Nectriaceae; genus Fusarium; species Fusarium nodosum. The sequence goes on from JAAVUE010000016.1 coordinate 85,608, forward strand.
TAAGGATATGCTCAATTTACCGTAGTGAGCGACCGGGACCAAGCCATAGATATGGCTCAATGGCAAAAGGCCAAGCTGGATCTGTGCATCTACACCAGCGGCCTTGCGGCCTTCCTCATTCTGGACTGTCGATTGGAGGACATTCGTGATGACGTTGCGGTGAGTAATTTGAACCGCTTTCTACAATCCTATGAGTAACTTGTTCATGGTCCAATGTGTGCGGCTGAGACTTACAGGAAGACCAGATGTTCCACTAGAGTAGCACAAATACGCCACCTGCCTCTCACCCTGACCCTTGATCCAATCCAAAGGCTTCAGCTCAGGGGCGTCTTTACCCTCTGCAATCAAGTCGTCAATTGTCTTGAACGGTTGCTTACTCTCAGCCCCAGGGACAGGGAGGAGAAAGATGCGGTCTTCAGGAATACCGGCGGCTTTCGCTGCTTGAAGAGCGATCTCGAGAAGGGGAACGCAGGTAAACAGTGCGTTGGCGCCAGATGATCGAAGTTGATGCTCAAGCTCAGGTGCGGAATAAGCGGCGCTGGCAGGTGTGACAATACCATTGAGGCGGTGGACGGCATGGGTCATGGTAATGTAGTCAATCTTTGCTCGTCAGTTTATAAGTCGGCACAATAAGCGAAGCTGTACAAACCGTGTTGACAGAGTACAGCGCCACGACTCTGTCCCACTCGGTGCCCTCTCGGATATCATATCCTAGACGCTTGGCGAGGGCACGCGCGAGAAGCTTTTGGCGCTCAATGACCTCGGCGGTGGTGTAAGTCTTGCCAGAGATGCCGCATGTGAAGGGGTTTCTAGATCGGGAGTGAGGTTTGCGGACACCATCTTCTCTGAAAACAAACTCTGGGACGGTAACAGAGTCTGGGGGGTCTGAGAAATGTGAGTAAACAGGTTATGGAGGTTTGAGGTTGAGTCAGGGGGCGTTACCAAAGGGGAGCTTAATAGAGGAAGGCGGGTAGAAGACCATTGTGAATAAGTTGGACTACGTGTTGAAGAGTATGAGAGTAAAAGACATGAATTGGAAAAGGAAGAGGTGACGAAGAGAGCTGAAATATGTACGGCGCACGTCACAACACAACAGTAGACTAGGTTGGACTGCTCCGTTAGACTGAATCATGCTGTGCCTCGGGGTGTCACCTTGAATCTGGGGAAGGTCTAATTTAGCGTTATAAATAGTGTCCACTTTCTCCGCTTGACATCAGGGGAGAAGAACTTGTCTTTGTGATGCAATGCCATGTTAAAAGGCCATGGTTCAGTCGCCAATCGCGATAGTGGCATTTTGGAAGCTTGTTTTGCCTTGGCTAACAAGGCATGAGTTATATAATCACAAGACAATTTAAGGCTCTTGTTGAGTGGTAAGTCAGTTTACAAGTGATTGTTCTTATCAAGAGCTCGGATCCGTTCGCGGTGTAGCGAAAGAATTGGGAAGTGGACCAATGACTGGCTACTAGCTTGTCCATGTCTACCGATACCGAGGTAAGTATTCCAAGACCAAGGTAGACTACCTTGGGCTGTACCCGTTTTCCGCTTGTTCCGCACGTCGATAGAAAACGGTGTTCTCAGTTTAATGAGATAACACGACTTACTGAGAGGAAAACAGACGCATCTGGTAATCTCTGCCATGGCCAAGATTTCATCAGAGTAAGTGACCAGCCATAAGAGAATTAATTATGTCGTTGGACATATAGACTGTTCACATGATAAACTGCTACTTCGAGACTGTGCCTCTCTACGCGTCAAACTAACCAATTATCTTCATATGTCGATCAAGACATCTCATTCAACTTGTCTTGGAGTCTAATCGACGGCCGATTCATACACACAATGTTTCATCAAACTATCAGAGTTCAATTGAGCTCGCGTATAAGCTTACATTGCGCGTTTGTCACCGTGTACCATCTGCCAGTCACAGAAGGCCCGGTCGCCTAAAGAGGGATCGGAAGGTGAGATTTAAGCGTACAGCTACTGTTTATCAGATCTTTTGATCTTCAATCTGTAGGATACCCCCAAGCCAGGTCATAATTTGATAGGTTCTCCTCACTCATTTGCTCACGCGATGAACTTGGCGATTCTGACAATGTGAACATAGCGTCTTTCTTTTTTCCCTCACTTGTTCTACCAACGGGATCGAACGTGCGTTTGACGACAAGCTTTGTGATTTGTGGTTGGGTTGTCGTCAGCTACCAAACGAGCCAGGTTGACACCTCCCAAGTGCTTCAACAGTTACACCGCACCAAACCATTGATACATAAAGAGAGAGACGTGACCTATATCTCTCAAGGCGTAAAGGAGAGGAAGCATTAGCCAGGAGCATCAAACACGGTTGTCCGGGTTATCCGACGCCATCACTGAGCATGCATGATTCTGAGGCCTCACCACAAGCCACGAGATGCGGTGGCCCAATGATCAAACTTCAGACATATTACCTATGCGAAAACGTCTTGATCAATGCGCCTCCACGCTGTGGCTCACATATCGTGCACGACAAACAAAAACGTCGTACCTGCGTGATCCAAGCCACAGGGTGTGTAGCGATTCCGCGTCCCGCACGAAGTGATACATGCATCGGAACAAAGATGAGTATACACACCCAATCGGCAGCACATAATTCCTATGCATAACAGTAATAATTGGTTGTTTAACAAGAAACGACCGAAACGATACTGGTCTCACAGCATTCACATTCACAGGGAGCCAAAGTACAAAGATCAAACGCCGCCGTATGCATAAGGTCATAAAGACCCTAAATGCGGTCTATCAATTCAAGTCGTAATAATATGTCAAGATGTCATCAAAAATATGTACAGTCATATATCCTCATATTCTAAACTAGGTTCAAGCCCAGAGCAAAACCACCAACAACGGCAAACACCCAGCCCAGGGGCGTGGGCTGCCATGCGGCGTTATCATCATCGCCATCGCCGTCACCGCCAGCGCCAGCAGTGACGGTAACGGTTGGACGCTCGCTAAAGGTCTGCGTTGTCACAACGCCTGTTACACACTCGCGCTCAAAGTCGGGACACGAGGTGATGGTGTAAGTGGTCGTGTACGCCCCGGTAGGGAATGATTCGCCTGTGCGGGTAGCACCGCCCTGCAAAGTTTGTCAGTACAATCAAATCGTAATATCGCGTTCTGCGACTTACACGTCCTGTGGCTGTGATGTCAGAGCTCTTGCACTTGCCCGTCTCACTGGGCACAGCGTCAGAGCCGGAACCAACAGCAACAATATCCTCATCACCGCAATCGGCGGCCTGAGCAAGATGAATCTTCTCGTTATCCCAATCGAAAACAAAGTATCCAGCGCGTAGAACGGAGTCTCCAAGAATCTGCTGGTCCGTGGTGGGAACGAGACCAATGTAGCATGATCCAGGACCAAGCTCAAGGATAAAGTCACTAAGAGCGACCTTGATAACCTTGTTTCCAAAGCCGAAATCAACGGTGGCATCCAGGTCCCGGTTTCGGCAGTCAGTCGTGTAAAAGCCTTCGCCATCGTTCTGAGCACCGAGCTCCTCCAAAATTGGTCGCGCGACAGACATGTGCATGCGAGAGAGTGTGGTTCCAGAGTCGAGCATGACATTGGAGTCAGATCTAGATACACGAATGTTTGAAGTTCTGCCATTAATTGTCACCCCGAGACTATTCAGTCTGGTAGCTAGACGATACTCTCCGCCATCGCCTCGGATGATGTCAACAGTCTCCAGCTCGCCAATGTACTTGCTGCGGTCGATACCGCCGTAGATAAGAGCTCCCTCGGTATCGTCGGAATGGCGCAGGTCAAGCGCAAACACACGGCTGTTGATAAGACCCTGGTCGGCCATCGAGGTGAGCAACAAACTGTAAGGCTCATTGCTGTCGAATCCACCTCTGAGGTCAGGCGCTAGACCTAATATGCCCTGAGAGATGCCTCTGGACTCTATAAGTACACCAAAGGTTTGGTTGTTCAACTCTTCATCTCCAAAGGTAAACAAATCCGTGTAGTAAGTAATCTGAGCTGACGTTTGGGTACTCTCATCAGAGGCATCGCCATAGTTGAGTGTCTCGCCGCCGAAGGGGCCGATGGGTGGTGTATCGGATTTGTTCGGATTGTATTCACCGAAATCGAGGCACTGATTGTACTGGAGGGCGGATTGCGCTTCTTGACAGTCGGGGTTGACCCAGAGTTCGTTGGATCCAGTATCGAGTAGAACGGTTACTTTCTGGGGAGGGGAACCGATCTCAACTGTAACATGTTGTTAGATGGATATACGATGATGATGTAATATTAATAACGCACTGTCTGTGGTATAGAAGAAATCCTTGTTCTCGAGTCGCACTGCAATAGCCTCGTCCGAGTCTTGTCGCTTGTCATGTTGCTTATTCTTTGATCTTTCGGTGGTGCCGACATGCATCGAGATGTAGCCTTTGGCGTTGACGCTACCAAGGACAGCAACTACTATACCTATCGTAGTCCACCTCATCATAAGAATCTATGGTATTTCGGATCTGCAAATAAATGACGATACACCTACCAAGGAAATGTGCAAATGGGAGGGAAGATCCCTGGGAGGAGCGCGCAGCATTTAAATACCTAAAATAAATACAGGCAAGCATTACGTTGATCTGGTGGCGTTTCTCCCGGCCCCAGCTGGGCTGAATTAGGTAGGCCTGCCAAGGCATAGCTACTACATAGCACACGTTAGGCTGGGCGGATACGGTACGTTGCGGTACGGCTGAAAGTGTCCTGTACATGTAACTAGGTAGGTAGATAGTATAGTAACTTGGTTTGTGACGTATGGATTCTGGCCGGGGACCTGCATGACATGGCGTTCGAGGCGTTGTTATCACGCATCAGGGGACTTTTACTCTGTAATTCACTTGCTATGTCTGTCTGCATTAGTAGGTACTCGAGAGATCTTCCGATGAGACAAACAGACAAAGTCGGTGATAAACAGTCATAGCAATGCCCTTTCTGTACTTGGTCCAAAAGCAGACCACCCTTGTCTCACTACAGGCGTAATTCATTCAGCTTGGTAGCTTGGATGACCTATTCATCGCAACTCCGCCCCTCTCTCCCCGGTAAACGACCTAACCAGTCTAAGCAAATCACTCTCTACGTCCCAATAAGAACCCTTCTTTCAGACATCTGGGGGTCACAAGAGACATGGGAGATCATTTAGAGTTGTCTTGGCCATGATTCAGCTTTAAAATCTAATTCAAAAGGCATTTCAACACTAGAGGGGGCTTGCGCGGCCTTTCTTACACAGAATGATGTCTTTGATATCTCGATTGGGATTAGATACATTTTACCCGTGGCAATTCCGTCCCTTGGCGGCGTGCGGCAGTGAAGGCGTTATTTTGAAATGAAGAGGCTTGAGGAAATACGACATGTTTGGGGGAGGACGAGTCCATACAGCATTGAAATGTTGGATGAAATAACGTGTGAGATCATTGGATGTTGGTGTTATGGAAGGTTAAGTAAGCCCATTTACCAATTTTAAGGATAATATAGACTCAAAACGTGCTGTCCACTGTCGGGTAGCGGTACTTGTCTGATGGTTGCAACGACACACTAACTCTATCATGATCACCAGCCATTAGACATGTTTTACCCACTTTAACTTTGTCTCTCATGGTTATCCCAGCCTGCCATTACTCATACTCTTACCAATTGGCCATACTTTCAATTAAAATAAGTGCGGCTTTCTGAGTTTGATTAACTGTTGCACTCAGACTCAGCTGGAACCCTCGTCTTATGATGTGGATATAGGGTATGACAGGGGTTCTCAAACAGTTAAATCGAGGATAGCTGATGAACATGACATCCAAAACATATCAACATATGGGGTTACTCATATCACGATTATACGATTTTCAATATTTTTGTTCTATTGTACATGCCGTTTTAATCTACAAGCCAATCCGAGGGCCATCTATCTCATCCATTTTATATCTTGATGCAAGATCTCAAGCCTTGCTTGTTCCAGAGACCAACAGGACAACGCTGCCCAGCTGTCTTCTCACATCCTCCTTGTTAACGTCGTGAGTATCCTCGACCTCTCCCCACTGCATGGTCTGCCAATTGACCTCGAGACTGGTGGCGACAGCCGCCTCTTCGACGCCGAACTTCTTGCCAGTGTTCAGACTGCCCTTGCCCACTGAACCCTCGCTCCACTCTGCCACGAATCTCGCAGCGGCGATCAGACTCTTGCCAGCCAATGCGGCTCGCTCAAGTCCCGCAATCTCGAAAGCGTCGAGACCAACAATCCAACCTTGAATAATTTCACGGACCCCGGGAGCTTGCGACCGAGGTAAAAGTGAGTGTCCATCCAGAACGGGCTGGATGCTGATGCCTGGCCAGACATGAGTTGTCAGGAAAGACACAATATCATCAGCGGTGCGCTTTTGTACGTCTCGTAGTGATTCTCCAGCATCGTTCTTGAGATCATACTCTCCGGCGGGAGGGTTCCAGCAGAGGATCGAGTCGGTGTCGAGGTATCGTAGCAAAACATTGGCAATTGAGCTTCGGATCTCCGAGATGTCAGATCCGGGGACGTTATCAGCTTCGGCAATGTCGAGAGCTCGGCAGGTAAGGCTTGTAAGAGGGATCAAGTGATGTCTAGTAGCATCTTGAGCCGAAGTCAAGAGGTCCCATTCGAGAGCGAGGGCGGAGGCAAGGTCGGGTTTTGTAATGGGGATTCGAACAATCGCTTTTGTAGAGGGGTGCCTCAAAGGTCGAGTATCGAGGAAGACTTGCAGAGCGCCTGTTGTCATGGTTAGTAAATGCGATAGTGGCGGGGTTCAATGACAATTACTTACCATCCACTTCCTGAACAGTAACATCCTTCCAGAATCGCTTCTTTAGAGCACCGCCAGCCTTTCCACCGCTAGAACTTCGAAGCTCCTTGGCATTCTTGAGCATCTCAGCCTGCCTTCTCCTCCTGGCGACTCGCTGGTGAACATCTTGGGCCTGAACCGGAGGCTCTGGAGGAGGGCCCGTGCCGACAACCGGAGCGACATTGGCGGCCTTGACAACGGTCGAGTGAATCGGACGAACAAACGATGGGCGCTGAACGAGTCGGGGCGCAATGCGCAGCGGTAGTCGTGTTACAGAATTCATCTCAGGCGAAGAATTGGGTTATGGAACGGGGTTGAGTGAGTGAAGCTGGAAGGGTTCAAAGATCAAAGATGCGAGCCAGAAAATTGGGTCCGGCTGGTGAAGTTCGGAGGGGTGGGTTCTGCTCATCAGGGTCGATATAATGTCACTTTGGTATTTGTACAAGAGGAAAAGCAATGGATATTGATAGTCTTGGAATTTTAGATGATAGATTAATCTAGTCAGACTGAGTATAAGTATATAAGGATTGAGTTTCAACGCTGAAATAGTAAAGCGATGCATTACTTTGACGCTTTTACTGCCGCCAAGGTACCTGGAATCTCTAACGACCTGGGGGAAGTGGATCAATACATGATCAACGATTAAATGTTGACTCTGAATGTGGGAGGAATAAGAGAAACTTCCAAAAAGCTTGCTGTAGAGGTGATATGTAATTGAGTGATCAACTATATCGTCTTAAATTTTACATAGAGAGGACAATTTATAAGTATTTCTGTCGATGAACAATGCCACTTCAAGTATTGAATACAGCGGGTACATGAAGCTACAATGCCCCATTCTCCAGCAGATCAGCATACAGCTAGTATTTCGCATAAGGCAAGAATAATAATATGAATGGGCATCGATATAACATACAAATCAGCAGAATATTGGATCAATTCGAATATCGTCTCTGAACAAAAAGACTTCACCATAACCCTTCTTTTGTAACCCTTGATACAGCTGAATATGACACAAGTTGACACGAATCACTCCGATAAGGGGCTGATAACGTCACGTGATGCGGCACCACTCATCCCTGAAGCGTAACTGCGACGTGGTGATTCTACCTTGGGAGCGCTTCGACCGCAACCTCAAGTCTCCCTCGACCAAATCTTTAACCCACAACCCAATTGCCCAACATGAGTTACGGCAAAAAGGACGAAGACGCCGACCTCGGGCTGGTCAAGGTGGACAGAACCCAAGTTTTCCAAGAAGGTTTGTCTCTTACAATTGCCCTCTACCTTCTTCCCCCCCCACAGTCAAGCTAAGCAGTTGAATAGCACGACTCTTCAACAGCTCCCCTATCCAGCCTCGACGATGTCGCATTCTCCTCACAAAGATCGCTCTCCTTCTCTACACCGGAGAGAAGTTCCCTACGAACGAAGCCACGACCCTCTTCTTCGGCATCTCCAAGCTCTTCCAGAACAAGGATGCCAGTCTCAGACAGATGGTTCACCTTGTTATCAAGGAGCTTGCCAACTCGGCCGAGGATATTATTATGGTTACTAGCACGATTATGAAGGATACCGGAGGCAGCACCGATACTCTTTACCGACCCAATGCTATCCGTGCACTCTGCCGCATTATCGATGTAGGTGGCTCTGCTGGCAGGTACACCGACACCCCTGGATGCTGACAATGTTGAAAAGGCCACGACCGTCCAATCGATCGAAAGAGTTATGAAGACCGCAATTGTCGACAAGAACCCCTCCGTATCTTCGGCCGCCCTGGTTTCATCCTACCATCTCCTCCCGATCGCAAAGGATGTCGTACGACGATGGCAGAGTGAGACACAAGAGGCCGCTGCCTCCAACAAGTCCTCTGGTGGCTTCTCCCTGGGTTTCTCCACATCAAGCAGCCAGGTCCCCATGAACCACTCGACCATGTCGCAATACCACGCTGTTGGTCTTCTGTACCAAATGCGCATGCACGACCGAATGGCCCTGGTCAAGATGGTTCAGCAATTCGGTGCTCCTGGTGCTCTCAAGAGCCCCGCTGCTATTGTTATGCTGGTTCGACTTGCCGCACAGCTCGCTGAGGAGGATGCTTCATTGAGGAAGCCCATGATGCAGCTTCTCGATGGCTGGCTGCGACATAAGAGCGAAATGGTCAACTTCGAAGCTGCCAAGGCTATCTGCGACATGCGAGATGTTACTGACGCTGAGGTGTCGCAAGCTGTCCATGTCCTTCAGCTCTTCCTAACCTCCCCTCGTGCTGTCACCAAGTTTGCCGCTCTCCGAATTCTCCACAACTTCGCCAGTTTCAAGCCCAACGCCGTCAACCCTTGCAACCCCGATATCGAGCTTCTCATCTCCAACAGCAACCGATCTATTGCTACTTTCGCCATCACCACGCTGCTCAAGACCGGTAACGAGGCCAGTGTCGACCGGTTGATGAAGCAGATCTCAACCTTCATGTCCGAAATTACCGACGAGTTCAAGATCACAATCGTTGAAGCTATCCGAACACTTTGTCTCAAATTCCCCAGCAAGCAGGCTGGTATGCTTACCTTCCTCAGCGGTATCCTGCGTGACGAGGGTGGTTATGAGTTTAAGAGGGCTGTTGTGGAGAGCATGTTCGATTTGATCAAGTTCGTTCCCGACTCCAAGGAGGATGCGCTTGCTCATCTTTGCGAGTTTATCGAGGATTGCGAGTTCACCAAGCTGGCTGTCCGAATCCTCCACCTTATTGGTCTGGAGGGTCCCAAGACTGCTCAGCCTACCAAGTACATCCGATATATCTACAACCGAGTGGTTCTCGAGAACGCTATTGTCCGAGCTGCTGCTGTCACCGCTCTCGCCAAGTTTGGTGTTGGCCAGAAAGACCCCGATGTCAAGAGCAGCGTCCGAGTTCTCCTTACCCGATGCTTGGACGATGTCGATGACGAAGTCCGTGATCGTGCCGCTCTTAATCTCAAGCTCATGAACGAGGAAGACGACGAGATGGCTGTCCGATTCGTCAAGAATGGTAAGAAAACAGTAACCCCTACAGGCGAATCATTGCTAATGTAGCTACAGAGAATATGTTTTCTCTCCCCTACTTCGAGCAGCAGCTCGTCATGTACGTCACCTCGGACGACGCGACTGCCTTCGACAGCCCCTTCGACATCTCCAAGATTCCCGTGGTTACCCGAGAGCAGGCTGATGCCGAGGACCGATCTAAGAAGCTGATTGCCACCACCCCTACCCTCAAGGCCCCCAAGGTTGGCCCTACCAAGGCCACCGGTGCTGAGGCCGTTGCTACTGCCTCTGCTCAGGCTCAAAAGTACGCCCAGGAGCTCATGGAGATTCCCGAGATGCAGGAGTTTGGTAATGTTCTCAAGTCTTCGCCTCTCATCGAGCTTACCGAGGCCGAGACCGAGTACGTTGTTTCTCTGGTCAAACATATCTTCAAGGAGCACGTTGTTCTCCAATACGAGGTCAAGAACACCTTGCCCGACACCGTCCTTGAGAACGTCTCAGTTGTCGCCACTCCTGCCGATGATGAGGAACTCGAAGAGGTCTTCATCATCCAGGCTGAGAAGCTTTCAACTGATGAGCCTGGCAAGGTCTACGTGGCCTTTAAGAAGATTGGTGGCGAGGCTTCTCTGCCTATCTCCACCTTCACCAACGTTCTCAAGTTCACCAGCAAGGAGATTGACCCCTCAACGGGCGAACCTGAGGACACCGGTTACGATGATGAGTACGAGGTGGCTGAGTTTGACCTTTCCGGCAGCGACTACGTGATCCCAACATTTGCGGGCAACTTTAGCCATCTCTGGGAGCAGATTGGTGCTTCCGGCGAGGAGGTGACAGAAACCCTCCAATTGAGTGGTATGGAGAGCATCGCAGGTACGTTTATCAACGAAAACATACAGAACCCAAAACTGACAAATTTGCAGATGCCACGGAGCAACTTACAAAGGCTCTATCTCTGCAGCCGCTGGAGGGTACCGATGTGCCCGTCAACCAAACCACCCACACACTCAAGCTTCTGGGCAAGACAGTCGGTGGAGGCCGCGTGATTGCCAACGTGAGGATGGCATTCTCATCAAAAACAGGTGTCACGACAAAGATCACGGTGCGAAGCGAAGAGGAGAACGTGGCTGGCCTAGTTATCGCGTCAGTCGCTTGAAGATGAGAAGCAAAGCCGGCGTTGAAAGGATAATGATGTATCGAAAGCTTTGTCTCGGGTTTTAGAACATACCGTACGAGTGTATGGCGAGTAATGTGATTATTTACGATTCATTTTCCCTTTCACGATTGTCACAAAACGGATGTGGTGGTGCTTGGCCCACGGCCTGCAAAAAGTGAAGGGAGGGGATGGATATTCTTGGGTAGACGGAAGCGATGAAGGTATAAGAGCATGTTTTTATTTAAGCATGGTTATTGTGACCATGAGATTTGTTGCAAAAAGATGGAATTTGACCTTGTCAAGTTCGAGTGACTGTGTGATGCAATTTGAGGTTTGTAAGTGAAGCTGGGCCGTCAAGTAACACCATATCAGGCATCATTGCTTGAAGAAAACAAGAGAGGGGTCTTATCTATCTCGATGGAAGCTGTGCTTGTAAGTCTTTATTTGAAACTTGATATTGTATGTAATGTTGGGGTAGTGTTTGCTGAACTAAGGGTATTAGAAACATTAGCCGCCAGGAGCATAAGAGATAGAATTGATAAACTAGTTTATACTACTGAGACTAGAAGAGTTCTTAGGCTTTTTGTGTTTATATTATTGGAGTTAGGCAACCAATGTGTCTGGCATCTACTAGGCTGGGGGCGTGGATGTCTTATCGGCCATCGAGTTTGGACAAGATATAGTATGTAAGACACAAAAGAGAGTAGCATGCTTAGTAGCAAACAAAGATCTAATTTATGTTCGCGTTTGCTTGCTCAAGTTATCCTCTAGCACTAGACAAGTTTGTCAGTCAGTCACTTACGCTGCATGCTGTCGATTCTTCTCACTGTTGTCACCCAATGAACTCAGATCATGGAGAGGCATAAGAACGAATGTCTTGGAAGCACAGTGACAATATCTATCGTTTTTAGGGATATGGGTTTCGGCGTGGTCGATAGCCTGGGTGAATCGAGATGGCCTATCCGGGAGAAGGTAGTGGTATGTGTTAGGGTAGATGACACTCACAACACAAACAACGGAATGTGTTGCTCACTTCATGGTGTATGTTGGATCATACACAGTTCCCCATTTTTAATGTATCACGGGGTTGAGAGAAATGACAAACATTATTCTTTGTTAGTCTCCGTATAGTCTGTGTGCTATACTGCATCAACATGGACCTCGGCCTCGACCTTTTACGTTGTTAATACTACTCACACTCCTTTCCTGCGTTGTAACTATAATATGCTGGACCTTAAGACTATATGTAACTCTCGTACGTCTCGTCTTGTGCCTGGAATTGGTTTTTCCCTTGAGATTCGAGACATGGGAAGAGGTGCTTAAGGATGGGTTGCGATAGACCTGCGATATTACGGAAACATCACTGATCACCATCTCAAATAGGTATTTACTACGGCGACGCCAGAAACCAGTATTTATGTAAATGGCCAGTAAAGAGAAAATGATGAAGGAGAACAGTTGCAGCATCTCACGCAAGTCTACAGTCACTGGTGATCGATCCGTCGGACCATGGGCTATATTTAGTTCTAGCTAAGAAAGATAGACATCGGCGCCGCTTGAGCTCGCTATATCGTCCAAGTCGAAGTGACGGAGGTGACTTGATAGACCGTTCGTACAAGCATAAACAAACGCTTTGCACCACATTTTCCTTCATCCTTGTCACGAACGTTGTGTGTATGCATGCCCTGACTGACCTTCACCATAACAAACGGGCTGTATTGAGAGACCTGTTTCCAAATACAAGACAGTGGCAGTCCATGGCTTCAATGCGCCCCTCAGACTTACAGCGATCCTGCAATAGTGCATTGCTGCTGAATGTCGTGCACCCAAGCTGAGATACACAGATGAATTGAGGGTATTTACAGTGCTAGAAACCCAGTCCCGATGCGGCCAAAGCAAGGCTGTCTGTGCTCCTCTCGGAAACGACTCGGTAGTACTAGTTGGGATGCTTTATTCAGCTGGATACCTGCGCTTCAGGTTAAGCAGGTATAGCAAGGGATGGCAAAAAGAGAGACATGCTGATACTAACCTACGCATCGCTTTCCAGATTAGGGAATAAACAAGCGCCAAGATAGAAAGGCAGCCGGCAGCTCCCACGAATGTCCTTGGATACTCAGTGGACACAGTAGTTCTGTGACAAGTATAGAGCAGAGACAGAAGGGCATGTATATGGCACTTGGTGGCGATACGATTATGCGCTTAAGCCTATCTGGGAGAGAAGAACAAGCTTTGAAACTCCCCTGCTCATGAGATAAGTGCTGTGAGACTACGTGCTAGTCTTGGAGTTCATGGGGTCAATACAGCTGGAGAGGAATTGCAAGACCTCGTGTTTTGAAGCCGTCAAAACAGTCGATGAGTGTAGACACTGAGCCTAACAAACCTGAACATCTAGCCGCGCGAAAATGAACATTCAGGTTCTAGTCTTTGTCACAGCATGGAATACTCAGTACTTGAGAAACCTCCCTGCGAGACTATGGAGATAATCAGACTCTGGCCGCTTCATTGTTGTTCTTGAACCATGAAACCAGAGCACTTCAAGGACCAATGGAGCTCAGGGAGAACATCGAGCATAGTCTGCCTGCATCTATGCATTGCGCCAGGGATTGTGACTCTGTAGCGAACTCGGAAGGCATAAGATTCCAACCCTGACCCCAAGCGGATGGCACTGATTGAAAGGGTGTGTGGCTCCAATAGCTCGGGCCAAGTGTTCAACAGGGACTAGCTATCGTCTATGCGATGGTTGAGTTTCCTAGCCATGGCGAGCCATAACAGTTGATCGAATGGTTTCGTGGGACGCTTCTTTTGTAGTCAATGATATTCCCCTCTCCGTTTCCTGCAAGGCTATCAGCTTTGATATATGTGAGGCAGCAAGGGAACAAGATCATGCACAACCAGGGACTTACTTGACGCTGCCAATTAGGACACTGATACTGTCCTACTGTTAAGGTCTTTACACCAGGAGTTATGGGCCACAGTGAAACGAAGGGTAAATTCACAAACTCTTTCCATGCAAGGGCGAAATAGAGTTATAGTGTCAAACTGGTGATGCCCACTCATTGGAAGTTGAACCAGGTGGTCGAGCCCAGATTTAGGAACGATTCAAGACAGTCATGATCGTATCGCAACACCCGATTATGCTGGATACAGTCGATAGTCATGGATGCATTGAGAAAGAGCCATGGAAGTCGCGGAGTGGCAAGAATCATGATGAATACATCGCAGTGGATATGTACCTGGCCCTTGTCTCCAAGCTCCGTAACGAGCTGAAAGGCTTGTTAATACCAGTCAAGATTCCAAGGTTGACGTTGACAAGCCCTTCCTTTATGGAATAAGAGAGGCCCACCGATACAGTAGTATGTAAATTACTCGAGATGCGATGTTCCCATTTATAGACCGTCGTTGTAAGCGCTTCATATGGATAGTCCCCTGAAGCACCCTCGTCAGCGTAGGTACTGAACAAATGGAGTCCCGAAACACCTCCACCTTCATGACCCTTACTACCTCTGTTTATGAAGTTCGAAAGAGGGAATGAACAATGTCTTAACGAGAGGCCGAACCACTCCGTAAGATGAGATGGTCGGAGTACTTATTAAGCTTCCCGGCAAAGAACTCGTAGAATTTGCTGGCCGTCTTCAACTTGGGTTAGTCGAAAGAGCTCTTCATGAACTCCTAATCAGTTCGCTGGCGCTTCGTGGCGAGAACACCGTCGGCGGTCTTGTCACCTGATTGCTCAACTACAGAGACAGGGGAGACAGGCGGCCGGGGGGATTGACGAACAGGCATTGATAATGTCTGTCTTAAGGAGAAAGCGAAGTTGGAGGCCGTTGGAGGCTGTCGGATGAGGCAACCTTCGGTACAACGATGATTGTGATGGACTATTGGCAAGTAGAAATGCTATCGAGAAAGAGTTAGTAGAATCCCTGCAGTATTAAACACAGAAAAACGACGTCTTTGCCATGATATATAACTCGATTTAATAGAGGCAATGGCAATGGCAATGGCATTACCAACCCAGCCAACTTACAGGAGAAGAGAAAGAGGGAGACGACCTCTCCGTATGGATCCATTTGGTAGACAGTGTTCTAAGAGCCACTAGTTTCTGAACGACCTGGATGACAAGAAGAAGCACAAGACGGGCCAGGTTCGGACTTCCAAACTGTATCGCCAGGGGCGAACTCAAGTGATACTCTCCGAATCTGAAACCGCTGGCCCCAAAGAATCCTGCACTAGAATTGTCCATTGCCAGAATGATCAATATCACTACCCAGTCAAGGGGACATGAAAGTCGTGTAATCGATGAATAAGCAGTTGAGACCATGGATCCTAAGGAGAGAACGCCGACTTGGAATCGTCGGATGAGAGTGACGTAATGGCTGTTGTTGAAGAACAAAAGGACTGACCGATACGTTAGTATGAAAATTGTTATGGAAGCTCTAGTCTTCTAAGTATAAGTGCATTGATGTGTTGATTGTGTGGCCGTTCAAGACATGGAGTGTCATAATTCTGCCCACAGAACTATATGATTATGCCTTCCTGTGTAGTGTGTTCCTAGTCCCTGAAGAGAATCTGTACAGTCAGATAGCTATATCGAAACATGGGGACAATACCAAGAATGGGTTACTCTGCCACTTGAATCTGTGATCTCCCATAAGCTACATCCATGGTACCCAAGATAAGCAAGGCCAGAAGAGTGGGTCTGATTCTGAGTGTTGTCGAGTCCGAAGATGAGACGCAACTTCCTGGCCATGTCGTTGGAACCCAGTCATAGATAGATCAACGCGAACTGATGATCTCGGGCTGTGTGATTTAATCTCTGGCATGGAAGCCCTGCGCATGTGGCCCAGCACGCCACTGAAGTCTGTCGGAAGAGCTTGGGAGACAAGCGCATAGCTTTGAAACCAGGAATGGATAAAACCGAAGCGAGGATGGTCAGGATGTAAGAATACCGTGCAGAGACGACTTGGAAAAGAAGATGTTGTGATCACAGTTCTGCTTGTACAGTTCGGACGGTAGGCGGTCTAGAATAGGTAATTAGCACAAGGACGAGATGGAAATAGCCGGAGAAGCTTACAGGTAGATTTGATCTACTTATGAAAAAGACCGTCTCATAAGTCCACGCCATATGCTCAAGGTATAGCGTTCAGCATAATATTGATGCAGCAATGCCTGCGAGTACCTTTAGGTACAGCGCGAGACAGAATAGGAGAAATACTTTCGTGGGAGAATTAGACATCCCAGTTACCCAGATTCACTAGAAAGGGAGCCTGGAGGAATGGATGAACAAAAAACAGAATACTAGTTCACGCAATAGCAGGTCATGGGGCTTAATTAGGGGAAATACATTGGTAGTGGCCCTAATATTGGAGCCTGCTAATGCACCCACCATTGCCGTCACTGTGGCCACCAATTACGAAAGATTGGCCTTGATACTTGAAAGACGATGGATATAATAAAGGAAAAGATGCAAACAAAGGGCTGCTGTAAATAATAGGTAGTTCAGTGCACCAGGGGGGGAATGGTTGTTGAGTTTCAATTTGACGGTTGATCTTGAAAAGATATGGAACCCAAATAGAAGATGAACCATGTATGAAATCAGAGATTATCACACAATAAACGCAATACAAAAACAGTCTAGATTGTCAGTTAGCTGAGTAATGAAAGGTTTGAGGGGGGAGGGCGTTTGGTCTGGCCTACGTAGCCCTAGAATCGGCTATCAAGCAGCGCTGCCAGAAGGTCACAAATATTTCTCACACTCTCATTTCAACTCTCCCCTCTCCCAAACAACATCAGCAGCACATTTCGTCCCAAAACAATCTTTAAATCTTTCACCATACAACTATCGTTGATATATTCTACTCTTTCACATTCATCTACCCCTTTTCGTCATCTTCTTTCTATCGCAGTCTATTTCCTCTACAAAAGTAACCCTGCACCATCATCATGCGTCGAGACTACGAGGAAACCCCCCCAGAAGGTACCCGTGACTTTCGTATGGATCTTCTGTCGAATAACCCAGAAAAACACTTTGAATATTATTTTGATGAAGACTTGGACGACATTGTCCCGGATCGCGAAGCAGCTTCCCCTCTCGAAGAGCCGTAAGTATCCCCCTTCAAGGTAGCCTGTATCTCTCATCGAAACACTACTGATCTGCCTCATTACCAGCGAGATGATCCAGGTGTATTTCGGCTTTGATGAGCACCAGCCAGAAGACGCAGTCCATCTTGAAGTCCTTGAAGAACTCTTCCCTGACAATGTTAAAGACTTTGTTTCCAGAGAAGAGATTCGTTTCCCCCAAGTCCCCGATGAAGTCAAAAGTATTTTGATCGGGTTCCTCTACACTGGAGGACTCAACCGTCCCGATGTCAACAGTGACAGCACTCACGAGAAGGTTTGTAAAGAGTTTGAGATAATGTTCCACCTCAACGCTGCAGGCTGCTACACAGCGATCAGCAGGTTAACGACCGACTCTCATGCGTTTCTATGGGAAATTAACATGTGGATGACCGAAGAAGAGACCAAGGACATTGTTAACAACCGCATTCACCCAAGGTGGCCCAACCGCCTTCCCGAGTGGTACAAAGCCTTTCTAGACGATTGTGTTGACAACCGCATTCGCGAAATAGCGGAGGAGCTGCGCAAACCCATACATGCCAACCCGAACATGTGAAGTCAGCATCCAACCACAACAAGGAACGACATGTGATGCTACCACTGACCGAAGTGGCTGCTATGACACCTTCTTGGCGTCGTGGAGAGACCGATTTTGGACCATCTTTTTGACGACTGGTACATATGGGCAAGACCCCTCACTAGCTATTCATGTCTCGATTGGAACCGCCTATCCAACAGCTTGCCCAGACATGTTGGCAAGCGTTATATTGGGTGGTCAAACTCGATATGGTAAGTCACAACTTACATAAAGACAATTACAATGACTGACTTTGGTATTTTATATAGACAACACACTCCATCCAATCCGACTGGAGTTCCTTTTTGGAGTATAACTGGTGTCTGGTCTTGGGCCAGAGAAGTGTAAGTTGCGACTTGGAGGTATAAACTGCACGATAGCTAACTGCTTCGGAGAAACACTGCCTATCCTGTCAAACTGGTGGTGCGGGCCCCTCGTGGCACTGTAGAGCGCCTGGTCTTGTACCATCTTGTACCAGGAATGAGTAAGTCCCGAAGGATTTGAGATTTGACCACAGCTGACTTGGATATGTAAAGATATCTGATGTTCGCATCAAACCGGCGGGGGTGCTTCTTGTGGCACCAATTGGCGTCTGGTCTCGTACCAGAAAAGGGAGAGAAGTGGGTTTCTACCCACTTGACATCGGCTTCGTTACGAATGAGAAGAGAAACCCGCCTCCTTGTAGCTCTGGGCTTTGTCTTCTGTCTGAAAAGAGTATGTTGACGTTGAAAGATGATACAGACGACAGCTAATCACAGTCAGCTTCGCGGAAGGCAACATGGGCTGGGGCGGGTCATTACTACCCAATCCCGACTTTCATCTTAATGAAAGTATGATCCGCCCCCGGGCCATTGCGGTATAAACGCTGCCCCCGCCCGAGAGAAGTAAGCGATGGCACAACGTTGAGCTACATCATAGCTAACATCAACTAGTTTCGCAAAACTCGGCGGGGCGGGGGTGGGCTGTCCACTTGCCGCTGGCCTTCTTGGCCTGGAGTTAGGTCCACGGACCGGAGGGAGTAAGTACTACTCCATGATCACATGGCCATAACTAATGCTTCTCAGTGTCGCAGAAAGATATCTGCGTATGTACAGGTCAGGATTACCTGACCATGAACCGCCGTGGTGTTTGGTTCACGGCGGTGAACAGGTGGAGGAGCCGAGAAAAGTAAGTAAGGACTTCGACATAATATGGCATGATAGCTGACTTTTCCAGTTTCGCAAAAATGCGGCGGGAGGGTTGGGATTTGTTCCGATACTATCTTGAGATGACCACTCCGCCAGAGAAAAGTAAGTTGAGAGTTCAATAATGTTTAAGATTGTAGTTAACTATTGTCAGTTTCGCAAAAGCGGTGGGGTGGTCGGATCTTTTCAACACGGGAGTTGGTGACTATCACCTTGATAGTCTTGACGGCCACTCCGCCAGAGAAAAGTAAGTTGAGAGTCCAATGCCACTCACGCTCGTAGCTAACTCCTGTCAGTTTCGCAAAAAATGCGGCGGGGTGGTCGGGTCCTTTCAACATGGGAGTCAGTGATTACCAGATTGATAGTCTTGAGCTAGGCCCCCTCCCCCGAGAAAAGTGAGTCAGGAACAAATGAAATCTCAAAATGGTAGCTAATATATATTAGGTTCGCAAAAAGACAGAACGGGAGGGGGCCGACGATCAAAGATGACCTTGCTTGATGGGAGTTGGAACAAGGAGAGGTAGCAAGATTGGTAGGATGGAAAGTCAGACATGGGAAGAATATCATAAAATCGAACGAATAAGAAAATACCTATCACAACCATGAATCTGTTCCCACCCATTAAGTGATGCCGCTCAAAGCTCGACAATCGGGTATAGTCTCATATATATATAGTGAACGCAATACCGATTCACTCCAACAACAATCTGAGGGACTGGATGGTTTGATGCAAGTTGCTCCGAATACTTGAAAAAGGATGCCACAAAGGACAAGAGCTTGTTACTGAAATAAACCGTGATTTAAAAAGCAAATATTGAGCCTAGCATTTTGAAGCGGCTGTCTAGCCATTATCTGTCATTGAAGGTTATTTGTCAAGCATCTGGCCCTTGTCCTTGGATCGTTTAACAGGTAGCAACTAGAATGAATGTATTGCTCAAAGGTCTCAAGAAAGAGGAAAGACTAGCTATCATCAAAAAACGATGTTCCATCCAAGACCCTTGAAACAAGCAGGCCGTTGCCCTAGACATCTATAGGTTTGATCGAGGAGGCACCTGTTCCAGCCCCTGAAGCACCGTATACATACATGATCTTTCAAGTCGTGACACGTCCAATGGAGTTCATTTTGCTTGCAATCTATTTGCTTGTCGTTTGTTATTAGGCGCCGAGAGGACAAACCAACAATCAATATTTGTTGGAAACCGATTAAGCATACAATGATTTTCTGGATGAAGAAATATTGTCTAACAGTGTAGTATCAAACCTGAAAACCATATTTCGGAAAGGTTGCAGTAGTCTTTAAGCAAGAGCACATAAAAGTTGCCCCTGAGGGGTATCACGTGAGTACACAACATGATCGCAGCCGGGCACCCAAAGTTTACTACCAATATTGAGTGGACAGCCTTCAACCAACAAACATACAAAAGAAATATCTAAAAGATTGCTAGGGAGTGAGACTATGTATGATAATTCTCCAACTTTATGATTGTTATTTCAAGTTTTTGTGGCCTTAAACGGTTGGCTGAGGGAGGCTTACATTAGTTTCGCAGATGGTCCGACGGTCAGTATGAATCATGCGGCAAACGATAAAGAGTCTCTTTTCTTAAGCTTCTCCGTTGCGCCGTGAGGGATTTCCGTCTGTCCAAGGTTTAAACCTCGACAGAGTTTCAAAATCTTCTTATCACCTGGAATCTGGAAAAGCTTAAAGCTTCCAGCGCCCTAATCTGTGGACTATAAAGATTTCCTTTGCCCCCAAATGTCTGACCTAAAAAATCGAAGCAACACCGTATTATTCTTCCGAATCACATCTTTACCATTAACCCCAGCACTTGCTCCACGCTTCAAGAAATACCATCATGCCAGAATCAGGAGACATGGGAAACTTTGATAGCTCCGACTGGGAGTTTGTCAACCACGAGCTGTCAAACAAACCCCCTCCAATCTTAACTTAGTACGTATTTAGTTCGGTTACCAAGTACTGTCTGCTAACAGATTCTTGTTTTAGTCCGAAGCACGGAGTCTGCTGCTCAATCAAGTTTTACGACGGCCCTGGGGGAGTGCAGCATGTCCCGGAAGGTTCTATCAACAAACACCCCGATTTCGCGGCCCTCTTCAATGAAAACAAGTACCTTGATTGCAGTCCCGTTCATCGGGCTACCGCTCATGTAGTCATGTGTTATCTCAGTACAGGTCGTCTCCCTGGCCCCCACCGAGACGAGTCTGACAGAGCCGCGATCACCCGCCTGTTCAAGAAATTGGTCATCTTTCGCGAAGACGCACAAAATTTTACACTTCCCGACTTGGAAGAGATGAATGTTAAGGCAATCACGCACCTTCTGGCCAGGATGTCAATCTTGGATATCCTTCAGATCACCACCAAGGAGCGGGAGTGGCGACTGCCCGAGACAGACGACATGCTGGTCAGGCTTCTCTCTCTCCGAATCTGTGCACAAAAGGAGCTGATTCCAGAGGAGGCCTATAATGTGATGGATGAATTTTGCAAAACGGCAGACGATGCTAAATGGGATTTGCTGAAGGGCATTATCAGCATCATGATCGATCTTCAGAGCTTGAAGAACAAAGACAAGGGGGCTACGACTCTGGATAGATGTAAAGCCGCGTAGGATTGATATCTATCTATCTGGCGGTAGACCAGTCTTGTTCAGAAGAAGAACAGGAGAACGAGGGTAAGGAAGAGAGAAAAACGAAGAAATAATTAAGTAGCGTTATTCTAGAAGTGGAATGACGAAATGAAAGAAAGTTGGATTTACTATGACCATAGGGCTGTACTACCAGTCATCAGACCTTGCACCAGATTACAATCTGTAAAGATTGCGATACATTTATGATATGACTAACAGTAAGTTGAATCTG
Organism: Fusarium nodosum; assembly: GCA_014898975.1. NCBI lineage: Eukaryota > Fungi > Ascomycota > Sordariomycetes > Hypocreales > Nectriaceae > Fusarium > Fusarium nodosum. The sequence goes on from JAAVUE010000016.1 coordinate 107,338, forward strand.
CTATTGCAACGGCGGAAATTGGGATCCATGTATCTGAGGACACTAACGAATAACTCTTGAAGCTGTACCCAGAACAGATCCTGCAGATTATTGAGACAAAGCTAACACTTTTAGTTTGTATTTAGATCGTTCATGCTGCCAGATGTAAAACCTTGGTAGTATTTAGGTACTGCTGGTAGCAATAAACATAAATAGGGTTGTTTACTTTAGAGTTTAGATATCTGTACCACTCTAGACTGACACAGTATTTTACATTTTCCTCGCGTTTATCTAGGGACGACAATTACGGCTTGAGCTAGATTTTAAGAAATCCAATATTGAATTTGATATAGTCTCCATAGGAACGCAGAACCATGCAAAATTTGCGATGCATATACATTGGTCCGGCTCTGAAAATCAACGACTCAAGAAACTGTGCGAACCAAGGTGCGAAGCGCGGACTATTCCTCCTACGGACCACGACTAACATGCAGCCCGAGCCCGAATAATAGGCAATCGTGCGAGTACTGGGCCCATCGTAGGTACGATTAGCCGTGTGCTTGAGTTCGTATGCGCAGTGATACTGATCAAGATGAGCTAGATGGGAGGCCAGAATTTGAAGATATAGTATATGATCATCTGCAGCAGTAGAAAAAGTTAGACACGGTTCATGGTGTATGTGATTGCGAGAGGAGATATAGTTGGATTTTCATTCTACCTGGTGATCAAGTCAGTCATCTCGTGGGACCGTTCAAAAAGGCCAGTGTAGTGACGTACCACAACACTAGCTGATCTGAGGAAACGAGCCCCTGTATTGTGTCTAATACATCGAAAGTAAAGTAGATATCGAGGAGTGTCTGGTACATAGATTATACAAAATAGAGATCATTGCTGAGAGAGATATTGTCGAGTGTCTCAGATGCAAATATGGTTGATACCGAAACCAGGGGTATTTAAGCAATGGGAACTCAAATTCATAAAGGACGAAAGTAAAGAGGACATGCATGAAATGCTAGTTGTAGAGATAGATGTCACTTGGAAAACAGAAGAATAAATATTTTGCCAAGACCAGAGGACGCGAATGAATAGAGAGTCAGGGGTTTGATTTCTGGCAGAATAGAGGGGGGGTTCTTGCGAAGAAGCTGGATGACGTGATGGGAGGCCAAAGAAAAAAACAAAAATAAAAAAAACTAGAAGGATTAGAAACCAGAGCATAGCCACTGTCATAACCCTATCTATGGCAGATGGGTAGTGGGGGTGTAAAAAGATCGAGCCATAAACAAAACCAGACCTGACCAGGCAGAAATTCTTACCATTCCCATCCCGCACAAAGTCAGTTTTTCTTCTGTTTACTCTTCACTTGCGTCTTTTTACTAACCAGTAACTGAAAGATTTCCTACAAACTTCTGTCTGTCTTCCCTTCAAACAAAGAATCAAAACAAACCCGCCAACATGCCTCCTCGTGCTGTACGAGATGGCTCCTCTAGCTTCTACGCAAACAAGTGAGTTTTGCCTTTTACCTATCCTCTTCTTCGACACATATTCACTGTAGATAGCCCCTCCAACCCTCTGGTTACTATCAACTTTGGTCACAGCCGGGTTTAGTTGCCCCGAGCTGCTGTCCTGCGTTACCCTCAGTTCGCGGATCTGTTTTTCCAGAGTCGCCTCCGATGGCCTGGCCTGTGCCGCAACCAGGCCATGATCGTCGTTACATTTCTGATGGAAGATGTGTACCGCTCAGAGCGACCTCCCATGGTGTCTACTTTCGATAGCCAGCGCCTAGCTCTTCACGACGCCATCTTCGTTCACTTCCAGGCCTTTGAATTTCATCTCCCTGGGCTTCGTGTACTCTGTCGTCACGAGATTGAGCGTGTTGCATTCGATATGCCCCTTCTCACCTTTGTGGGTTGTCTCAACGGCTACAGGGAGTGGATTGTGCTCAACAGTTGGTGGTTCAATTCTTTCCTCTACCAGCGTATCCGATCTGAGATGCCTGATGCTGTAGGGGAGGACGAACGGGCATTCCGGCCCCTCGCACTTCTCAGGCAATACTCTCTTTTCCTTGACGTTGCCGGCACCCTCTTCATCGCTTTTGATGACATCACCCAGGCCAGAGTCCAGAACTCTGACTAGTTCAGTTTATTTACCGATTACTTGCCGCGTGCTATCAGTAAGCCATACATCTCTTCAGGTGATGAAGATGTGCGCAGAGCCTAACAGGGCGACTACTCAGGACTACCTCATCCAATACGGTGGAGATATGACTATCTCTTCTTTTCTGGAAGGTAGACCAAGCAAGATTGATGTAATGTGATGGTCAGTCAACCCCATAACCCTACTCTCTTGCATCCCTCATTCTAACTTTGTAGGTAGGCAGGAATACTTGTTTTTGAGGGATACCACAGGGAACTGGCCAGCTGGAGAATAGGCCACCCCCTGACGAGGGGAGAGTCGCGATCAATACATTGATATTGATATTCTCTGATGCAATACTTTGGAACGCTCTGCCTTATGTCTGATGTAGTGCATTGTCTATCTTACTCAACTGGAGTCCGGCTGCGTCTCCTATCTCCTGTATTTAGCTAGAGAATCACACAACAAATCGGAGTACACAACTAGGTACCGAAGACTGGGCAAATCTATTTCATACACTGTCAAGACTTCCGTACTTAAACATCTACGTGTTAGAATCGTATGCCGACCTTTCGCCAAGCGCTAAGGAAACTGCATCTGGACCGCTCATCTTTTGAAAGGATGTAAGTGATGCCCATTACCTTTAGTTTGGACGAGTGATAGTAACACTTTAGATGGATTAATCCATAGACTCGCCCAAGCCAACGACCTAACTGACATTGGGCCTTGTTCCCTACTACCGTATTAACACTCTCCTTGACTAGCTTGGACCACGGACTCAGGAGAGCCGGAGATACAGGAATCGAAACAATAAACGTCTCACTATACTGCTACCCTTGTTACAGGAAGGGCTACTTTGCCATGGGGATCGATAGCATCCGAACCGTTAAGACGATAATAAAGATGGTATACACTCTCACACACACTGACTGCTGCCGCTACGGAGAATTGTTGGTAGTTTGGTCACCACTCCCCCAACTTCTGGACTGAAGAGGATGCTTACTTATTTCTTAACAGAGCCAAGCCTAGATCAAACACCACGATAACTGCCGATCGATCGAGCATCGACGACAGGCTGTCTTTCACGACATCCAAACGAAACATCCAAGCTTAGAACTGGCACCGGGCTATACTCGCAAACGATCGATCGACCGAATATCGAAATGGAAGGATTTCCGCGCTACGTGGCAACTTCTACAGTGTTGCTATGGCTCAACGGAAAGATGGATTTATGTCTGAACGAGAGCTTGAGCGGCGGAGCTCCATGTTACATAATTCTGGTTCGAGTACCTAAATTACTAAAAGGGAAGTCCACTATGCAGTCGTACAAGCCAGAGTTTCGTCCAAGAACATAAGCCTACGGTGGCCACGTACCTGTTTGTTTTGAACTATTGCATTATCCATTGTCCTGAGGGGATTATACAATGGAAAACCGTCGAGGGCACGGAGTTGAGATTGCTGTTAGCCAGTCAAAAGGGTAATCTGCCCTGAAGGCATGTCGAAACGTGGACGACCGAAGTTAAGGCAAAGCATGACAACAGGTAAGCCGCCGTCCAAGATACTACCTCTTTGGGGGTTGGATCTCACAGCGTGTGAAGCCAACAATCGCTAACACCTAATTGCATAGCATCTCTGATGGAGCCCTGCCACTATTCTAAGTTCCTTATATCCATGCCCTACATATCAGGAGACCGTATCGATTGTCTGCGAATAATCTCAAACGGAGATTCCTACCTTCGGCAGCAAGGGATACAAAGATTCGGGCATAATAACTGACTTCCGTTATACTTTGCAACACTATCAGGCAACGAGGATGAAACTGGAAAGGTCTGGTAGTACTCACTAACCTTGACATAGTCATTCTCTTACCGCGAACCGGAACCTGACCTCCAATCCCCCAGACCGGAACAGAGAACCGATAGATCGAAGGGAAAGAGACTAGGACGAGCTCAAACACTTCTCTGAGCGTGGACAACAGCGATAATGGCCTGTGAAAAGGAGGCCCCTATTTATGTGCGAGAGATGGAAGAGTCTGCGACGGCGTTTGGGGAGGGACAGCGATACCTGGAATAACCGTAGGCACTTCTATTGTAGGGATAATGGTCATTGGAGCGACAGGTACATCGATGATCGGTACAAGGTACGAAGTGAAAGGACTAATGGCAAAGTGCGGAGAGAATTGATGTGAATGTATGAGAGAGATAAAGGTAGCAAGCAGTGTTACAAGTCAACATGCACATTGGGTAAAGGATATATGAAAGGGGACATTCTTCCAATTAGACTAGAGTACAAAGTGCGGCTTTCTTCCTCCATGGCATAAAGTCCTAGCCTCCCTTGCCGCCAGGGTCAAGCCGTTCAACATAATCAATCATGTCAAAGCATCTTGGCGTGTGTAGGTATGTGCACTATACTTCTCCCTGACCTATACCGTTACAGTCCGTTCCAATGTCCCAATAGTACTCTGATGTCCCCTTGCCATCGACTGCTTCCCCCCAGTAATAAAGACCTATTCATGACAGCTCTCTTGTTGCGGAGACAGAACATCTACTACGATTCGTCGTTGTTGGTAGCGGCGGCGGCCCTAAGCTGCTGGATCTCCATCTTCATGATGATGATTTTGTCAATCAGAAAGTTCTCCAGCGTCGGGCTGAACTGCCAATCCTCCTTAACAAGAGCGTGGTCCTCGGCAGTGAGGGTCTCACCGACCATCTTGGCCCTGTCCTCCATATACTGGATAAACGTCTGCTCCTGTTCACTGAAGTCGTGGTTCAGTTTAGAGAGAGTTCCGGCAAGAAGAGGGAAGCTCATCTGGTCAGCTGCCAACTTCAAGTAGTGGAATGAGAGATCGTGCAGGGTGCCGATCTCGTACCTGGCCGCGAACTCGTAGATCTTGAAGTGATAGGTAAAGAGGTCGCAGGCGTGCTCTATCGGGCAGCTAGTTGGTTCAAGTTTGGGTGGGGGGTAGTCTTCGTGGCCGCCGGTCTTGCTCTTGATAATGCGAATACAGCAGAAGGCCTGATGCAACTTCATGAATTTGAAAAGGTCGAGTTGATCCTCTTCGCATGCCTCCAAGAGCTTAGGCCAGGTGCGGAGAGTGTCCCATTCAACAGGAAAGCTATGGCATCCGACTCTGAACAAGAATTGCTTGTCGGGGTTGAAGGGGATACTATACAGTAAGTATTTGAGATGCCGAGACTATGAAAAGAGATACTTACGGCATGACGGGCGAGTACTCGTGATCGAGTGTCTTGCAAATGGAATTTGATGCGTAGGCGACGGAACTTTGGTCTGTTCCCTCTATATCAAGAGCGTCAGTATATAGTAGATATAAAGGAAACGAAAGCGCTTACAGAGATGTCTTGTATTTGTCAGACGCAGGGAGGATGGATGATCTGGGATGACGGAAGGATTGGTGGGAGAGAAAGAGGAAGTGGGAAGAGAGGCGAGGGGGGGAGAATTTAAGTAGGTCAGAGATGCTGTGGGTCCGTTTGCAGATGAGATTAGTCGGTGCTCTGCCAGCTGGCAGTTCTGTCTGGATGATGACAGTGGCATACAATAGAGAGGGGGGCGCAGTCGGTCACCTTACACCTGGCAGTGCCAATGCTGCCCAGCGAGATGCAGGCCGGCTACCTCAGTGGCAGTCCCTCGCCTCCATTCCAAGATTCATCAAGGTTCTTCCTCCTTCTTCCACTGCGTGCCAAGTGTATCTGACAATGTGTAACTCGAGTCCAGTTTATCTCGGCAACCTAGAGTGTCACAAGGGAGTGGCAGCAGAGTGATTCACAGCTGTCACTCTCCACGTGCCCGTTTACCTGTGCCCGTTTTCAACTGAGGTCATTATATACAGTTTGGTCTTACTTTTTCACCTTAGTAGAATACCAATTTCATGTAATTGTAGGCGTTTAGGGAGTATTTGAAAGTAATATCAAATTCAGTGAGGTCGTTGAGCGTCGGGGGCACACAAACTTCCACTTTTTCTGCAGTGGATCTTATCAACACAATTAACTTAAAACAGCTGGTGTATACGATATTGGTATCGTATATTACTTGTTGATTTCGATTCACAAGTTTCTGATAACATATGAAAATGACAATTTATTTTCCCCTATCTGGGAGGGTACTATAAGACTGGGCTAATTCTTTATGGTTGGTCTTTGAAAACCAGGATGATCTATAACAAGGACCTGAAGAACTATTCTAGAAAGGTCAACAGATACACATTTTGGCCGGACCTTTCAAGTTGCTCAGTTTCCATATATGCCAAAGCTCCTGGTCCTGGAAGACCTCGAGGACAGCTTGAGGCAATGCCAATGCCAAAGACCAGTCAGTTTCAAGCCTCAAGCCCTAAACGAACCTTCTTGCCATGTCGCCCTCTATATAGCTTCCGAAGTCTATGCATTTTCGTGTATAGCCTTACTTGGCACGACGTCTTGCATAATGAGTGATACTGACCCATTAAAAAGAGCTTCCATGTCGACCGTCACATACGGCAGCTCAAACCCTTCCGGCAGCGGAATCAAACCCGATATTTGCCACTCGATGATGGCAGGAATGTTGTAGCCTTCATCGGCCATTGAGTGATCACATTCGGCACCGAGACGGTTTGGAAAGAAACACTGGCCATGACATGGCAAGTCTGTCGCCTGGCGCTTCGAGATCCGTAAGTCAGATACGCTTCGACAGGAAGCTGGGATAGAACTGGCAGGTAACAATCAAGACTAGGTACTGTCCAGCGGCCTATGCTAAACAATACTCTGCAGACGTTACAAAGGGATCCCGAGGGTCAAGACAGATAAATCCATCTAGCCATAGCGGATACCACTGGTTGATCTTGAGGAGGCTCGACATATAGAGAAGTCTTTTATTGCTACATTTTCTCCAGTGTATCGGCCAGACCTTGTTGTAGTTTTCAACTGTTGTCCTGACCGCCCCCAAAACTTACCTGGAAGCTCTTCCATGAAAACGCAGACGCCGACTCCTTCATCTGTACATTGAGGTGTGATGCTGAACGAAAAGGCTCTCGGTGCTGGACATTTGGGGTCTCGAAAACTTGAGGGTCGCGTATTCGCAGCGAACCAGGTATTCCGCAAGATGGAGAGGGAATCCGACAACGAATCCCGTGAATCGTGGCACTCATAGGAGCCAAGTTACGGAACCATTTTCAAAGCGGACGCGAGCAGGATAGTTGGGGTGACTGGTGAGAGATTCTAGACCGACAGTGTTCGAGTGACGATGAATAGAACAAGGCTTCCCGCCGTTCAAGCTCGAGGTAAATTTACTGCGCCGTCATTGATTTGGGCACGAATTCCGGTGTCTTCGTTCATAAAGACTTGTCGTGGGCTTCATCGTCGAGGTCCTATGCGATAATAAGCTATAAGTGTGGACATTACGGTTTTGGCTTGTAACACTTACTTCGACCTTGTATTGGTGAATATCTGATATCAGATACAACTCGCCAAAGTGCCAGCCTCATTGGACCGTCAACTTGGTCTTTGGCACTTCTATACTTAGCAGGTGAAGAAGGGTTTCTCCATGTCCCTTGAGAGCTGAAGGATGAATAGATCAAATACGGTAAAGCGGTGAAGCTGGCAGTACCCGTGTAACCAACAACTACTTATGTCTCAAGGCGGTCAGAACAGAGTGCGCATTCACTAAGAAACGTGTAGAAATAGGTAGTAGTGGTATAGGCGGCGTGTTAGACCTATATAGGACTTTTGGTCTTTGTGGGGGCAGCGTCTGTAACACGGTTGGTTGATGTACATGATGTATGCATGTATCCAAGGGTCAATCTTCCGCTACCGATATTGTGTAGCTTTCTATTATTGACTTTCTTATTGATGAACTCACACACCTAGTTTCAACAACCAGTAACCGCGTAATTGGTTTAGTGGTAAAATTCTCCGTTGCCATTCAAGCGACATCGGGGAGCCCTGGGTTCGATTCCCAGATTACGCATTCATTTTTCTCGGGCTTAGCTCTGCCTTATCCTTCTCCAAACCTTTTTTTGTTTGTTGTAAATTCTGTCAAAGGGTAGTCACCTGGCAAACAATCTTTTTATCATCATACAACGTTATTCGCAGAAGAATTTATATATATTGCCTTTCAGTAAAACTATAAAATGTACTGAGTTCGCTGTCGATTCATTTTAATACGTTCATTGCTGGGTCTGTCAGACATCTTAGTTGATTTGAGCACGGCATTACGCGCTGTTAGTGGTGTTGTATGCTCGGCTTTTCTGTGAAATATTTAACGACCATTTTGGCGCGATTCTCGCAAATAGGTCGTATTAAAGATTTGGTTTCTTGAAATCATTCAGACACAGCCTGGAAAGCCACAGGCACTTACTAGAATCACAAGTCTAGCATTTGTTATACTATAAAGTAGAAACACAAAAGTCTGCTCGGTCAAATACAACCAGTTTCGGGCACAAGACTCTGTAGTGTTCTCTAGTAAGACCTGCTATCGGTGAAAGAACAAGACGTGTGGTCGAAGCAGCGTCTCTTATAGTAGTCGTTGGCTTAACCTGGGTATCGAGTTACGTTCACGGTAAATAGGGGTCGGCCCAGATCGATGAGCGAGGTAAAGTAATTTAACGTGGCATTTTACTGAACTTTACGTCCTTCGAGTTGATTTAATGCCTGCCGTCGGTAAAGACAATCGACATTCTATCAAGCCCCTGTCTCCTGCTGCAAGATATAAAACGAGGTTGTTTCGCAGGACATAGACACCTAGCCAATACCTTTATTGCCAAACTAAAGCATTGGCAAAAACCCAGTAATTTGTTCCAGTCTAATAATGATAGGAAAAGTCTTGAGTCGCTTACGAGTATTGCTGACAGTCAAGTTGAGTGTGGTCTCATCCGTCCACTAACCACTTTACCCTCGTAATAAATACTGGCTGCCACTCGTCGGACCACATTACCATCTTTTCTCAATGTAGTGTAGAGTATCAAATTCAAGATTTAAATGGCCAAGAATATCGGAAGCCAGTGGACGACAAAACAAGGGTTTGACCAGGAGGTAGGGATATGGCGATCGGATGTAGTGTCAGGCTCTTTGAGCAAAGGGCAAGTCAGGAATGGGAACATAGATAGTAATGGACCCTAGATTCGAAGATAGGGTAGTTGTGATGTTCTCGTGCTGTTATCTAACAAACTTCCTGCGCCAGAGGTAAGCCAACTGATATGACCGCCTTTACGAGTACCACTGGCCTGACTCACACGGATAGAAAATGAACAACATGAGGGACGTCCTGAGAAGACGGCAGGAGAGATTGTAGAGTGTTGCTAGACGAAATGGGCGCATTACCTTTATTCGAGAGACCTTGTGAGGGATGAACAAACCGAAGCAAAGTTGGAAACAAAGTGCTTGAAGCTGCCACTTTGAGCAAAAAAGTGTAACGGCTTGAAAGAGATTGAAGTACACTTGAGCACCATATCTGACTGGGTAGATAAGTAGTAATAGTATTTTTTGTTTTCATTCAAGTGACGCCTCAGCGTAGGATAAGATGTTAGTGACGAAAAAGTTCCATCGGACTGGGGCAGAAATTTAGGGACCCCGAAACTAAAACCAGGTACAGCTCGCTTTTGTTGATATTCCGCCAACAATCTGTGCCCCGCAGAATCTTTCCCTAGCCACAAGCAAAAAAAGAAGCTGGCTCTCGTTTCTTTGATTTTGCTTATTCCTAATCACCTCACAAAATCAATCGAAGTTGGTAATACTGTTGTGTAGTATATGCTCGATAGTAGGGCTGATTATAATTTACAGTTAAAGCAACCATCAAGCCCCTGTCTACGAATCTAGATAGGGGGGCAATACCGCGAAAGACACAAGCATCCAAAAGAAGCTCACGATGGAGCTCCAATCTAGCGAGAGGCAAGTCCCACCGATCATTCTGCCTCCTGGTATCATTACACTCGCTAATCCCTCTCAAGATCTCATTCCGGCGAGATGCTGAAATACAGGATCATCTGGGAGACTGCCTATGTAGACCTTGACAGTGAATTTGTCACCAAGCATAGGGAGTTCGAGCAGCTTTTCGATGTACTCGAGCCGAACCTCGCCTGTCTGGATGTTCGCCCTGGATGCCCTTGTCTTGCGCATATCTTACTCTATTTTCTCCTCGAATGCCACTACTCAGATCGAAGCAAGATCGAATGCTACTGTGACACGGACGAACCCGAACGAAAGGGTTTCCACAGATTCGTTCGTGCTCTCGAGATCTACCACCGCGCGATAGAATGGAAGCTCCCTGCGCTGTCTTACCTGGCTACTGAGGAGTTCGCTAAAGAAGCCGAAAGCCTTGACTTCGCCGAGATCATACAGCATCTTTCTTCTGAAACTTGGATTTTCGGCGGTTCAGACGAGCACTACGCACTGGCCGAACTCATCGCCGACAGAGCTGGGAACATCAGGGACGGCGAGCTGGAAGAAAAGGATGTTACAGAACTGATCAATATCTGGGGGGCCAGTTCACACGTATCTGATTGCCTTGTTGCTGGTCTGCTGATGCAGAGAGAGCAAATCAAAGCAGCGATGAGACACATTGAATTACTCACTGAAGACAGTGAAGGTTGAGAAGACGAAAAAGGTTGAGAGGACGGGTCTTATGAAGACAGATAAAGGAAAAAGTACATATAACTGGGAGGTTATAGAGAGGTTATGTAAATAGCACTCCCACATAACCCTAAGCAGTCCAGTTGAACAAGTTGTACTTATAGTGATATTCACGTGACCTTTGGAATATGTCTTTGGGCCAATCAGTCGAGCGGCCTTTTATGTGACGACTCCGCATGAAGGTCAACAGAGAGAGACATTTATCGCTATCATCAAAGACAACTAAAACACTATGGCTCTTACTCACACTGTCCTCTTCCAATTCAAGTCAGACGTTGATGCATCTGAAATCAAAAAGGTGCACTTGACAATCCATTCTATATAACGCAAACCAACTAACAAAAGCTCTCTCCTTGGCTAGATCTGCGATTCCTTTCTTGCTCTCAAAGACAAATGCATCCATCCTACAAATAACAGTCCGTATATCGTTTCACTTGTAGGTGGCAAAGACAACTCTCCAGAGGGGATGCAGGTAAGACGACCACATCTAACAATCACCTAGAATGACTAGACACTGGACTAACAGAATGGACTTAGAACGGACTCACCCATGGATTCGTCGCTATTTTTAACTCTGCCGAGGATCGAGACTATTATGTGAAGACGGACCCAGCACATCAGGCTTTTGTTGCCAAAGTGGGAAGTCTCCTTGAAAAGGCCACTGTGATTGACTTTACAGACGGAGTCTATTGAGGTCGACTCAGGAGTTTGACTTGAGGATCTCTACCAAGTCTTTGTACTTAGAGTTGCCACTGGTAGAGCGGCTTTAGTTTGGGCGGTGAAACTGTTGTGGGAATAGACATTGCCTTGCAACACCAACAAGTACTAAACGTAGGAAAGACCACCGATGTCATGTTCGTAGTCTGGCCCAAGTTGTTCGACAAGTGACTTCTGCCCCTTGCCATTCTCACCAATCCTGTCTATGATATCAACAGTATCATTGATCCTCCTAAAAGGCATGCGGGAACTTCAGAGATGCTTGGGTAAGCAAACTAAAGTATATTGTAGCATAGTCGCTCTCGGCTGTAGTCGGGCGGTTCGCGCAGGAAACTCGGATTCAGAGACTGACGCACAATTTGAGACTATTGATAGATGGCGCTACGGGAGGTCGATTTTGAACTTCTCATTGTATTGGATCTCTTCCCATCTCCAGGCCAGCCTGACATTCCCACAAAATGCTCCACTTCAAAGACTAGTCGCTGAAGGTTGACCTCCGCGGAGAGTCCTTGCCGTATACAGTATTTAGTCGTTGTCTTCCTGTTGTGAACTCAGAGATTTTTTATTCTTCGGTCTTCGAAACAGATTCGCCGCAAGGAACGGTACGCGAGTGGATAGACAGATGGAATAAGAAGGAGATTCCTGGAGGAATGAGAGAATGTTAGCTGGTGCTGCGGGATCCAGGGCTCAGGAGCTCAGGAGCTCAACCAAACCCGAGAAAGAATGCTGGGTGTTGACAGCTGCTTCAAGAGTCTTCTGAATAGGTTTATGGGTGTATCATGTCTGCTGATCCGGATTCCTGCTTTCTGTTGTCGTGGAAAAGCGTCTGGCTTGCTGCATCTCCAGCCTCTGTAGGATCGTCCATAGGCTGCCGTCGAGGATGGAGGCCACAATACCGCATAAAGATGTCTCGGAGCAGTCTTGATGGAAAGACGAAAGCTCCAGTTACATTGTAAAATTCTCAGACTGAATTTCGAAGTCTGGTGGCTGGTTTTAACCTTTCGCGTTATCGACGGATGTATGTAATTGGAACATGGACAAACCTAAGCTCACCCCCACTTTTGCAACAGCCGGCCCAAAGAAAATCCTGATCCTTTTTACTTGTGCAATCCATATCCTGTGATTTCTGAGTAGATCAAACATGTCACACAAACAACGCAAACAGAATGTGACCGAATAAAGAGACAATGGAATTAGGACGAAGTCTAAGATGACCGAATGCTGGTAGTTGACCGCCGAAACCTCAGTCGGCCGCGGATGAGAAGCAACTGAAGATACTTCTACTAAGCAATCTCGAACCCCTGCACAGTCACCACTTATTCCAAGTCTATAAACGCAGTATCTCTTGAACTATGGAGGAGGACGCCTACACTGTAAGTCTATCCCTGAGATACCGGCGCTTGTCGAGAACGTCTGAGAAGCCTGTCCGGTGTCTGACGGACTATCGGCGCCTGGCAAAGATCTTGCTTCTCGGCTTGAATCCTCGAGACTTGACCAAGAGACAACTAAAAACTACCAGGAAGTCCTGTAAGATCAAAATAACTAACATAATTTCCTGCTAGGCTCTCCGTTTCCCCTGGTGGCAAAGATGCACCACGACCGCTCGAACGTACCCCTGAGACAGTAGGCACTCGAAATGCCCCAGGACTTCCAAACGCCACTTGATTCCAACTTCCGATTTACGAAAAGAGGATCCTGCGATCCTATGAAAGCCGATGAGGTTATGCCGTGTGTGGTCAGATTAGTTCTTTGACTGCCCCTGGCTATCTGCCCAGCACAACCGACGCTGTTTTTGTAAAACGTATCTACCATGGTAAGTGATATCCTGAAATAGCGAACAGGTGTGGTACAACCTTTCTTGGTCACCGTCAGGAGATGTCTGGCTTGAGTGTCAAGGGGAAAGATGCCTGACTATCTCTAGGATCCGAAACACTAACTCGAGGACAAAACAGATGTACTAGACCGGAATCTACTGGACCGAAACGGATGATTATCTTCAACTCTTGCCTCTGAGGTTGTAGAGCCTGATTGTCTCGCCACGTCCGATCACCGGGTGCACAAGACGCCCAGTTGAGGAAAGGTGGATTGTAGTACTCACCACAAGAGAATAGTTTGGAAACTATAAAGAAAAAAGACGTGCGTAGACATTGAACTGGTAATAAATTTTAAATCATTTATTCAACTACACTGATAGGTGGGATGAAGTGTAAACCAGACTTGGTTCCCAACAAGGGTCGAGCGCCAAGTTCATCTTTGAGGAGTCCTGTCAAGTAACTATAGAGATACTAATACTAGAAGAGAGTCTAGTTGCATGTGGTAAAGCAAATGCTATCATCTTCTAGCTTCTTTGATGAAAATGGTCCGTCAGTCGAGTGACTTTGATCATGAAGAATCAAGTATTGCCTTTTTATCAAGACGCATACTATAGTGTAACCTATACAAGGGAAATACCAGAAGAGTCTTGTTCAATCTAAGGGCGTACTAATATCCATCTCGAGCTCTGTGACGAGGAACGGTCTGACGATCGAGGAACTTAGATACCTAGGCATAGGAATCACTAATACTCTCTTTTTCAAAGTGCAGTCTATTACATCAGGACTTGATACAAGGGGGTTTCAACGTAGTTTTTGTACGATAGTGACCTACAGGGAAGTCTAGGCACACAGGGTCTCCCCTGGCAGTGTCAGTTAGAGCTGTACAAGACGAGTGTCACCCCCGCCAGTGCTCGCTGTCCTAGGCACCATACCCCTTTAGGACTGTCGTCTGCGTCACGCGTTTGCGAAACAAGCACAGGGTACACGTGATTCAGTGCCCTTATATTGCATTGCTGCGTGACCCGAATTTCCCCCCTCCTTTCTTCTTCTCTAGGCAAAACAAAATTCCACTGGGAGACACGCCTACAACTCTCTCCATGCCAGTCGTACAGTTCGCCGCGCTCACCCTGATTTATACAATCTACATCTTCATCTATCCTTGGTTGTGCCTCCTCGTGTATCTCGACAGTGTTCGCTCCCAGCGTTTCGTTGTCTATAGGATGCAGCGTCAGATTCCCGCCTCATGGCGGGTCGTCAATCTGGACAGGCAAGTACCGCATTCTACTCTAACAGATGTTGCTGTCAGCAGGATCTGACCTGAAGACAATAGCCTCGAGCACCTCAAGGTGATGGATCGTCCCAACGTCGCTCAAGTCGCAGAGACTGCTTCCAGTCTCACTAAGCTCTTGAGAAACCCCATTTGGACTCCGTACCATGCCAAGCCCACCGTGGTCGAGAGAGCTCGTGAGAAAGGGTAAGACTATCGCAGTTCATGCATATATCAAGCACTGACTTATTGCCCTAGAGCTCATGGTGCTTTCGTCCAACTGCCCCAGGAGATCATTGACAAGATCGTCGGCAAGCTTGACCCCGAAAAAGACGGCATCACTATTCTGTGCCTTGGTATGACTAGCACCTTTTTCTTTCGTCTGCTGGGCTCTAAGATGCAGGAAATCCTGCATGTAGACGCAGGTCCATGGCGCCATGAGCGTCTCACCTTCGCGGGTCCTTGGGCCCCTGGCATCCCCGAAGGTGCGGGCACTATTGATGAGGAGCGCGACTGGTTCGCACGCCGCATCCAGACTCTCCATGAGCTTCACACGTACCCTGTTACCCTTGGACGTGCTATGCCTATGACTCCGTACTATGCCCCCGACATATTCATGCACCACGGCCCTCGTTCTAACCGTGTCATCGACCTCATGAACCGGGATCACACGAGCACAGTTGAGGACAAGGAAGCTTATTTCCGTTTGACTGAAATATTCATGGAAGAGCCTCAGCATCTCACCACACTTCAGAGGGTCCACGTTCTTCGTAACATTGATACCAAGGAGTACGTCCGCGGTGATGTCCTCTTGGACCTCCACCAGAGCCCTGAGCAATACGAACTGTGGATCGATATTGTGGCAGAGCGAAAGGGTGCTCGCCTCAACCGACCCTACCATCTTGGTCATGCCCTCATGGCCTTCATCACCTACGTCGGCGACTTTAGCTAGAAGCCTCAAGGCAAAGTTTGGGGCTGTAGTCGTTATGACATTTCCCCTGCCGTGTCCGTCGAAGGTGACGAATGGTCTGACGTGACCGGTGATGCGATCTTCAAGATCCATGGCTATATGCTGAATCACCGCACTTGGCGAGACTCGCTTGAGAGTGAACGCCCCTTCATTCGCTACCAGCCGATTCGATTCTTCACCCGCATGGCGGCTATGGAACGAGCTCGTATCCTCAGCGAGGAGGTGGCCGCCCAACACGCGGCGGACGATGCTGCAGGCCCGGCTCCTGCGCCTGTCTCTCCTGACATTCCACCCGTTGATGACCTTGAACTTGACTTCAATTTCGGAATCGAGTCGTACTCTGATGGCGAATCTGAGAACGACTGGGAGACTGACTCTCAAGGTGGCTCCGATCTCGATCACAACTAAGCTGTCTATCAACAGGACAATGTCACCAACTATTATGGTACAATATGGTGATGGAATTTCTCAACAAATCTGATTTTTGAAAAACGTTGCCAGGATGACTCAAGGCCACGTCTGATATCACACCTATCGAAGGCTTATAATGCTTCTATTATCAGCGGCCATGAAGGCGACGCTTCATTTTCTTTTGGAATCGAGGGATCATACTATCATTGTCGGCCAACTGCCTCACTGCTCACTGCCAACTCTATTGTGACTAGGTAACTACATCCCTTAGACCAAACTATCTTGACACTTGTACTAATTATATATTAGGATGGAGACACAGCAGTCAGTCGTCCGAGTGATGACGCTGCCTATCTTCACCGAATAAAGGGATCATGTCCCTCTTAGCCAGCGGCTGGGAAAGCTACGCCGTATATTGCATTGGAAGCACGGAATCAAGGAATCAATCCCCACTCTAGCAGCCCGGATGGCTAAGCTACACACCTGGTCATGGCCATCTATCACATGGAAAGTGATATTATTGTAAATAACAATCGAAATTTCAGAAAACTTCCTTGTGCCTCAAGACATTGTGAATAAGTGACTTGATATAGCTCTTCCTCAGCCCATCGTCCCGCCCAAGAGATGTCTGTAATACCCGAGAGAATAGGCTTGTCTTGGTCGCCAGGCTCCCATCTTACATCTTCTTTCTGATGGGAGAGCCTTGACTTCCCCCACTGGCGTACCAGTGAAGAAATCCAGCGGCTCACAAAATCTAGGTCGTTGTCTTGTGGATATTACCTGAGCATGTAGGCTGCAACAAGACCTTGAAAAATCCATTGAGGCAACGTATCTGTCGACGTTATAACGTCACGAAAGTATTATCTTCAGCACTCGGATCATGATTTTATCGATCTGTCCTCACAAGGGAAAAGCGTCTGTCACGGTACATAATACGTGAAGGGAGAGGAGTTGGTATGTTTCTGGGATATTCTTTGCTAGGATCTAGACTAGCGGATGTCAAGAAGAGGGGAAAGAATTCACAACATTCATCACAGTAGAGCATTTATCACGAGATCATGATTCGGGAGTCAAGTGCTACCAAGCCATTCGATTCAATGTCTTCTTGCTACCAACGGCTGATCATATCCTCTCACCATTTCTTCACCCAAGTAGCGTACGGTACCAGCAAGAAGACTAGACCTAGTTTCTCATCTCCGAAAACCTTGTAGAAATCATCCTTTAGATGTCAAAAGAGTAGTTCCTTGTTACAAGATCATCACCCAGTCTCCTTAGAGTCCAAGCTAAACAAGGTTTGGCTCAAATAGCTCAAAGAGGCGCGCGACGGTGATCCAAGGCTCCATGTCTTCAGTCTCAAGACGGTCAGGCCAGTTGGCAGCAACACTAGAACTGACGCCGGTCTCAGCGAAGCGCTTGACCTTCTCACGAGCAGACCAGATGGCGAGCTTTTGATTATTTGTTAGCAGTGTCCTCATCCTAAGGGTCACTGATCGGATCGACTCACCTCCCAGTTGTGATCCATGATTCGGATACGCTCACACTGCTCGTAATTCTTAAAAAGAACGGTAATACGATCATCCAGGCATCGGAAGGGACGGATAAGGCTGACATCGTCTTGCCCAATATCGAGGCAGTTTGCATCCTTCCAGACGACGTTGGCCTTTCGGGTCTGGTAGTCGAAGTAGAGGTAGACATAAGCCTTGTCATCTTCGCGACGGTTCTTGAGGCCATCGGCACCAAGACTAGCGACTGGCTCAAGGTCATACTTCAGGTAACCGACATGGATAGCACGGTCGTCGAAGGTGGGATCCCGGAGAGCAGGCTTCTCTCCGACGGGACGATCACTTTGCCAGCGGTAAAATACAGCAGCAAGGAAGTGCTGGAGGTCTCCGTGAGTGGCAGGGTAAGCAGTGCTACAGTGGTGATACATTCTAACGAGCTTCTCCAAGTCAGCAGCAAGCTGAACGATTTCCGAAGCAGCGAGATGCTGGGGAAGCTTGACGATGGTTTGAGCAGGACGCTGAGCCGCATAATGCTCGCTGTAGTAGATACTAATCAAGTGAAGGGTCTCTTCAGGGCCCGGGAGAGTGGCTGGGTACAGAGCAGTCGCCATTCTGCCAATGCTCACAGACAGATCGTCATGGGGGACGGGCACGCTGGTTGGAATTGGCTCGTCTTCAGGGCAAGCCATGGTGAAGTTGGTGATCTGAAGGTTGTGTCTCAAGATATTTAGGTTTGATGAGTCAGTGTTGTGGTGGAAAGCTCCCAGGTTGAGGTTGAGAGGAGAAGAAGAATTTGGTGGGGGGAATAGACCAGTGCTGAAATACGCGAGACCTTGATGAACTACGGGACCAGTTTCTGCCTACTAACCTCTGCTCTTCCGTTTTGTTTACGCGTGGCAGTGTCTGCAACAGTACGCGAACTGGTTGGCAGTGCTACAAACCCGTCTGCTGTGTGATTCGGATGATTCCAGAATAGGGCTTTACGATTCGCACACACGACTGTAACTAGGCGTTTACTGTACAGTTTGAACATATGGCACTGACGAGAAGTCAGAGCCATACTTGCTTTGATTTATAAAACCGATACACAAGATGTGTTGTCTAGAAGATGCTACGATATTGTTAAATATAAACTGTTTGATATCTGGGTGATTCACCTCTTGAAAGCACAAACTCGGTTTTTCCATATCCGTCGAGCACGTTTATTTAAATACTTGCCAACTGTGCACTAGATTGTCAAAACTGTGATGCGATTCATTTCTTTTGCGGTTGAGAAGGGCTCACGCGGTTGTTCGGAGCTTTTGTTTTGCCGCTTGGGATAAATCAGGGGTAGATTTTAGCCAACCACATTCTCCCGCAATCTTGTACCACACATGAATTCTTTATCAGTTCTGGCTCTCTGCTTAGACTTGCATTGCACAGGAGTTCTATGTTTCAAACGCGTCACTCTACTAAACGGTATTGAAAAAAAAAAAACAGAGATGTGGCTCTTCTGTCTAATTCTCAACTTGCCTGTAAGCGGAACATTGCTGGTTCCCTCACTCTATCATCCTATCTAATTCTAACGAATACCTCGAGATTAGACTACAGTAAGACACTCCAACTTTCAATTCCTCGATCGTATCGTCACGCAGCTGTCGACGCTGTGAGGCGGCCTTTTTCGACTCTCTCACACACCGTGACTTTCGAAGCACCTATACAAGTACAACCGACCGGGATCACCAAGCCATCCTAAGAAGATGCTATATGATATAGTATGGCCGTTACGGAAGAATCTAGAAGTTTGGAAACTCGTAGCTACTCGTTTACATACGTGGGATCGAATGACACTCCGAAGGCCATTCGGTGTATCACTTTCAAATACTTTCTTCGAAACATCATTTTCCGTCGAATACAAGATATGATCCTATTATTTATCTAATCTGATACAGTCACTTCGGCTCGACGGTGCTGTGTCGGGACATTCGTCAATCTAAGTGTACATATGTTACAACATGCCTTAAGAATCTAACAAAATCTACATACCATCCCAATATCTGATAGAATACAGTTCGAGGACTCGGTTCTCTATGACATGACAGTAAGCAGGTGTGTATCAAGTAGTGGCACTTGAATTCAAAACCACGATCAGCTGTGCAACAGCCTTACAGACCTTTACATCCGCCGTAACGGGAATAAATGCATCTTTCTCCCTCGAAGTATTAAACAACACCTCAACAACGTGAAAGAATGCGCTTCCCGCGCAAAGCCGCCGCCCAGCGACTCCTATGTGTCGGTTATCGGCAGATATCCACGTTCTCGTTGCAATGGAGATGCAGCCTTCTTGATTGCACCGCTGGCTAGGCGAACAAGCTCCATGCAAAACCCCTTGACGAGAGTCGTCTGTTCATCTTGGTGACACGTGTGTTGCGTTACTGGAAGGTTGTGAATTAAATCAGCAGCGGATACAAGTAGTTCCAGGTCTGTCTTAGCCGTAGGACGGAGAGGGTGCGTGAGGATGTTGAAGAAGATGGTAATCATAGCCGCGGTAGGGTAGAACACAACGATCCTAGTTCGTGGTTAGCCAGATCTGCTATCTTGTCTATATATATTGTATACTTACCAGAAGGCTTCACTGGCGAGCCCTTTCAGGGCCGCCTTGAGGTACACAAGTGTTGAACGACTCGCTTCCAGCGCTAGGGTGATGCTTGATTCGACACCTGATTCAATAACGGACAGCCATTCCGCGTCAATGTCTGGATCATTATGGTCAGGACCATGCATGCACCTGCCGCTGGCGCGATGAATAGTAGCCAGAAGGTGATGGTATTCAAGGTGGAGGGTAATGGCCCGCATGCTACGCGGAAGATGCATTCCCTCAACGTTTACTTGAGAATCTTTGACAATGGAAAGTTGAGGCCGAAAGTTCTGTGGGATGGACCTTCTCCAAGTTTCCAGCTCGTTGTCAAGATCCCTGATGTCGAACAGAAGCTGGGCAGGTGTTTTCTTAGCGGCTTGCGCGGAGTAGAGCAAGCGACTAGTCTTTTCTTTGATATGACTAAGACGTGGATCACCTGGAAGGTGAGGTGTAAGGCCATTGTCGCCAGCGACCTCAAGAGGGAGGTGGTGAGTTAGGCCGGGAAGATATTCGTAGCACTCCAAATAGTTCTCCGGCAGGGTAAGGTCGCAATAGTCGTCAGACATCAATGGAGGTTGGCCAGTTCGAAGAGCAATGTCCTTATCGAAGATATATGTAAGCCAGAAGAGCAGTCTTGTTTGACGACGCTCTCGGTCATTGTGAGAGATATGGCCGTTGTTAGTCTCGGTTGTGACGTAGTGATGGCCACCAAGAGTGAAGACCATACGACAGGCAACGGCGTGAAACATCGAAGAGGAACGGAGCCGCCCTAGGAAGACCTCATACATATTCTGCAATATCTTTAGTGTTTTCCATGTGTCTTGCGTTGAAGGCATACCAGCATAAAGGCCGTTTGAAGAGTGACCAGGCTCGATCCCTCGACAACATCTGTCAGAATATAGCGAGCTTTTGTGGCACATAGATTGGTGTCGACAGGTGGCAGGTCGGTCAATGATCCTTGGAACAGGGGGATCATAGACACAAAAGCTAGAACACAGGCTTTCTGGCTCATGTGCTCAAGTGAGGAAGCCTTTCCAGTCGAGCTCATATATGCAAGGTCGATCGTATGATTGAACAGTTCTGGGTCCACCACTGGGAAGACCAGTCTGAAAGACGAATTGGCAAATGCGTTGAAGATGGTTTCAACAACGATTCTATCAGGGAGGGTGTATAGATTCTGCGAGTCGGTAAAATGATGTGCTGACAAGGGTAGTGGGAGTGTTGGGAGAAGCTGTTGTCCCGTGTCGAAATCAATCTGCATGCCTGTTTTGGAAGCAATCCACTCTTTTCCTTGATCTGAGATCAGGGGCAGCCCATTGTGTTGGCTAAGATGGCCCAAGTGAAAGCCACCAAAGTGGAGTTGGCCGTAGGAGACGGTGGCGCTCGGAGAGGTTACAGTAGGAGGGAGACTTTTTGTTTGAACGGTAGATTCTGTGTCCGACATGGAAGAGTCAGATGGGTCTGGCTGTGTGGAGGTCACCTGATTGAGCTCTTTGCCATAACTCCTTGTTGAGTTTTCTTGCTCCTGCTTGTTTTGTGCAGGAACAGAACTCGAAGTGAAATGCTTTGATACTTGACTCAAAGAATCATTCTGGTTTGCGAGTGTTTGAGCGAGTGCTTCTTCCACCTTTCTCAGCCTCTCTATAAGGCTTCCTTCTGATGTCTGTTTGGATCTATGGTATAGGTTAGGTAAGCTAAGATAATCAAGGTTCAGTATCAGGAGATAGAACTCACCTAGACCTGGCGGCTTGCTTCCTACGACCCCTGACACGATCGAAAGTGCAAGTTAGGTTGTGGTGCTGGCACCAGTTACAGGGGGCAACAGAATCTGTCAAATCACATTGGATCTAGAATGGTAAGCCACTTTGAATAAGGGCCGATGGGAGGGACGGTTGAAGTTTAGGGCGATGATCAGGGTCGCCAAGATATAAGTTTGATAGATTTCGGCCAAGCCCCAGGGCCGGTGTGAATTATAAAGAGGAAATGACACATACCTTTCTCTTGTGACAAGCGTCACAGGCCTTCTTTTGGACCATATTCAATAAAAGGGACTGTGAGACAGAACAAACAAGAGCGTCATCAACAATACACGGAAGTTGACCTTTGTGCCGAAGATTAATGCACACTAGCGTTGGTAATGTATAGAATGTCCTGCAAAGCGTCCCGCAACGAGAGCAGGATGGGAATCGATATCAGTTCCGTTGCAGATTCTATTCAACTCGTCATGAAAGTTGGGTCTTAAGGTAAGTCGGAGTGTCAAAAATGTCCGACGAGGGATGGCTCGGAAGTTATGGATGGGAGATGCTGCAAGTCCCGCTGATTAAGCATTTGGCGTGTCAGCGCTAGACATGACTGGGCAGCAAAGATCTAAGACTAGAAACCCGCTAAACAGGGGAGGAAGCGACTAAGATGATCACTAAGCGGCAGTTTCGGCAGTTCGTCAACTTCCGGCCCATTTATTCTTACCTATTTACAGGATCCTCTAATCTGTATGTCCTGTCAAATTGACTTTTATTGATGCTGGTCTTCCAGACATCCGGTACGACATCAACACTCCAATTTTCTCCGGATTGATCCGAACACGGTACCTGGATAATCGATACACGTCATCGTTATCATCTACCGACAGTCCTCGCAGTTCTAGTTCATCCGTCTTGAGAGTTTCTGTTGAGGCATCCTCGGAATACGGATGGTTGAGATATGAGCCCTCGGTTTTGATACTGATGGTTTGTAATCACTATCAAGAGAGTACCAAGAGTCCAATGTTACACATGTTAAAGTTACAGTTGACAAAGCTACCTCCTTCAGGTATCAACACAATGGGCCGCTGGGGCCATGAGAAACGAAATCAGTCGCTACAGCGATTTATGCTTCTCAAACTAGAATCTTAGGCGTAGACAGTATCCAAAAGTTCTACCAGCTAAGCAGAATATACTCTGGCATTTTTCAATGATCCTTAGTACATGCAGAGATGCATGGGCTCTCACTGCATGTCATGATCTCTTCAGCTTCTAGATAGAACAAGTAGAACAATCAGATGTGGAGAATCACGACAAAAACCAAGGGTAAAATGTTTCATATCTTCTAGCATCTGAGAATCGATCCATATAAGAATAACTTTCCCTTTTCGTTCAGACCATCCTGCTTAAGGCTGGAAATAGAAAAGTGCTACAGTGGTGCGTGGGCATCTTGGAACATTCAGTAATGACGTGATAATGGATTAGTGATACTATTGTCAATCAGGAGAAGCAAAAAAAGAATGAATGAATTACTATTACCGGTGAAGCTCAGATGAAATGTGCTATTTACAGATTGTTGATACCCATCAAGATACCCTATACAGTACGTACCTGTCAACATTTTGGTGGTGGATTGATTTCCCCCCTGTCACTTCCGTGTCTTTACGCCACCCACCAACCGGTACATTAGATCTGGTCACGGTTACTAAGCGGCGAAAACTACCATAGCCGAAGGGGGGGAGGGGGGTTAAATATGAATAGGTGACAAATTAAGGCTGTCCGCTGGCTGTTAAAGGCACATACAACATGTCAGAGTTTAATGTGCCACATTAGTACTGCGAGCAGGAAGTTAACAGCCTTATTTTGTCATCTACGCACGTTGAAAACCCCCGTCTCCCACGTAGGTACGGAGTACTAACCTAACCCTCGGACTCGCAATTTCTAAAGGAAGCTTCATCAGCCTCATCCTTGATCCACATAATCTTTTGATCAACAATGTCTCTACTCAGATCCATTAATTCCATTGGCCGTATTGTCCGGCAAATCCTCCCGTCGGACACCGATAAAGCCCGTCGTGTTTGTCAGAATCTGACGCAAACACGGCAAGTCTTTCTTTATAATACGTCTCCCGCCTCCTAATCTAGCATATTATACCAGCAACAAGCACTGTTGTTTATTTCCTGTCTTTGCTCATTCAGATTGTGTTGATCTGGAGGTTGTGGCTACTTATTCAGCCAGGGCTGTTTCTCGTCCACTACCAAAATACCACCAAACATCAACAACATGGAATCCGATAGCATCGACTCAACGGTCTACGAACCGACACCCCTCAAAGAAACTCCCAACGATGACTCCCAATGGAAGATGAAGTCGGAAGTCGTTGACCTCAAAGAACGGGACAAGTCTTCAGGCTTCTCCGACAGAGAGCTCGGCGTGACATGGGATAACCTCACAGTCGATGTCATCGCCGCCGACGCTGCCATCCACGAAAATGTCCTCTCTCAGTATAATATCCCAAAGCTTATCAAAGAGTCTCGACAGAAGTCACCGCTCAAGACCATCCTCGACAACAGCCATGGCTGCGTCAAGCCTGGAGAGATGCTACTCGTCCTAGGTCGCCCTGGTTCTGGATGTACTACTCTTCTCAACATGATCTCCAATAAGAGACGCGGTTACACCAACATCAAAGGTGATGTCTTTTATGGCTCAATGACAGCCGAAGAAGCCAAGAGATATCGCGGTCAGATCGTCATGAACACCGAAGAAGAAGTGTTCTATCCCGCCTTGACGGTCGGTCAGACTATGGACTTTGCTTCTCGTCTCAAGCTCCCCTTCCAGCTCCCCCAGGGCGTCAACTCACATGAAGAACTTCGAACTGAGACAAGAGACTTCCTTCTCAAGTCTATGGGCATTGAACACACCATTGACACCAAGGTTGGCGATGCCTTTGTCCGTGGTGTCTCCGGTGGTGAACGAAAACGAGTCTCCATTATCGAGACTTTGGCCACCCAGGGTTCAGTCTTTTGCTGGGACAACTCTACTCGTGGCTTAGACGCAAGCACGTAAGTAATCTCAAGATACTGTTTTCCTTCTTTCCCCTCTAACAAATCTCAGTGCTTTGGAGTACACCAAGGCCATCCGCGCAATGACCGATGTCATGGGTCTCGCTTCCGTCGTCACCCTCTATCAAGCCGGCAATGGTATCTACGACCTTTTTGACAAAGTTCTCGTTCTTGATGAAGGACAACAAGTCTACTATGGCCCCCTCAAGGAAGCCAAGCCTTTCATAGAGAGCATGGGTTTCATTTGTCAACATGGAGCCAATGTTGCAGATTACCTCACTGGAGTAACTGTTTCCACCGAGAGAAAGATCCGTGCAGGCTTTGAGAACAAATTCCCTCGAACAGCAAAAGCCCTCAGGGCTGAGTATGAAAAGTCACCGATTTACCAACGAGCGCGGTCTGAATACGATTACCCTACCTCCGAGGTTGCCAAAGCGAAGACAAAGGCGTTTCAAGAAGGCGTTCGTCAGTTCAAAGACAAGAAGCTACCTGACAGTGATCCTATGACAGTCGGTTTTTTGGACCAGACTAAGGCTTGCGTCATCCGTCAGTACCAGATCGTTCTCGGAGACAAGGCCACCTTCTTCATCAAACAGCTATCAATGATTGTCCAAGCTCTCATCGCCGGTTCGCTCTTCTACAACGCTTCAAGTGATTCAAGCGGCCTATTCGTTAAGTCCGGTGCTGTCTTTGTCGCTCTTCTCAGCAATTCGCTGGTCTCTATGTCTGAGGTCACTGACTCCTTCACTGGTCGTCCCGTTCTTCTCAAGCACAAGTCCTTTGCCATGTATCATCCTGCTGCATTCTGTATTGCCCAGATTGCTTCTGATATACCAATCATATTGACACAAGTCACGACATTCTCTGTGGTCGAGTATTTCATGGTTGGACTTACTGCTACCGCTGGGCATTTCTTCACCTTCTGGATCATCCTGGTTGCCATCACCGTTGTAAGTCAACACCCTACCAATCCATAAACCTCGCCTGACGTGTTACAATAGTGCATTACCGCCCTCTTCCGAGCTGTCGGCGCCGCCTTCAGCACTTTCGACGCTGCTTCCAAGGTCTCCGGTCTTATCATCACCGCTACAATCATGTACTCTGGATATCTTATCCAGAAACCCTTGATGCACGATTGGTTCGTCTGGATCTTCTGGATCGACCCTTTGGCGTACGCTTTTGATGCTCTGCTATCGAACGAGTTTCACGGAAAGATCATTCAGTGCGTCGGCAACAATCTGGTTCCTAATGGCCCCGGCTTCAGTGATGGCGATCACCAGGCTTGTGCCGGTGTGGGTGGAGCTAAGCCCGGCCAGGCCTTTGTTACTGGTGATGACTACTTGGCTTCTCTGTCCTATGGACACGACCATCTCTGGAGAAACTTTGGCATTATCTGGGCTTGGTGGCTTTTCTTCGTGGCTATTACCATTTTCTTCACCACAAAGTGGCATGCCTCTTCCGAAGACGGCCCATCTCTGGTCATCCCTCGAGAAAACGCTCATATCACTGCAGCCCTTCGTCAATCTGACGAAGAGGGTCAGACCAATGGCGAAAAGAAGATGGTCGGTAGTCAAGACGGCGGTGTTGTCTCGGGCGATGACACCGACACCAGCGCTGTTGCCGATAATCTCGTCCGCAACACTTCAGTCTTTACTTGGAAGAACTTGACTTATACCGTCAAGACACCGTCTGGAGATCGTACTCTTCTTGACAACGTCCAAGGTTGGGTCAAGCCTGGTATGCTGGGAGCCCTCATGGGCGCCTCGGGTGCTGGAAAGACCACTCTTCTTGATGTTCTTGCACAGCGCAAGACGGATGGTACTATCCGCGGTTCAATCATGGTCGATGGCCGTCCTCTCCCGGTTTCTTTCCAGCGCTCGGCAGGTTACTGTGAACAACTTGATGTACATGAACCCTACGCTACCGTCCGCGAAGCCCTCGAGTTCTCTGCCCTGCTTCGACAAAGCCGTGACACTCCTCGCGAGGAGAAGCTCAAATACGTTGACACCATTATTGACCTTCTCGAACTTCACGACATTGCCGATACCCTCATTGGAAAGATTGGTGCTGGATTGAGCGTTGAGCAGCGCAAGCGAGTGACAATTGGTGTCGAGCTTGTCTCTAAACCTAGCATTCTAATCTTCTTGGACGAACCCACTTCTGGTCTCGATGGACAGTCTGCTTACAACACTGTTCGCTTCCTACGAAAGCTTGCTGCTGTCGGCCAAGCCGTCCTTGTCACCATCCATCAACCTTCGGCTCAGCTATTCTCCCAGTTCGATACCCTCCTTCTCCTCGCCAAGGGTGGTAAGACTGTGTATTTTGGTGATATTGGCGATCAGGCAAAGACCGTTTCTGGCTATTTTGGCCGCTATGGCGCCCCTTGTCCCAAGGATGTGAACCCAGCTGAGTTCATCATTGATGTTGTCTCTGGCCATCTATCCCAAGGCAAAGACTGGAACCAAGTCTGGCTATCCTCACCTGAACACGCTGCCGTCGAGAAAGAACTTGATCATATCATTACTGACGCTGCTTCCAAACCCCCTGGTACCACCGATGACGGCCACGAGTTTGCCACGTCACTCTGGGAGCAAACCAAGCTCGTCACTCATCGTATGAACGTATCTCTGTATCGCAACACAGACTACATCAACAACAAGTATGCCCTCCATATCTTCTCAGCTCTCTTCAACGGCTTCTCCTTCTGGCAGATCGGCTCATCGGTGGCTGAACTCCAACTCAAGCTGTTCACTATCTTCAACTTCATCTTCGTGGCACCTGGTGTTATGGCCCAACTCCAACCTTTGTTCATTCAGCGTCGAGATATTTTTGAGGCGCGTGAGAAGAAGTCCAAGATGTACTCCTGGGTAGCTTTTGTCACTGGTCTTATTGTTTCCGAAGTTCCCTATCTTGTGGTTTGCGCTCTCATTTACTTCGTCTGTTGGTACTACACCGTTGGGTTCAGTGATCACTCGTCTCGTTCTGGAGCAACCTTTTTCGTCATGCTCATGTACGAGTTCATCTACACTGGTATAGGCCAGTTTATCGCCGCCTATGCACCCAACGAAGTCTTTGCATCGCTTGTCAACCCTCTGGTTATCACTATCCTCGTGTCCTTTTGTGGTGTTCTTGTACCATACGCTGGCATCCAGGCCTTTTGGAGATACTGGCTTTACTACATCAACCCGTTCAATTACTTGATGAGCAGCATGCTCACTTTCGGTATCTGGGGCGCCGAGGTTACGTGC
This sequence comes from Fusarium nodosum, assembly GCA_014898975.1. NCBI lineage: Eukaryota > Fungi > Ascomycota > Sordariomycetes > Hypocreales > Nectriaceae > Fusarium > Fusarium nodosum. Next base: position 135,412 of record JAAVUE010000016.1, read on the forward strand.
AAGCAGGAGGAGTTCGCCCGTTTCAGCCCTCCTAATGGTACTAGCTGTGGTGAGTTTATTGGGAACTCGAGTAATCTGATTAACCCTGATGCTACTGACGAGTGTATGGTATGTCAGTACACTAAGGGTGAAGATTATCTTCGTACTCTCAATATCGAGGATTACTCTTATGGTTGGAGGAATGCTGGTATCACCGCTGCCTTTGTCTTTTCTTCCTATGCTCTCGTTTATATCTTGATGAAGCTCCGAACAAAGACTTCAAAGAAGGCGGAATAGACCTTTGTGTCGTGGTAATAATTTATTATTCCATATTATATAGACTTTACATTTTAGATTTAATTAGACTTCCTTAGTAGTTATAGACATGCTCACCAACCAGTATATCCACAAATGATCGCTGCGCGTGCCTGTCTTGTTTTAGCTCAACATTCTCAAGTAACCACGTAATGGGATAGAGTAAAATCGTTCTTTGTCGTGGGCTTGCTCTTGTCTTGTGTGAGGAAGGCGAGGTTTGCTCTGTTATAAGCGGTGTGAGGCTTGACAACAAAAGATTCGGTTGGTACATAATTACAGATGCTTGAGAAAATGGAAAACAGAACGTTGATAATGGAAGCAAATGCAAGAAAGAACTGATTTTCTGGACAACTAATTATAAGCACATTTTATTGAACTAGTCATTACTTACTTTCACTTACATACGTGATGACCCCACTGTGTGATGATTAACTAACCATTTTAGAGTGCATCGGACATCGGACAAAGTCTCGGATCAATTCTTTCGGAAGTTCAGACCAGGCTGACTGAGGTCTAAAGCAGAAGTCGGGCGCAGATCAAGATGACTGCCATTTAAGAGAAGAGTACTCAGAGAAGAATCCATAAAGACAACTGAGGTGATCTTCAAATAAAAATAAAAATGGCAATTTCTAACGGTGTCAACGGCCATACTAACGGCACTGAGTCGTCATCCCTGAAGAATGGCAAACTCTCCACTTTGGCTAACACAGCATTCATCTCATCGACTTTGTCTGATCTCTTTGATGAAAACGTCACTGCAAAAATTCTCCATGCTGCGGAGAGCGGGTTAATAAATAACGTAAGATGAACACTCAATCTCACCGAAAAATTGCTCACGACCATAACCAGAACCCGCCATTGGCATACCCCGAATACGTCCCCCAGACTGGACCAGACACTGGCAAATATGTCCTTCGAGAAAAGCTCTTTTGGACATGTGGTTTTTTCCCAGGCTCTATATACTCCCTGATCGAGCGCATGATCAAGTTTCCACAGGCGTCACCCGGCAATTCCGGAAAACAGCAGCTTCTACAGCAATTACTCACCGTTGGACGAGCTTGGTCTGACCCGCTTCACGACTATGCTAAACGAACGGACACGCACGACATGTCCTTCATGATCCAGCCGTCCATGAGAGTACGCTGGGAAGTCCTACATGAGTTCGACGCTCTACAGTCTGTCATCACGGCTGCCCAATCACTCTACTCCAGATACAACTCCAACGTTGGCGCTATTCGCTCTTGGGATGTCCTGTCGCAAGATGGCGTCGAAATTTCGAGTCTGACGGAAGACTTTCTGGTCATCATCGACTCTATGTGCAACCTTGATCTACTATACTATGCAGCGGCGCAAACTGGCCAGACTGAGATGGCTGAAGCGGCGACAACCCACGCCAAAGCCCTGATCAAGGCCCTTTTCCGAAACGAAACCGACCAATCTGTAGGTAGGACTATGTACAGCACCTTCCATGTTGTCAACTTCAATCCCAACAGCGGGTCTGTCAAAGAGAAGAGGACAGGTCAAGGGTACGCCGCAAACTCAACCTGGGCCCGTGGACAAGCCTGGGGCATTCTAGGATACTCGCAGACCTACAGCTGGACCAAAGATCCCCTGTTCCTCGATGCGGCCATAGGGCTTGCTGAGTACTTCATCTTCAGACTCCTCAAGTCTCCTGACTGCGTCGAGGTGCCTGTGTCTGGGGAAAACCGCACCAAAGGCCGCTACGTACCACTTTGGGATTTCGATGCGCCCATTGATACTTCTGCTCCATTGCGAGACTCATCTGCCGGCATCATTGCTGCGAACGGTATGCTGGTACTCTCACAAGCCTTGGCCGGTAGTGGTTCGCATGACCTCAGCGAAAGGTATCGATCGATGGCTATCAGAATCGTCAAGGATACGCTTGAGCTTTCTCTAGCGCAGGAAAAGTCCAAGGTCGCATTGAAGGCTGACGGGACCTTTGAAGTTCAGGATCTGGAGCCCAGCAGTCATTTCGAAGCTATTCTGAAGAACGCCACGGCCAATCATAATGCGAAGGACTATAAGAGATATTGGGATCATGGGTTGGTTTATGCCGATTATTATTTAATCGAGTTTGGAAACAGGCTACTCAAGATAGGTCTAGTATAGACAGATACACAGGCACATGTTAGTTTGGGTTGTGATAATGAGGAGAGTAGATAAGTAAATCATATTGCATGTTCTGATTTAACCCAACGTCCAATTATCCATAGGAAAATGAGCTCCTTGATCGTCAATAGTCTGTGCCGTAAACATCATATCGTCGAAACTAATCACTCGATCCAACTGCATAAAGTCCTGATTCATGAGAACAGTAGAAATAGCAGATAGCTCATCCGGCGAATTGTGCTCCAGGCCGGGATTTGTTGGTGATATTTGAGGCAGAAAGTCGAGCTGCTCGTTTGAAATTCGTGTCTGAGTGGGATCGAAGGGAAGTCCAGTATTCGCTGGTCGTGTATCAAATGGTGCCTGAAAGGCTCTCGCCACTACCGTGTCCTCACTCTGAGTGTTATGCCGATTGAGATCATGCCCCTGAGGAGTCTGAGTAGAAGATTGATCGAAAAAGCCGTCGGTGGAATAACCAACTACATCAGGAGAGTAATCTGGATTCTCTATGCACTTTTGGTAAAGATCACGTAACTGAGCACTGTACTTTCCAGCGATAGAGGCTTTTGACTTTGCTGTGGGTATTGGACCAGCCCATCGTCTGGAAAACTGGTCAAGGCTTTCGATCAAAACCCAAAACTCAGAAGCCAAGACCGTTTTATAGTATCGCCAATGCACTGGAGGCTTGTCAGCTTAGGGATGTGATACGTTGGGAAAGGCAAGACCTACCAAGCAGTGCTCGGGCACTGATAAAGACACAAAATGCAAATTGGCTGTTCACTGGACTATTCTCCGGCGTATACTTCAGATACTTCTGAGTAATGGTTGCTGTCTCTGCCGCTGCAATTTGACATGTTTCGGCGCTATGGGCACTGGGCATTCTAACAATACTTGTCCACTGTGATGCTGGATATGCTATCTGTTGGTGTAATAAAATCATCGAGGTATTATGTGTGATATGGGCAAGTGTGAGGTTCGGATCCATGTTGATGATGGTTGGTCTTCGAGAGATATTGGAGTCTTTCCACTTTTGAGGCAAGAACATTTTCCAACTAGTGAAAGAAGTCAGCAGAAATTTCAAGAATGAATACAGACAACGTACTGAACAAGGCGAAGATCCAATTCCTTGAACCTGGTAAGCCAGTTCCCTACCTCCTGCCGGTCTCTAAAGTTTATCCTTTGTTGAAGAAAATATGTAGTAACCCGACTCAAAGACTCAGTTGCTTCGATGCAATATGCAAAGGCACCAACGGTAGTCATATCAACCGTGTCATTCCTCTTAGATGTCGCCGTGCTGGTCGATGGGGTTTCTGACGGTGCTTCTGTGGCTTGTTCCGGGCTTGGATAGTGGGCTGGAAGGAAAACAATCGAGTTGCCCATTTTTGCTGCAGATCGATCCCAGATACCGAAGTAGGGCGTCAATACGGTTTCTTCCTTGTGCCAAAGACCGCCATCGGCAGGTAGTCTCCTACGAACGTCGTCCGATGTCAAGCTCGTGTTCCACCTATTTAAGTTAGTTTACGCTAATATCGTCGTTGAGGGTGAGGCTACCCAGTCATAACAGAACAAAGCCTGTGGTCTATCAGCTTTGCTCTTCGTCCCAGAACTGTTGTCAACATACCTGTCCAAGTTGAAGATGCTCCAAAAGACTCTTCTTCGTTCTTCTTCTTGTGTCCAACTCTGGGATGGCGATAAGGACGTTAATGGCTTCAGGAGCGGTCCTTGCTGTCGATCGTCAAACTCGACACTGAGCTGCAGATACTCAACGGTCCTTGTGAGTGATCCTATTATGGGCCAAGCCCGAGACATATCTCCATTGCCCATCTAAAATGGTCGTTAGACTAGCTCATTGATAAGTGAAGATGTTCGTACATCTGTAAACGCTATTATACTTAGAGCTTGTAGGTTCTCAACCGACATACCGTCCATGCCAGACAAGAGGACTATACTTCTGGATTTGGATATCCATATCTCGGCCTCTTTGTCCGACAGCTTCTCGCTACTGGGGTCCACGAAGCGGATAGCGGCAACAACTATAGCGTGCAGAAGCACAGTAAGACAGGGCAATTGTTCATGGTTATAAAAGCGACTCCTGAAACGAGTCTCGTGTAGTATGGGTATCCACGGTTGTACTAGGATGAAATATGCGTTGATGACCTCTTCAAGCAACTCTGGTGGTGGTAGTTGGCTTGTCGTGCTTCCAAGCTCGCCCAGCTGGCTGGCTAACTCTATGTTTGGATTGCCGCAGCTGTCGACTCTTCTCCTCTTCCGAGGATGTTGCTGGACATCATTTGGGGATGAGAGGGACGCTGTTCCAGGTGTCGCATGTTGAGGCGGAGCTGAGAAGTTGTTGACAGCCTGCAATGGTGATGCGGTCCCGGCATTGGATACTAAGCCACGAAGTTCCTGTATGAGGCTTGAAAATACTCCGATGATCTGTGATGAATCCAGTGACGGGGTTGAATTGTTGGCGTCTGAACATTGGTATACGGTACTCTCGAGAGCCTCTGATGCTATTAGTAAGATTCCAAGTCACCACCGATGTACATACCAACTCTGCGACTGAGGCCTTCTATGACTCCGGTCTTGACACCAGGTTTGTTCTTCTTTAGATCATAGACACATGGCGAGTCTACTTTAGTTAGTGACTGACTGGGTTGGCTTCAATTTTGGTTCGTGCGACTTACCCAGTCTCTGGCAATGATTGCATGTAGGCTTATCTCTCGAACAACGGAGCTTCCTTCGTCTGCATCCCTGACACGAAGGAACCTCGGTATCTGCAACAGTGGATCCATTCCCAGCAGTAGGTGACTGTATGCTTTGATGATTCATGTCTGTTGAGTGTGACTATGACTGCGACGACTGTGGCTTCGCTCACCCGCTGCCCGATGGATGAGTTACATACGTAAAAAGTAAATAACGGTTAAAAGAGCGGAGATGTTTGTGTCGATCAGCAACCAGAAAACAAGCTTGAGAGTGGTTTCCCCATGGGGAAGTGTATCTAAGCGCGCCAATTGTGGCTGCTCTTAAAGACCTCGGAGATGAATGACCCGATGCCCGAAGTTGGGTTAGCTCAAACATCAACTGAGCTGAGTAGGACACCTTTGAATGAGGCTACACACACCATGTCAAGTCTACTATGAAATACGAAACCAAATACAATTCAAAAAAAAACCCTTCAATACCACCAGTAAAAGTCTTTCATTCCCTACTAACGCGCCAAAATGCCTCCACTGCCAAGATTTTCGAACAACAAATTTGAGAGTCGAGATGATTTTATTGAGGCCATAATCGCACTAATCAGTCCACTCAATAAATACTTTTCTCCAGATAAATCACGAATCAGAATCTCAGTTGCGACAGGTGCACACTTCGATGAGTCGGCTGCCCAGCTGGAAGGCTTCGCGAGGCCACTATGGGCGATTGCGCCGTTGCTCTACGGATACGACTCTATCAACAACAAAGACCTAGCAGCTCGCGTTGACGAATTAGTCCAACCATGGGTCCAAGGCTTCATAGCAGGGACTGATCCCAATCATCCCGAGTATTGGGGTGCTATGAACCATATGGATCAGAGAATGGTGGAGGCTGAGATGATTGCATTTGCCATCATAGCTGCACCGGAGAGATTCTACAACCCGCTGAGTGACAGTCAAAAGAACAACATCAAATCCTGGCTCAGCTCCATCAACGGCAAGCAAATGCCTCCAACAAACTGGAGATGGTTTCGCGTATTTTGCAACTTGGCCCTAGTCAAGACTTGCGGTGTGCCTTTATCGCAAGTTCAAGCTGAACTAGATGCAGATCTTGAGATATTGGATAGCTTCTACATCGATGACGGATGGTCAGGTGATGGACCATGGCAAACAGCTGAGCAAGCGACACAAGAGCAGGAACTTGTCGCCAAGACTGGCCGCCGAGACGCCATCGGCGTAGGAAGGCAAGCAGATTACTATTCTGGAAGCTTTGCAATTCAATTCAGTCAGGTTCTTTATACCAAGTTCGCCGCTGATCTGGACGAGAAGAGGTGCGAGATGTATCGACAACGAGCCCGTGACTTTGGCTCACAGATATGGAGATACTTTGATGCTCAAGGTTAGTTAGGAAACGTGCCCAGATGGTTGGAGATACTGACATAAAGTAGGCTCTGCTATCCCCTTCGGTCGATCACTAACATATCGGTTTGCCTGTGGCGGATTCTTTGGTGCGTTGGCGTTTGCCAAAATACCTAACATGCCTAAGCCGCTAGATTCACCAGGGGCCATCAAAGGGTTCCTCGTAAGACATATGAGATGGTGGGCAAATCATTCGACCGACATCTTTGCTACTGATGGTACCTTGACCATCGGATGGTTGTATCCGTAAGTTCACGTTTAATCCAGCCTCTCAAGCAAGAAACTGAAAAGAGGACAGAAACATGTACATGGCCGAAGACTATAACTCTCCTCAGTCAGTCTACTGGTGTCTCAAAACACTTATAGCCGTTGGCCTAGCCGATGACGACGAGTTCTGGACCTCAGAACCACTGCAATACCCGACTTTTGATCCTCCGACGCAAATAATCTCAGCTCCCCAGCAAGTCCTATGCAACCATCCGCTTGGAAACCACCACTTCATGCTAACTCCCGGCCAATTCGTGGCATGGCCAATGAAAGCAAATCAAGCAAAGTATTGCAAGTTTGCCTATTCATCAGCCTTTGGCTTTTCTGTGCCTACAGGACCTCTCATACAACAGATTGCTCCTGATAACCAGTTGGCAATGAGTAGAGACGGTGGAGAAAGCTGGGCAGTGAAATGGAAATGTGATCAAGTCAGGTTTGGAAATCTGAGGACCAAATCAGATGATGAGTCTCAGGCGAATATTTCCGTCGCGATTGTAAGATGGTATCCCTGGGGCGACCGAGCTGTGGCCGTTGATACCATTCTCATTCCGCCCACCGATCAGTGGCCAGATTGGCATGTGCGGATGCATCGCATACGCTGCAACAGCAACATACCTTCTCTTCATACCGTTGAAGGTGGATTTGCTATCTATGGTCGAAAAGCCGCTGATGACATGAACCTTCCAATTGTCGAATGCATCAGCGATGCCATGCCTGGAAAATTTGAGGGAATCTACTCAGATGATAATTCAACACTGATATCGTCAGAAGACGGGTGCAGCGGTATCTCAATTGAGGCTCTTCTAGACCGATCGAGGACGCCAGTGGAAAGCTACGCACTGAAACCCGATTCAAATACCAACATTGTTCGCCAAAGAACACTTATCCCAGCCACAGCGGTATCAGTTTCAGAGGGTCTTGTACCTCAACAAGAAGTTTGGATTAAGAGCTCGATATTCGCCATCTCGTCCAAGGCTAACGGGGAGATTTCAAGTGACGCATCTCGTCTTGAAGAAAGGTGGCTAAACCGCCCTTCGATTGATGTGGCAAGCATTGAACAGATGTTACACAGTGTATAGGTCGTCCTGTTTCTATAGGGAGGAGAATCAGCCTTTTTACACAAACATAGCATTTCAATGTCATTGATAGCTGTATTCAAATCCTGAGATCCACAATGCTGTGCCTGCGATTCGGTGCACCCAACGTAACAGTCGATCAGCCATTATTGAAGATCTGGAGTCGTTTAGTAACTATCTTGTAATATCGACACAACTCACATATCACTCGAACTAGACAAAAAAGGCAGGTCAACAGGATACGAGACTCGGAGCAGCGGACAAACCTGTCTCCGACCCTCTATGACTCATGTGCAACCATCAAAGAAACACATGTATATAGGCATGTTATGATTCTTCAAATTAGCCAATCGGTCTTGAAAACCATCTAAAACCTTATTTCTATCGAATTCTCGAGTTTGGTTGTTGAAGCTACCTCCTGCCAGCATGCCGTCAGCAACTCATCAAGATCAAATCCTGTTGATTCCCTGGGACCCCAGCTCAACCGATCACGTCAGCCGAATTTATGAACAAAGAGTTCAATGCGGTTGGGATAAACAACGGGTTGAGGGGTGGAAAGAAAAGCAGACGACGGGAGAAAAGTGCATATTCTGGATTGTGAGTCCCGGACTTCAGTGCCATAACTACAGCCATATGCTAACCTCTATTTAGACAATTCGACCTGAGGATCCTCAGACTCGCGAATCTCTTGACCTTCATTTCGATGCATTCCCTGCTGTAAGTGTAATACGAAGCATCTAGTACAATTACTAACGAGTCCCTAGGAAAAAGACGCATTGATAGACACAGCCGAAAGCCTCCGAGCCAAGCCACGAATACCATCACACACCAAGTTTTACCCAGTCGGCCACATCTCACTTGATCACACCAATGAGAAGAAGGGAGACTTTTTTCTAGACTTGCCCGAGGAGGGAGTCTATTGGATCAAGACCTTTTACATCTCGAAAGCACTACGAAGCAAAGGCATCGGGCGCGCCGCCATGGACCTAGTTGAGTCAATGGCCATTGACGAACCACTATGTGCCAAAACACTGGCCCTCGATACTGCTCAGAAGGATACACAAAAGAGACTTTATAGAGAGAAGACGGGCTCAGAGCTGGGCGTAAGTTCGTATCCTGGTTACATGAATTCTCTAGCTAACACACCTGTAGTCTGCTAACCAGGAATGGTATGAACGGCGGGGGTACAGGTTAATTCATACAGAACCCAACTTCTACACTGATCCTGAAGAACCCCCGGTTGATGCTGTATTTCTAAGAAGGGATATTGCATAAAATTTGACTTGGAACTAATCATCCCAGAGCAATAATAGCAGTATGCCCTGCATCGAGTGAGGCAGCTGTGTAAATCGATCAGTTACTGTCGACGAGGCTGGCTCCAGGATTGTGATGTTGATGGGCGGCCCAATTTTCGTGATAAAGCCGTCAGCGTCTATATTTGTTGAATAGTCGGGATATCTGACATCGAGCGACCTCTTCGGATAGCTTTTTCTCCCATCTCCTGCGTTCACCCATATATGTGAAATGCTTTGCTCGTTCAGTGATGGGCAAGTCTCTGTGAGGCATGGTCACCTTTAGTTGTGGCTATGGATGGCTTGGAGACCAGGTCGCGGCCCAAGAGTTCGTATAGCATGACGGGTCGGGGTTTCATTATGGGCATGGCTATCGCGCATCGGAGTATTGAGTGGTTTGGTGTCGTGGTCGATCAGTCTTGATTAATTTGCCGTAATCATTGGGGAGGGCTCTGCTCCAATTAGAGTTGAGACCAAATGCGGACTTTGTAGTAATGGCCCCAATATGTCGATTGATTGCTTTGGCTGAGATTATTTGATGATATCAGGCTTAGGAAGCAGCAAGAACAATAATGCGGGCAACGAAGGGAGGAACCGGTAATCGCGAGAGAAGGTTGAGGGGGGGCAATTAGAGTTGGACTTGATGTAATACTCCATTTTCATAAACTCTAACGCTTACATGGTTATCTCGTTACTTCCTATAGAAATATTAAATGGGGTGTCGACTCTTAGACACATGAATAGCCTGGATGTTTGAATTCTAATCTCATGTCGGGTTATTCGATAGGTACTCAAGGAGTGATATAATATATACACATAACTATCCACCTAACTACATCATAGGTAGCATATAAACAAAACTAGTCCCAAGCTTCAAAGAAACGAACAGCCTGGTAAAAAGCCTCGTTCTTGGCAAAGGCCTGCTGCGGATCCGAAGTATTCGCACGAACCGCGAAGCCATGCGTCGTTCCGCTGTACAGAGCCGAAGAAAACGGCTTTCTAATTCTTGTGAGGATAGCATTCGTCTCTGCCTGTCTTGGTTGAGGGAATATATTATCGGCGGCTAAAGAAGAGTAAGCTTTCAATCAGTGTAAATATGTTGAGATAAGTCCTACCAGCGCCAGCAATGGAAATAGGCTTTGTGACAGCTTCAATCTCTTCGGTTTGCAACAAACTGGGATGCGCCGTGAAGCCAACATCTACTCCACCCTTCTTATCAAGCTCACGAAATACGTATCGTCCGCCGTAGCAATAACCAGTGGCTGCAACCTTGTTGACCTTAAGCTCTTGCCGAAGATATTTGATTGCCTTGGCGACGACAGGATCGGTCACACTTGGGGGGTACATGGCGAGGAACTCTGTCACATCGAAGCCTGGAGTTTCTTCACTCGGGGCAGGTGAACCTTTGAAGAGATCCGGTACGACGGTAATGTAGCCTTCTTTGGCAAAATTGTCGGCCAATCTAGACATAGCCAGTCAGTAAGGAAGCATCTTTTTCTTGCACAACATCCTTTCTTACTCTTTGTTTTCTTTGAGCTTGAGGCCATAAATATCTGTCAAGAATAGCACACCAGTCCTGCTCCCTGGTTTCTTGTAGCCTAACGATTTATGAGGTTTCGACACGTATAGGGTCACTGATATCAATTGATTAGAGATGTTCTGAATACAAACGCTGTGAAACAATGAGATATGCGGTACTAACATCCTTGGTACTTGATCTCCTGCCCCTTCAGACGAATGCTTGTAGCCTCCGCTGCTACCCCAACAGGGGCGACAGACGAGACAAGCGACAGTACAACAGCAATTGGGTTAAGAAACTTCATTTTCTCGGACTAATTGACAGACTGAAGGACGAAAGAAAGTGACGAAAAGCAGGAAGAGGGGCTTGATATAAAGTTTGCTGAGTTACCTGGACCAAGCGACCTGAGCCTACCCACGTAATCAACAAACAGGCTAAAAGAAAAAGTAAAAGTCTGCTTCGTCATAAATGCAACATGCCTTTGCTAACAAACTTGTTCCTGACCTGGAAGTATCGGAGCCATGCAAACCTTGCCTGATGGTATCAGAAACGAAAGTCACTCAAGGCATGAGGTACAAAATTAGTAAGTTAATTCCATAGTATTCAAACAGGACTCTTGGGCTGTGTATTTCTATGCCGTGACTCCTCGAGGCCAACTTTTCTGTCACCTGTTAGCTCCGCTACGACGCTGGAGCGGGGTCGATAGCGTCGGAGATTTATGCATTTATGCTTATTTGCGATAACTAACTGATGTGATAAGTAGGTATTTGTACTACTGTTGGACACAAACTATATACATAACAAAGTATCGTCATCCCAATCCATCACCTTAGCAAGCCTAAGTCTCAAGGCAAAGGGATGGACTGCTTGTGGTTAATAAACAGACCCTCAGGATCATATCGAGCCTTGATCTGCTTGAGACGCTCGTAGTTACCGCCGTACAGACGAGAGCTCCATTCCTCCTCAGTAAGCTCAGTATCAGCATAGTTGACGAAACCACGGAGCTTGGCACCGCTCTTGACAAGTGAGTCTTCGAAAGGCTTGATGGAAGCTCGCATGTAGCTGATACCATCACTAGGGTATGGACCAATAGCGTTGGCGTCCCAGCGAATCAGCCAGAGGTTCTTCCCGTGGGCGTAGGCAGTGTCGCTGTCCTTGATAGAGCGAGAGACGCCGCCCCAAAGATCCATGTAGCCGAACTTGGTCATATCAGTACGGTTAAAAGCCAGAGTGGTACCCTCGAAGAGGATCTGGGCTTGCTTGGCAGTAAGAGGGTGGTCGGTGGTGGTGGTCAGAGATTGAGTGTAGAAAGCTCGACCTCCAAGTGCTCCACCGTTGGGCTGGTTCATACCAGGTCCAGCAATAGCAACCTCGAGATCCCACCAGGGAAGAACGGTGCTCTTAACCGCAGTGTTGGAGCTGATAGCCTTGAGCTTCTTGACAAGAGGAGCCATGACGCTGTCAAATGAGGCGGGGTTGCCGTAAAAGTATCCAGTTCCGTCATAAGGAGGAGCCATAATGTTCCATCGGAAAGCCCACGTGTCAGGGCAGTCCTTGCTGAGAGAGTACTCTTGGATGGCGACGAGAGCCTTTGCGCCAGCCTCGGGGGCAAGGTCACCCATGGTCAGGGTGAAGTTGATAGCCTTGTCGTACTGGGGCTTGAAAGTCTTGGTCTTGGTAGATAGGATGATACCGAACGAGGCTCCAGCGCCTTGAGCTGCCCAGAAGAGGTCAGAGCCCTTCTTAGCGTTGACGATGGTTCCGTTGTACAGCATGTACTTGATCTCGACGAGGTTATCCATAGGAGTTCCAAGGTATCTCGAGCTGGTACCGAAGCCACATCCAATACTAGAGCCTGAAACGCCCACATGGGCGCCGCGGACGTGAGGGACATGACGACCAGCGGTATCCCAGAGATACTTTTGGACGGGGCCGACGTGGGTACCTCCACCAAAGGTCAGAAGGGTGGATTTTGTATCGTAGCTAACCTCGTCAAAGGCAGCCATATTGATGACCAAATTTCCAGGGTTTCCGAAGCCATAGCCCTGGAATGAGTGTGCAGGTCCAAGAGCATTGGCCTTGACCTTTGACTCGCGTGCGCACTTCAAGGCAGAGGCAACTTGGTCGCTATTCTCGGGGAACGCAATAGCCTCGGGGTCAGGCTTGATGCGCTTCTGGAACATGACTGTTTCTTGAGCCCATGAGCTATCGCTGTCAATGACATTGCGTACACCGGCTTCATCGAGACATTTTGAGATGACATCAGCCTTGTTCTGGGCCAGGGCACTAGGAGCCAAGGAGAGGAGAGCGACGGCGAGGCGTCGGAGTGAGCGTGGAGAGTCCATGTTCACTGATCAATGAGGATCGACGATGGAGAAGAAGAAAAGGTTGAAATGAGTGGAAGATTTAGGGTTCTTCTTATACTGGGTTTTGGTACATAGACCTTGGCTCTTGGCTCGGTAGGTGTAATCTAACCGACACTTTGGTTTTCACATTATGCAAAATGCACTACGCCTCATGTGTCTTACTCAACTGCTACTCTGACATCCATAAAAAGTATCACTCCTCTCACTTTGTTTATCTTAGAAATTGCCGCTTAAAGGCCCGATATCATGAACACGAGTCCCAATACGGCAATCTCCCCCAGGGGTATTTAATGCAGGTTCCAATTCAAGCCACACTCTATTTGACTTTACCTCAATTGCGTATCTACCGGCATTGAATTCCTTCACCTTTTCTTTCTTATTCCAGTGGAGAAACCACCGTTCCAAAGTAGCAAGGTCAGAATGAAACACTGAGTCTCCACCGCTACCAGGGTCGGGGTGTCTGGTTCCGGATCCTCGACCTTCTTGTTCTAGTTGACCTTCCGTTTCCTACGGATAAGGAAGGGATCATAGCTGTGACTGTCCATTTTTCGAGTGAGACAACTTCGTGTGCTTATCCGATTGATGGATTTAGCCTGTTGCTTAAAACGCGGATATTGCTGCTCGAAGGATGAAGCGAGACATTTAGTGCGGCGTGACACTTGGAAGGAATACAGCGTGATCGATTCGTGTAATAAAGGATTGTGGCAGATTCTCGAAGGATGACCTGCCTTTCTGTGGAAAAAAAGGCAGCATCAGAGATTTCGAGCTCACCTGCTTGTATGACAACCCCTGCATCTAAACGAGCTAGTTGAACAATCCTGGATCCTTCAAATAGCCTCAATTGCTACTCTGTACTCTGTACAGAGTACATTTGAGCCTTTTCCGTGATGCTACTATGAGATTGTACAACTTGCCGAAACTACCGACGGGGTACTTTGAGTGGTGCGCTAGCATGTCACGGTTCCCATCAATTAGGCGTACCCTTGACTTCAAGCCCCTGATCAACAAGGGAATAAGATTAATATATAATGGACCGAGTAAAGTAGCATGTTGCTGATCGATCAGCATACAAATAACACTGATATATAGTTATAGTGCCTTCACAACAGGCAGTCGAAAGTAAATAATATCCGAGGGTGAGAAAAAAAAACCTATGAGCCGCTTTCAACTAGCTATTGATAATACAAATGTCTGAGAAACAAAGAAAATAAATCTATGAGTCGCCAGTCTCTCTATCTAGAGACTGGGCCTTGCACATGTCCGTATAGACACCATTCTTGACCTGTAGCTCTTCATGCGTTCCAACCTCAGCCACCTTTCCACCAACGAGGACAAAGATGATGTCTGCATCTCGTATAGTTGACAGTCTGTGAGCAACCGCTATCACACTGCAGCGACTCTCCCTCCTTGTTTGCTCGAGAGCTTCTTGAACCAGCTTCTCAGAATGTGTGTCCAGTGCCGAGGTAGCCTCATCGAGTAGAAGTAGCTTGGGTTTACGGATAAGGGCTCGTGCAATGGCGATACGCTGACGCTGGCCACCAGAAAAGGCTGTGCCACGAGCACCACAGGGAGTGTTGAATCCTTCGGGCAGGGACGATACAAATTCAAGAATATTGGCTTGTCGGGCTGCTTCGTTGAGTCTTTCGTCAGTTGCGTCTGTGACATGGCCGTCCAGGCCCATCAAGATGTTTTCTCGCACAGATCCTTCGTAGAGAACAGGCTCTTGTTGGACAATGGACATCTGGGAGCGGAAAAGTTGAGGAGACAAATCCTTGATGTCTTGCTCGCCCACACAAATCTTACCAGTGGTTGGATCGTAGTATCGCTCCAACAGTGAGATCAGGGTTGACTTGCCGCAGCCACTGGGACCGACGACGGCGACAAACTGAGAAGGACTGATATTCATTGATAGGCCGTGGAGGACCTTTGTGCTTTGACTCTTGTACTTGAAGTGAACATCTCTCACAACGACAGGTTGATCAAAATCAGGGCCTTGGTCCTTGTTACCATCGGTCTCCCGAATAACGGGCTTCTCTTCCCGCAAGTTGAACAAGTAGTTGGCTGCGCCCTTGGCCATGGTGAGACTAGTCAAGTTTGCGAACAACTGGCCGGCAGCCTGCCCAGCGAATAGGACTCCCATAAAGATAAGGAAAAACTGTGAAGAACTGTACTCTTTCGAAGCCATAAGTTGCGAGCCGTACCAGAACCCAAGAGCCATGACAAGAAACTCGACCGATTGCGAGAATGCGTATGCAAGCATTGAAACAGAAAGTGACTTGATAGACTTCATGACAATGCTGGAAAGGGTTTCGGAATACTGAGCGATAAAGTCGGTCTCAGCGGTCAAAGATGCAACAGTTCGCAAAGATGAAACAGCCTCACTAGCAAGACTTGCGCTCTCCCGGAATCGCGCTTCGTTGCTCTCATGTAGTCTAGACTCGAGGCGGACCTTGAAGTATCCGGATCCCATAAGTAGAGGTAGTCCAGCAAAAACCATGACAAGGGCGAGCTTCCACCCATACGCAATTGCAAGAATTGAACTAGCAACGATGTTGACAATCATCACCACAATGACAAATATGTTGAGGCCAAGAAGCTCCTGGAGGTGCGTGGGAACTGAAGAAAGCGTGGACGCCAAGGCACCAGATGAGTTTTCGGGACGATCAAAGAACTCGATATCCAATCCAACCATGCGGGTAAACAGTTCAAGACGGTACTGGTATGAAATGGCTTGTGCAACGTAGTTGGCGATATAGCCAATAATACCATACGCAACCAGGTTTCCAAGCGCAATGACAAAGAACATGAGAGCGTAGAAGTTGACATCCGAAGCAGATGTCTCGACCGAGAAGGCGGTAATGATTCGCGAAAACAAAACAGCTTGGCCAGGCCACGTCGCCGCGGCTATACTGCAGCAAAGGGCAGACATGATGATGTAGGGGCGAAGAGCTTTCTGTTCTTTGACAACGAGGAATATGCTTGATAGGATAGATCGGTCTTTGGGCTTCAAGTCCTCGCTCTCGATGGCCAGGGACTTATGAGTCTGCACTGTCATAGTGCGACCCATAGCATCGTCTGTATCAAACACATCAGGGTCCTCCTTAACAATCAGGTCAGCCTGAGTCTCCTGTTCGACCACGGCAAGGTTCTGTGCACGGATAAGTCGAGCGTAATGCGAGTTGAGCGCAAGGAGCTCGTCATGGGTGCCCTGCTCGACGACCTGTCCAGAAGAGATGACCACGATATTGTCAGCGTCCTTGATAGTCGACAGTCTATGGGCAATAACAATCGTGGTTCGCTGCTGGGAGACACGTGATAGAGCCTTTTGCACGATACGTTCGGCGTTGGGATCAAGAGCACTGGTAGCTTCGTCAAGAAGGAGGATTTTGGGGTTAGAGACGACGCTACGAGCAATAGCGACTCTTTGTTTTTGACCGCCGCTCAGAGTGCCACCTCGTTCGCCAAGATAGGTGTCGTAGCCGTGCTCAAGATTCTGAATGAACTCATGAGAGTAGCTAGCCTCACACGCTTCTTGGACGAGTTTCCTCTGCTCCTCGATAGGAAGAGCCTTCTGGTTATCGGTGAAACCCTTTGAAACATTCTCAAAGACGGTACCTCTGAAAAGCACTGGCTCCTGGGCGAGTTAGTTGACTGAAGAGGCGGCGAACTAGCTGATTCATACCTGCTGAACAAGAGCCATCTGAGATCGAAACCACTTGACGTTCAGTGTTGAAACATCTACGCCATCGAGTAGTAGGCGGCCAGAGGCTGGAAGGTACCATCTCTCCAATAATCCAATGATCGTACTCTTGCCCGAGCCACTGGCACCAACGAAGGCCGTTGTCTTGCCGGCTGGGATATCCAAGCTGATATCCTTCAGCACCTGTGTGTCTGGTCGTGAAGGGTAAGAAAATGAAACACTCTCGGCCCGGATATGTCCATTGCATGTCTCAGGAACGTCTCCTTCGTTGGAAAGAGGATCGAGAAAAGAAGGCTTGTCGAAGATTTTGAAGAGCTCGGATGCTGCTGCTGCACCGTTGGCAAGAGCTGGGATCTGAGGGTACAGGAGACCAATGGAGGACGAAGCAAGAAGAACAGATAGAACCACGCTGCGAATCCACGATCAGTATTTCATAATCAATAACAGGAGATGGGAACTTACGTAAAGACAGTACCGACGGAGTCAATCTCACCGCTTCGATACATACGAAAGCCTTGCCAGAAGGCTAAGGCATTTCCAGAGTACATACAAAAGTATGTCGATGAGCTCAGAATGCCATAGATCAGTGACTTCTTTTTCCCAGTGGTATGAGCTTCCTTGAGATAATTGTCATATCGCTCGGTCATCCTGCCTTGTGCCCAGAATGCGTGGACAGTTCGAATAGAGGCCATGACTTCCTGTGCAAAGACGTTGGCTTGCGAGTAAGTACCCGTGACCTTTGCTTCTATGGGAGCATCCAACGTCATGCCAACGCCCATGATGATGAAGAAAAGGGGCACAACGGTGAGAGTGATGAGAGCCAGCTTCCATTGAACTGCAATGGCTACCACGAAGGCCGATACAAACATGGCGAGTCCCTGAACTAGAAGTGATAACTTCTCGGCGATGCCTTGGTTGATGCGCGTCACATTGGTGGTCATCTGTGTCGCTGGAGATCCAACATTGGCGGTATCGAAATACCATATCTCGGTCCGTAGAAGCTTTTCGAGGAATCGCTGTCGAAGCACGCGTGTTGTTCGAATGCCTGATATTGTGATAGTTGTGGTGGCTACATAGGCGAGAACGAATTTGCCCACGAAAAGGTAGATGAACCATAGCACAAACGAGTTGACCTCGGATTTGAAGTCGTCTGGGTCGACAGAGCCTCCTGCGAAGTCTGCGAAACGGCCTGTGAACTCTCCGAATACAATGGTCATCAAAGGCATGGCTGCTCCACTCGCGATGGAACAAATAAGGGAGATGACGTTTAAAACCCAATCGAGACGGTCGGCGAACTGGAAGGCGCGCTATTGCAAGTTAGTTATGTTAAAGGATATCAGTGAACGGAATTTGTACCCATAAATCACCCAGTTGTGCTTGCCTTTCGCCCTCGTCTTGTTTTGTCATTGTTGTTGTTGTCGTTGAATCCTCGACCGAAGCCTTTGTCTTCTCGGTTTCTGAATCCATCCTTGATGGATATTTGTGAGGGTTGTTGTTATTAGGTACCTACTAGGTAGGTGGAGGAAAGAGTGTAAAGAAAAGAAAAACGCTAGAAGCTTGGGAGGCAAGAAAGCTAAAGATAGAGATTGTTTATTCCAGGATCCAAATCATGGTGGCACCATCGGATACTTAAAACTCCTTGAATCCTTCAATGGACCAGGCATAGGTTGAGCATCCCTCAAAGGTATGTAATTAAGATGGCTCATGCTGACTACCTTTGAGGATCCCTAGAGATCATCAGTCAGAGGCCCCCCTTGCACCCCTGTCCCATGCTCCTTCTTTATTATTATGGAACCATGGGACGCAGGATGTCCAATCGATTCAATCACCGCTAACCTTGATAGGAAATTTCACAACGCTCGGGACTACGGGGCCCGCGGTTCCGTGGCAGCGCGGAGGAAGCAAGTAATCATAAGCTTAACTTGTTCTCTTCTTGTCATTCTCCGAAAGCCCGCCTGTCCGTCAGCCCGTCAACCCATGAAAGAGACATTAACACACACGCCAGGTTTACCATCTCTAACACGTCATGTCTGGTGAGGAGACTATCCTAGCAAGGCGAGCTCGTCTTTCCCAGGTTCCACGAGCGGTGCGTACTATACCATATTTAGAGTTCCCTAGCACCAGTTGCGGGACTGCAGCATAGTGCGTACACTAACTACCTAAACATAGTGTGAAGCCTGCAAAGTCAGAAAGGTTGTTGAGTTGATATTGATATCATTCCATTAGCGGATCTAACTGAACCTGCTCAGATCCGATGTGACAGATCTCAACCCTGTGGCAATTGCAGGGCTGCTGGTATTGCTTGCCAACAAGCCCATTCCGTACAGCAGCCAGACCAGCGTCCCAGACAAGATAACAGGATATCACACTTGTGAGTATTTTACTCATTCTTCCTTTGTGTTACTAAGAACGATCAAAGAGAAGAATATGTGGCTTCTCTTGAAGCTCGATTGGCCAAGGTTGAGGTTCGATTAGACAAACAGCCTGCAGGGTCATCCACATCAGCTCCTGCGTCTACAAATGCTCCTACCTCCACACCTGCGCTTTCAAAGCAGGATGCTTCAGTCTCTCCGGCTGTCTCTTCTGAACCAAGCGTTTATGACGTCGCTCAAACTTCAGTTGGCAACTTATACGAGGGAAGCTCATCCTTTATATCCCAATTTCAGCAGGCTAGCGAAGAGATTAAACGGTCAGCAGCTGCGAAGACACCCGAGGGACAGCAAAGTATTAGCGAGTCTTTCAACCAGCTAAACTCAATACTCCATGATGCAGGCAGCAAAAGACCGCCTTCTCATGTTTCAATGCGATCTATACCGGATATTACGCCTTTACCAGCTTCAATTGTTCTCAAGATTATACGGACAATCAAAGGTAAGGGCACGCCACCGTCCTATAACGCAATCGCTGTGGAGTCTGATGATACCTACAGTTAATCCAACCCGGTTCCATCCCGGCCAAGCAATGACTGACATAAAGTTGATTGAACATTTCTGTCAAAGGGTTTATTTTCCCACAGAGCCAGTTACTCTTGGTCATATCACAAGCGTCAATGGAATCATGCGCCTTCTCCTCAGGGAGTTGATCATCACCGAAGACCCTTTAAGTAAAGAGCATGACTTGGAAGCATTGAAAATTCAGGCCGAACGGAACTTTCACCTGGGTCTTGAGACCTTTGAGACTATGACAGTACCAAGCTTTGAAAACGTTATTGCCATAACAACTGCTGTAAGTTTGATATATCTCCATCTGTGTCGGCATTACTTATGTAGTCGTCTAGGTCCTCAAAATCCAGAATGAAAGTAAACCAGTTCTCGCTCGCACTCTTGTCAACGCGGGACTCAGCCATTGCCAAATGTTGGGTTACCATCGAGAGATTACCTATCAAAAAGATCAAAGCGGCTTTGCTGAAAATAAACGACGTCTCTTCTGGACCCTATACGTCTGTGACAAGACGAATTCTATCCATCTCGGAAACGCCTCCAGAATGCAGGATTTCGAGGTTGATGCACAATACCCTTCTATTCCAGATGATGTAGCTGAAAAGCCATGGATGGAGCTTTTCCATCTCGTGATCAGGTTGGCCAAGATCCAAGGGCTGATTTTTGACAAGCTGTACTCTGTGGCTGGATTACAAGCACCAGCTATGGAGCGTCGGCAATGGATTGACACTCTTGTTGTAGATGCTCATCAATGGCGACACGACCTTGATCAAGTAATGTGCCTCTAAGCTAATTATTGAGTATTTACTAATATATACATAGCTCGATGGTAGTCAGGTTCGCTTCATAAAGCTACTTGAGCTATCAATGGTGCACTGGGACATCATGTATTATTCGACCCTCACCACTCTCCTTAGAGCACCAGCTATGCCGGGTGTCAGCACAGACATGACTTCACAATGTTTCCAGGCCGCTAGACTCGCTTTAGAGAGCCATCTTCGCGCATTCTCCGGCTACGACGGAGTGAAATTGTTTACAAAGGCAGACTACATCGACTGGTGAGTAAAACTTTGATCACTGTTGTTCATCAGCTTACATTGGTCAGGGCTCTTCACAATTCATCCTTCACTCCATTCGTGGTAATCTTCCTCCACTCCATCGCAGCATCTAGTCTTGAAGACGTCAACCTTCTGGAACAAGTTGTCAACACTTTCCGACACGCACGGGAAATCCATGCCGGCGCCGAGAGGTTGTACCAGATCTGTGCTACCTTTGCCAGACTAGCTCGACGTATGGTGGAGTCACGGAACACATCAGTGGGCATGTACGATCAAAACACCGACTCACTCCAAGTAGCGGGTGTGTCTGAAACCGTGCCGCTGATTTGGCCTGAAGCGTTTGCACAGCCAACTGGACATGGACAGCAGGCTACGGCTGATGCTGATGTTGATGCCATTTTGAACGATGACATGACGTCGATCCTGGCTGATTGGATTAATGGTCAACCTCCTGCTACAGAAATGTTTGCTATGGATTTTGGGGAGTAAATGGATGCGTTGGATTTGGATCATTTGATTACAGATATATGCTACACAAAAGTACCATGATTGTTAATATAACCTGCATTTTTAGGAAACGTTGCAAGTCAGGCAACAAGATAAATGTCTGACCACAAAGCCTAGGCAGTCAGTCACCTTGGACCATACACCAGAAGCAATTCTAGAGAGATAATGATAGACACAAGAATTCTGTTGCCTCCAACTTGTTTTCCGACAAATTCTTTTAGTATCACCAACTTCTATCATGGGACGCGTCAGGCGTTCGGGGTTGCCTTGAACATAGCAGTATCTTATGTATCTGCCTGGCCAGGCAGAAGAGTTATCTGGAAATGGATTATTGCGAATAACAGAATCAAACCAAAAGTATGTCGTCTGATTCAACATACAAGCCTAAGTATTTAACACGAACATCATTGCTTGTAGAACTTGATCTTCAAATTTGCCCTCAGACTCTAGATTATCTTCTACACTAAACCAATCCGCCGATAATCCTAGATCCTTCATTAGAATGGCGGTATGTCTTTACAAGCCAAGCTCTTAACTCGGTTGTCTTTCTAATCTTATCACTACCAGTCCGCTTCAGGGTACATCTTGTCCCCGCCCCTAAAGTCTCCCAGAGTCTACAATACTTACCTATACTGGAATAGTGTCTCGATTGATCAAGAATGCATCACAGCAGCCAACACCCTTCGCTTCTCCAAAGGCCCCGATAAAATCAAGTTCATCCTTTTTAAAATCACCGACAATGTACAAAGTGTTATGGTTGAAGAAACCAGCTCCGAGACAGAATACGAAATCTTTCGTCAGAAACTCCTTTCAGGTGTTGACAAAACAGGAAAACCCGCACCACGATACGCAGTTTACGATGTGGACTATGATCTTGGGGAGGATGGGAAGAGGCAAATCCAACCTTGCGACGCAATGATTGTTTTCTAATGGTTGGACTTTTAGGACCAAAACGATATTCATTTCTTGGGTGCCTCAGAACTCGCCTATCAAGGTACTAATTCACTTATAGATTTCCTCAATTGAAGGTTTCTTAGTCTAATGGTTTTTAGCTTCGCATGCTTTACGCCAGTACCATGGAGTATCTGAAAAAGGCAGTTAATATCGGCACTTTTATCCATGCTGATGATCAAGAAGATATTGAATGGGAAGAGTTGGTCAAGACTGCAAGTGGTGGCAAGGCAAAGTCGTAGCAGCAGGGGTGATCCCTATCATGTGCTCTACAAGCCTCGACCAGGGAGGGACCCTAGTCATCAACTGTAACCTCGGGACATCAATTAGATAATTGTTAGTGCAATGGAATAACTTTTGGTTCCTTGAAACAAGATCTAGATGCATATTTCTATGGATCTGGAACAATCAAGCTTTTCTTCCCCGATCATCTTGATCTTTCTGGTTGCATTAACTTGTACAGGCTTAAATCCCGAGCCGATGCTAGTGATGCACCATGTGCTACAACGATGACGTTGATCCCCCCAAACGTGAAGTCTTTTAGTGGATTGGATTTGTCCATTTCACTCACACTCGCCACGTCCAATGCCAAATAAGTGTGGCTGGAAAACCTGGAATCTCTCCATCTCGTCCTACAACCGACAACGTCATCCTTCTTACAAATTGATGTAAACTTTATTTGTTTGTTTATATTATTACTCAAGTCTATCCTTAGCAGAAGCCTTTACACACAGCCACCTACAAAACACCTCAGCAAAGATGCCTCATACATTATTACTCTGTTTTATCCATGGGTTCAAGGTATGCTGCATACACACTGATCAGAACAAAACTAACGAATCGCTTTAGGGTACCGATAATACCTTTCAGGAATTCCCATATGTGAGTACCCATCTTCCACAGACGCAACAAATTTGATTCAAACTAATCCTTGGTAGGACCTCAAAAAAGCAGTCGGCAAAGAATTACCAGACTGTAAAGTCGAGTCCGTTGTCTATCCCCAATATGAGACATCTGGAGAACTTGCTCAGGCCTCGGAGGGCTTTCTCGGATGGTAAGTCATCGCACCACATAAATGAATGGCTTCAAACCTGTTAACAATCATCACAGGCTCAAGGAACGAGTCATGGACATTCGAAAGAAAAAGTCCGAAAAGCCATGGCCTCCTCATGACAGAGATGTCGGTGTGGTCCTCGTTGCCCACAGCATGGGGGGCTTCGTAGCAGCAGACTCCCTCTTCCTAGCTATAAACGAAAGAGCCAACAACGGTGACGAAAAGGATCTCCTGTTCCCTCTAATTCAAGGTATTCTCACATTCGACACTCCCTACAATGGCCTTGCCCGCTCCATGTTCGTCTATGGTGCTTTTTCAAACTATCAGAAAGTCAATAGTGTCTTCAACGTCATGACAGCTATATCGGCCGCCGCACCTGCCAGTCTTGCTCGTCTAAGTGCTCGACGAGCTGCTACTACCGCTGTCGGTACTACTACACGAGGGCCCCAGTGGAAGACATGGCAGTTGGTAGCCGTCAAGACAGGCACAGTTGGCGCCATCGCAGCCGGCGGCGTGGCAGCTTACATGAATCGAGAGCTCATCATGCAAGGAATGAAGAGCGTCAAGAACATCAACAAAGAGTCCGTCGCTGAAGGATATCGTCAAAGCATGGATGCTCTTGGTCAAGGTCTGGCTTACATCAACCGCGGCAACGTCGGAAAATCTTTTGCTTGGCTCTCAGATCACGTCACCTTTGTTGGTGCACTTCTTAGACAGAAGGAGCTCAACCGCCGATTGGAACGCATTGGATCACTCAAGGGTGTTGGCATGCACGACTTTTACTGTTCTCTCGGTGAAAACGGCTACTGGAGCGGTGGCTACTTTGTCCCTGAGCGAACCTTCTGCGCTATCCCGGAAGAAAGTCACTCGGCGCATCCTATCTTTGAGAGATGCGTCATGCCCAAAGCCGACGATGAGGTTGAAGCGCATATGAACATGTTTAGGCCCGAGAAGCACCGCGGATACGAGGCGATGACGGACAGATCAGCTGAGCTGGTCAAAGAGTGGTTCTTGAGCGAAGAAAACGTTGTCGATGATCCCAAATTCCGAGAAACGCCGCCTGAAGAAACAGAAGAGACTGAAAAGGCCAAAGAGATTCTAGAGAAGGATCCAGGCGCAGAAGAGAATGAAAAGGCCCAAGGTGCTGACAAGGACAAAGACGACGAGTTTCCCGACGAGTCACCCCTCGATATCGCCAACGCTGCATCGCTTGTGCCGCTCCCCGACGATAAAGGAGACGACATAATCGGCGACGCAAACATTGAGGGCGCCGATACCGTCGAGAAGCGAAACTACCTCAACTATCTCTTCGGCGTGGCCCAATCGGCAGGTACAGATGCCAAGGGCTGGTTGCCAAACAGGATTCCACAAATGCCAAACCTTCCCAGCATGCCGAACATGCCAAATATGCCCAAGGTTCCCAGCTCTGTATCCTCATTGGGCAATGTATCTATGCCTAGCATGAGGATCTGGGGTAAGAAGGATGGGGATGCACAAGGAGAGGATGAGAAGCAGGACAAGGACAACACCCAAGAGAAGAAGGATCATGCCGTGGAAAACGAAGAGAAAGGTGAGTCTAAGGAAACAACTGATGATAAAGGAGAGGCTGCCCAAAAGGTCGAGATGGAAGGTGAAAAGAAATCATGTTAGATGGAACCCCAGAGTTGCTAGTTTCTTTTATGCTGTCTTCCTACGTTTTACTGTTCCAGATTAATAGCCCTTACACACCTCTAAGTGCCGAGATATCACCTACTTTGCTTCGAGCTGAAAAATGAATGTAATTATGCAACACATCCATCTTGATTCTAGATGACGCTCTTATTCACCGTCCATCCGGGCTGCTATCCATTCATTGTCCATTTTCTATTTCAGTTGAAACAAGTTCACCAAGATTCATTCCTAACAGTCAATCACAATCCTCCCCTTCCCACGACTAACACAACTCAGCATCGACTCCTTCTTCTGCTCCTCATTCAAAGCCACACCCTTATGTTCCACCTCTCCCTTGCAAACATCCACCATACACGTCCCGCAATTTCCTACCAAGCACGAAGACTCAATCTCCAACCCAGCGTCTGAGAGTACCTGAAGAAGAGACTTTTCACGAGACACTTGAATAGCCTGGCCCGTGGACTTGATTTCAACTTCAAAGGGCTCTCCTGTTCCCGATGTCGCATCGCCGAATTCTTCAAAGTGTACATTGGTTTCAGGATAGTTGAGAGTCGTGGTTATTGTTCGACAGGCATTCATCAAAGATTCCGGGCCACAGCAGTAAACAACTGGTGTAGTCTTGTTCTCATCTTCAGGTTTGGGTATGATCTGACTGAGATTGAGTCGTTCGGCGTGGTCTTTGGCATAGATAGTCGTCCCGACCATTGGTAGGCGTTCCACATAAGCTACATCTTTGTAGCTTCGCACAGCATAATGTACCTGTACATCTGCCCTTTCACTTGCTAGCTTCTCAATCTCGGTAAGGAATGCTGTCACTCCTATACCACCAATAATGAAGATATGTTTGGCCGCGTGGGGAGCTGAGCTTTTGTCCTGCTGGGTTGTCGAGGCGTTGCGTCCTGGGGCGACCTTGATAACGTCGCCAACGTTCAGGTTATCATGCAGATAGACAGACCCGCCTCGTGAGTTGTCATCTCGAGACACACCCAGCTCGAAGCAGTTCGTGGTGCCAGATACGACAGAGTACGCACGAGACAAACTCCCATCGGGTCCGAATCGAAGTCTCACAAAAGGAAACTGTCCAAGTACTGAATCCTCAGCTTTCATATCGTCACCTTCGACTTCAAAGACGAAAGACTTGACTCTCGGGGTGAGGTCCACTTTGGAGACCAGCTTGTAAGGTCGCCAGACCACAGGGATCTGATCACCGTCTAGACGGCCACTCATGTCTTCCGCACCGTGTTCGAGGCGTTTGCGGAAGATGTTCAACATCTCTTCAGATAGCGCGGGTAGGCTGGTCAGCTCTCGAAACGCCTCGTAGTTATCCTTTTCGTGGTATAGATACTTCTGGACACGAGCAAGAGGCCAGGTTGGATGAATCCGTTCGACAAGTTCCATCTCTTCACCCTGCTCTATAAAGCCGGTTTTGATGACACGATAATACCACCCCATACGACCAGTTGACTGCGCCATAGCTGAGGCTTTCTTGTGTTGAAAGCGATGGTTCAGCTTGTAGCACGGCTGGCGAGGAGATGTTACCTGGATCATGACAGAATCCTTTCCTATGCGATAAACATCACCGATACAGACGTTCTCCTCCGACATGTGCATCGTCGAAATGTTCTCTCCAAAGCCACCAACCTTGAAGAGATCCTGGCGACCAGGGAGTTCGGCGTTCCACACATCATAGTGAGCAGCACAGTACTGATGAAGGGCTTTTTCAGGGCCGCCATGATGGATGTAGTCATGCTCGTCGCCGACAAGACCAAGAGGGGTGACTTCCCATCTTCCTTGACGATCACGCTTGTTAATGGCGCTGCGGATGTTTACTCCGCCCATGGGGCGGACTTTGCCTGTTCGCAAGCTGAGAAGGATATCTGTGGGGGGAAGAGGGGCAGGACCTACAGCGGAGCTTTCAGACTTGGTAGACATCTTGGAAATTGTTGTTATCGGTATTTGGTATTGAGACGATCGTGGTTGTCGAGGTTGAAGTTGGAGTGAGTGAAATGAGGAGTCTTTTGTTGGATTCGACTAGGCATCCTACACTTAACCCAATCCAGCAAGTCACTCAAAAGTTCCTTGTCGTTATCAGCAATAGCAGTGGAGACTAACTGGATAACTGGAGTTACATGCTCACTCGATTACAATTCTCTCATCTTCTCTCCCAACCCCAAACATGCCCAGTATCTCGCGTCTTCCCTCTATCACCTGCTTCGCCTCTTCAAAGCATTGAGCAGACTCAATCACAAAGGATAGCAACCTTGTGCAACGCATCCATCTATCTTCCAGTAACCTCGTAAGCTCCTGCTTGTTCTTATAAGCACCCAGCCATGACTCAGGTAACTCGAAGATGTCGTCGACTGTTCGGGGAAACATGTTTGCCTCTTCCTTAAGAGCAACAGAGATTAATCCACTGAATCGTTTGAAAAGAAGCCCCCATGCTGCTTTCCAGCTACTTATCTCAGCCTCAACTTTACCCGGCTTTTTCTTTCTTTTGTCCGTTTGCTTGTCAGAATGGCCAGTAGTTGCAAACGTGTTCGGGACGGCGTTGCAATAGTTCAAGTCGTCCTGGGCTGTTTTCAAATCCAGATTGACCAACTTTGTAAACGTTTGCACGTCCCAAAAGTTTTGAAGATCCAAAAGTTCTGTGAAGAAGTCATCCACCAGTGATGACTCGTGCCTGCTGGCCCAATTTGGATCTTCCTCGAGTTGAAGCCTCCATGTAGTAAGTTCATCTTCCGAAACAGAAGGTGACTCGATCTCAGTCACGATTGCGTATCTAACATATAGATTCGTGGCGTTCTCGCGCTCCTTCATCAGGAACGAATCAGTCGAGTTGCATGTGGCCAACCCTTCTTCCCTTGGCAACATCAGATATCTCCACTGGTAAAGGAATGTAATGATATCCAGGGTCAAGGGGTATGTCGCTTCCAGGATACACGCCCTGTCGTGTTCGGTGTGTTTACTGTATATATGTTGTTTACCTATCGTGTATACAATGGCGGCCGTGCATGGGTACACGAGTTTATATGTAGTAACGTTCCTATCTCGAATGTGTTTGTCGCATACGAAGAATGTTCTGCAACCCAATATTCTTACCAAAGCCAGATAATCACTGGGTCCTAGAACACGTTGTGGAGTGCTTCGAAATGTCGACATTGGACCACTAACGGCAAGTGTTACCTCACCTTGTCGGATCACTCTGTAGTGGACTTCTCTGTGGACCTCATCAACTGTGTTGTTGTTGTTGTTGTTCGATAGTTTGATGAAATCAGAGCGTTTCAACTCTGCGATCTCGTATCCTGATGTTACGAGGCAACCTGTTTCTGCGTCAACGGCTTTGTAGTATTTCTCTAGGCCTGAGCCTATTTCAATTTCATATGTTGAAAGTGGAAAGGTTTTTCGGATAGATTTTGCTGAGCGATTCCAAAGAGGTTGTGGTAACGGCCAGGTAGGCAGAGACAGGGCAGGGATTCTTGCTGAAGCTTCGTTCACACCAGTTTTTATATCGCCTAATCGCTGAGATATATCGGCTGCCACGTATGGTATTTGTTGTAAGTCCCACATAGGAACCCAGCTGGGGATACCATAGGTGTTACGTTGTTCTATGTTGGTAAATGATTCCGAGAGCTCCAGTATATCATTCCGTCCTTTCTTGTGGATAAGATATGCGGCAGTTCCAATGTATACTTCACGAACCCTGAGATTGTAGTCGGCTGCCAGAATGGATGCATCTTCAGCATCGACTAGTCCAAGTAGACCAAAGATTTTGTCTCTCAAGTCGCTCATCTGACATAGCGCAGTTGCGGCAAGCACTTGAACAAGCTCGCTTTTCACATGCGGCCCTATTCTGCCGATGTGATTCATCCACCACGGAATATCCACACGATGTGTCTGAGCCTTGATAAGCATGTCCTGTGTAATTGGAGTTGACTGGTCTCCGCAGTGCAAAATGACATTCCGAGCGAGTAAGATCTCTTGGACAACCCACAATCGGGAAAAGAATGGTCGTTGGAAGAAAGGGCACAGGGTTGCCGATGCGTGGTCTTTGAATTCTCTCCCCGGTGACCTAGCTGATTCCGTAATACTTTGGAGAAGAGACACAGCCTTGGTTCCTTTCCGACAGT
The DNA here is from genome assembly GCA_014898975.1 of Fusarium nodosum. Taxonomy (NCBI): domain Eukaryota; kingdom Fungi; phylum Ascomycota; class Sordariomycetes; order Hypocreales; family Nectriaceae; genus Fusarium; species Fusarium nodosum. The sequence continues at coordinate 164,475 of JAAVUE010000016.1, forward strand.
TACCGTATTCATCCTCTCCAACGTAGGCGTGAACTACGTTTGCTCTGGAAAAGACATCATCCATCATAGCGACTTGATACGATCTTTCCTCGAGATCAGACTGATTGATGCAAACTGAGTCAACCCAGATGAAGACTGATCCAAGCTCTTGTCGCAGGTGACGAAGGGCCTGATGGCAGCTGGATGTGATTGGAAGAGCTCTGTTACCACGGCCAATGAATATTCGCTGGCATAAGGAAGAATCGTTGCTGGCGTCAGCCCAAGTGTATGAAAGGGCTTCATAAACAGGCGGCTTGTCTACGTCCACTACTAGCAATCGGCCTTCGAGTGCCTTTTCTCGAGGTGCGGGTAAAAGCTCCAGGATCCTGATATGCGATAGTTGAGTCAATTCGGGATATACCACTTGTTGGATCTATCTTGGCTTGTAAGATCTCAGTGCAATCCACAAGATTGGAAACTCACCTCTCGCCCGTAAGCATCGCTCACTGTGGCCGCTTGGTGAGTGACGCCTGAACACACCATACCCTGACTGGCTTGCACTTGCTGTAAAACTCTTCCCATATCCTCGCTAGGTGCGTCTGTCAGGTAACCGACACATGATGGCCACGATAAGGGTCGAAGAACTTCTTTGGGATGTGTTTCTTCATGTTGTGCAGAGGAAATGACTGTCTCAGCAGATTCCTCGATAGAAAACTCGAGAGGGCCAATTGTGCCGCAAGCTTGGCAGGTCCAGAGTTTGTCGTCGAATGGAATTGGATCTATTCGACGGCACTCAGGGTCATGCCAATCCATCGCGAACAGACGAGAATTAACGGTGAGGCAGCAAGGCAAGCTAAGAAAGTGGGTGGGGTGAGGGGCCAACATTTATATGTGCAGTAGTCAGCCAAACTCATCCAACGAGACTAATGGGGCTGTGCATTGCGAGGCAGACTTTACGACAAACAATTACATTTCATCCAGACTTTGCTTTCTTTCTATTCCATATTCACTTTTCTCCGGCCAAGTAGTGATTTATTTTTACAAGGATGTTGAATACAGCAGTGTTGTTGTATAAGTCATGCGACTACAGCATCACCACGACGCTGTGGGAATTACTTCATATGTCCTGGATGGAATATGGAACGCATCCATATTATCGCATCCATATTACCCCAGGGGTATCTTAATATAGAACTGCTCGCTATTATGTCCGACCTCTCATCGTTTTCAAATTACAAATTCCCGATACCCATCCGACATGCCCTCAGAACAACTCGATAATGCCAACACAACATTGAAAGATATTGAGGGAATCTCGTCAATTATCTAGAGATAAGTTCCTCGATAGCTTCCTATTAACCAATCCGACAGATTCCCATCTTCCAATAATTTCTTCATTCATCCACACACATTCGGTACGGCCAGTTGCCTTCCACATCGACTCTGGAAAGCAGTGCTGCATTCCCGGCGAGCGGCTGTTCACAGTAGAAATTATCCGTTCACGCACTATTATCCCATGCCTGAATTCGATACTCCAGTTCGCCATCGCTGCACTGCTGAAAATTCCATCATTTCGCAATGATTTGGGTAGACCCCTTACTTTCATGTCTCCTCCGCTCTGTCTCTTCCGTAGTGGCGCAGGTAGAACAGACGACACTCTGGGTGTATGAAGTTGTAGCTACTCCATAGCACCGACCGACGTAATAGTTGTTGTCTCGGCTGTCAAAGGGCTGACGAGATCTTAGACCACAGCTTTCGATGGGGTCTTGGATGGCGTTGACGTGGCCGCAGCGGCTGCATTCTTCCCGTGTCTCTATTTGCGTGCACATGGTGGATTTGTTTTGAGAGTTATATGTGCCAAGTTATGTGTCGATGCGTAGATGTTTGGAAGAGGTTTGCTAAGCGAAAGGCGTAGATCATGGACAAGGTTCTTGATAAAGCAGACTTGGAGGGTCATGTACCCGGGATATATAGCATGTCAGCTGGTTCGCAACTTGATTCATTCTGCCTAGACGAGGCAGACGAAATTTCCCAGATCGAGCGGTGTGATTTGTTTATTGGAAAGCATGGTTACACAGACACTTCTGATAAATGATACTCCTGACCACGTATGATTATCGAGTAGCATCAGAAGGATATTGGCCGTGACTTGTCTCCCTCTAATCACTCAGGATCTCCCTCTTGGCTTATCTACAGGGTTTCAACGCGTATACCCAAGTGCACATCACTTCGTTGTTACAACATATCCGACCGATCCTTGACCTTTCGAAACGATATGGAAGTTTTGATATTGCTGGCAGATTACACTTTCCGCCCGGGTTTCACAAAGGCGCCCTCGAGTATACGAGTACGAAGAACAATATCCGTGCTTTTCCCAAGGTATTTCCAAAAACGCTATTCCGCAGATGAAGCACGCCACTTGACAATCAACAAACACTCTCCTGCTCGTGTCCGTTAGCAGCCATCCTCTCAGCCCAGTCTCCTTATTGCCGCAGTAATAGCCTCTGTAGAGTTCCATATGATGTAGGTATCCTTGAATATTGCCCAATTAGGTTGCCAGTTGGTTTCTATCTTGGTAAATTGCGCAGATTCCAGCCCATTTCTGGACCTCATGCTGAGCAATAATGTACTGATGATCCGGGTCTCAGATGCCGTCTTGGATAGAAAGAGATGTGCCAGGATATACCTCTTGGACTTCCATCGAGAATCTTCAATGAAAACCAGGCTGTGTTGATATCTAACTAGTACGGTCGTATTAGCAGACTTTTATGACCGGATGGGATCAGATCAGAAAGCAGATCATTCGCTTCTTGATTTTGTCTGCGCAACGAATCAGCCAGTCGCATCAAGCCTATCACTAGAAGTAAATTACTTCCCTTCCACATAAAATGAAACACAAATCTGAGTCTACCTCCAGAACCATCACCGTCTAGTCCGAAGTCAAAGCTGTCTAAAGCATTTCCAAGCCATCTCTCCTTGTGAGCCCTCTTTGATAGTACGTCTTCACAAGCGTCCGGGGAGACAATGAGTTTTAGCGCATCCTTATCGGCCCTCGGAAGCCCAAAGTCATCTTGTTTGGGTTCGGTGGTTTGACTTTTGGCGCTCACGTTAAAAGAAACGCGGTGGCTGTGGCCTACAGGCTGAGTTTATAATTGGAAAAGTTACAAGGGTTCCATGGGTGTATTAGGTACTGATACCAGGTCTATCGACACTGCTTCAGGCAGTTCTCATGACTACTAGAACCGGTTGAAGAACTAGCTGAGCTTGCAGCACGAATCAATCAGCTAATGTGTACAAATGTCGACTAGATATTGAATAGAACATTAAGAAATGTGAAAGGGCATCAACTTCTGAAATGAGTAATGCTGGCGGCTTCTGTCGCTTTGCGCCGCGTCACAAGGTTAGGTAGTTTCAATCACACCCACGAGTCACAAGGCATATTTTTCGGCTGAGTCGGACACGCATAGTAAGTATGTGCCGCAAGATTTAACAGACTGATCAGGAAATGCGCTGTCAAAAAGAGTCAGCCAGATGTGATCTCGAACTGCGGAACATTCGGCTAAGAGGGTCACTGGATGTAGAAACCTGCAGTTAGTCACACAGATAAAAAAGGATGAAACGGAGAAACTCACTAATAAGTAGGAAACTATGTACCTGGAAGAATGAAAAAGACATTAGAAGCCAATTAAGTTAGAGTTGTTGGGGTTAATAAAAAAAATAACGTGGCAAAACATAGATATTGAAGAATGCGGTGAGGGCAGAGCAAGACTTGCATGAAAAACTTATTAATGGATTGTGGTCTGGCCATAACAAGCAAATATCTAGACACTTACAAAAAAGGACTAAGTTGCGATTGACGATCTCTTTTGACTTGGATACGCCGTCGGATACTGTATGCAGATCTGCCCGAGGAATGGGGAAATGCAAACAATGGGGTTAAATCCGAACAACATGACGTTCGTTTCAAGACGTGGCTGAAAATGTTGCATTTTGACAGCGCAGTCCAGCTGTGGGTTTACCCTGAACCTTGGTAATGGCACCCGAAATAGGTACCTACCCAGAAGGAAGGGTCTCGGATCCATGCGTCTGTTGGGATTAAAACAGCCATTCACAATGTTGAAAGATGGAATATTCAGCCACCAAGCAAATATGTATTCAACAAATGCGTCAGTCAAATCAAAAGGCTGACGACTTGACAGTCACTACTCGACAAGTTCTGCGTGATGTGAATTGGAATGTGTCTGTAGTGGTTGTGCTTGTACTGCTGCGTTGTCAAGAATGGCGATGACGATGATGCTGATCTTGTCGTGATGGTGTGTGGATGGCGACAATTGCGTCACAATAAATAATCCGACAGTGGTTACCTTGGTAGATACTAGTACTTACATTTTCGGACTTCCAACAGGTCCATACTCTGCCGATGTAGCTACATTGATGTCGTGAAATAGCAGAGGTTAAAGCTGAATATCAAGACAACTCATGAAATACCATCCACGACATGCATGAAAGTTTCCGTCTGGTTCATCTCAACAGGCCCAGACCCGAGAACAGGAAAAAGAAATACGCTGGTCTAAGTTTAGCCTTGATACTTTACGGGTACCTAGGTTGGAACTCTTTAGCCATCCGCTGAGCCCGATAGAAACCCCTGAACAAGAGGCACAGCACTGACCTCCCCATAAGTGAACAAATACTCTAACAGTCAAAGCCCGACATCATCCAGACCTGGTTCTTCACCTAGCGTATGATTTATTCATGCGACAGATTCAGATCCAAATGTGAGGTGAAGCATCGGCTATTGACGTTACAGATTGCGATGGACGATGGGTTAATTTCCCCCTGTCTACACTTGGGCTGGGCTGAAATTTTTAGTGCCTTCCTCCTAGCTTGCTCACCAAGTGGGTATCTCAGATGTACCTGCCCCCCCGTAACTCCCGTCCCGCTCGTCTACCTCTAGTCTGGGTGAACCCTTCCCCTTCTAAAACTTGGCCCCTTCCCTTCCCCGATTGTTTTACCACCGCTGCCAACTCAGCGTAACTTCCTTGGCTCTGTGGCCTCCAAACTCCAACCTCTCGATTCTACAATACTTCACTTGCCATCCGCTTCTCTCCTTGCTTCAACTTCGCTCATTGTCTCTCTTTTTGTTTACTTTTTCCTCTCTTCTCCTCTCCTCTCCTTCCATCCCTTGTACTCGACCAATTCTCTTTTTTCCGGACGTGATTGGGCTAGGCTGCCTTGGGCCAAAACGCGAGCGCAATGAACGCCCTCCAGCAAAAGTGTCGGCCGAAGCACCAGGTCCTCGTCCTAAAATGCTATCCTCGAACCGCGAAAGGAGCTGTCGATGTCAAACCAAATAGCAGCGAGCTCAGTTATCTTTTATACTACGCTACAAGTCGCCGGTCAAAGATTCAAAAAATTGGTGCCTTTCTAGAAAAGAAGACTGCCAGTGATGTCTGGCGTCTGCGTATTGGGTACGTCGCATCATCGTCGACGTGTCAGATTCGTCAGACTTGACGTTTCTGCCTCGAATGCTCACCACAGCTCGACATCGTTACGATAAACTCGGATCTCGCGTTGGCTAACCTCTGCCCTTCCGTAGAAATGTTCAGGTCACCCTCCAGATCCTGTCCGCCTTGATGGAGAAATTGCACAAGGATTCCGTCTTAATTGCTCCATTCGTCCTCAAGATCCTCGATACCGTCCTCAGATCCGACGACGTTACTATGATCGAGTCTTCTCTCCCCACATTCGGAGCTTTCTGCGATTATCATGATGCAGCTTTTCTATTAGCTGATCAAACCTACCTCCGTCAATACGAGGAGATCGTCCGGTTATATGCTCAACTTGCGTCGACAACACCCGCTCCGGGTAGGGAGTCCCTTACTACACCCGTCAAGGTTCGCTGGAGGAATGCAGGCCTCGAGGCTATCCGCAGCGTCTCTACAGCCGATGCTCTTTCTTCGATAACAGGCAGCCAAATGCATGTCATTATGCCCCGAATCCTCGAGAACCTTTGGTCCGACACCCCCGACTTCCTCGAAACCCTACATCAGCGACTTGAAGAGGAGGAAAAGGTCGATACCGAAAAGCAGTTACGACGCAGGACAAGCATTGCTACAGTCGGGACGGATGGGGTAAACGACCCTAATCCTGTTGCCCTTTCTGGCACTGCCGGCGATGTCGATAAGCTCGCCGAAGAGGAAGTGGGAGTATTGGCTATGCAATGTTTGAAGAGCATCTTCATTGTACCCACACGCGCTCAGATTCACGGCGCCACCATTTCCTTACTAGAATTTATTCAAGAAAAGGTTGCGCAGGGCAACTTGGTGGTCGAGCTCCATGACGATCGAGAACGAGACAATGGCTGGGCCATCAGCGTCTACGGCATTATCGCTCGTTGGGCTCCTGTGCAGGATAGATACACCATCCTTGTGGCAGCCTTGGAGACCTTACTCCGAATTCCTGCACAAGACACGACTCTCGATGAACAGCTCGCCTTGGTAACAATCATGAGTTCCCTTCTACGATCTGACGTCAACCTCATTGGCTTGAGTATGATGGACGTGCTCCTCGGTCTGATTAAGCAGATGAGGAAGCTCTTTAGGTTACGAAGCCCCACCAGCCGGAGCGATGATGGCAACGCCGCTGCCGTTGAATCCGATACGACCGTGCGTCAAAAGACAAAGCATCTTGTGGGCAGACTCGAACTGTGCATTGGTGACTTGGCTACCCACGTTTATTATGCTGACCAGATTGCCGACATGGTTTCCGCGATTATCCTTCGTCTTAAGCCAAGTCGATCTTCCAGCATCAACTCTTCTCCAGGGGGCGAAAAGAACGGCAACAACGAGGCCGGGCCAGGTGCCTCTACAATGGAGCTGAGCGAAAGCCAGCAGCTTGACCATTATTTCTGCATCAGTACTGGCAGGGCATCTGGCCTCCGTGCTATAAAGGAGATTCTTCTTGTTGCAAACCCACAGAAAAAGCTTACTGGCAACCTGGCCATGTCTCGCAATCCTGTGCCACTACATGTTTGGGAAGGGACTCACTGGCTTCTTCGTGATCCAGATGGTCACGTCCGCAAAGCATATACGGAAGCTGTTGTTACATGGCTCGATCGTGAGACATCGTTTGCAAGTGAGATCGCTGTTGAAGAAAAGCTTCCTCGTTCTCGCTCATCCGTCAAGATGAGTAAGGAAGCCAGCTCCGGTATCAATCGACGAGCCGTCTCGAATGCTTCCAACCGTGAGCGAGGATCGAAGCCTCGACCTTCACAATTCCTGGCTCTGCTACATCTAGTCATCTACGATAACGCTCTTCAATATGTCGACTACGAAAGCGATCTCGTTATGCTTCATATTCTTCTCACCAGGCTCGTCCTGCAGCTGGGCGTGAATGCAGCTCGATATGGTCTGCCCATGATTTACCGGCTACAAGAGGATGTCCAAGAGATTGAGACGCCCCTTCATAAAGTCCGAATTGCGGCACTTTGCCACGGCTACTTCTGGGCGCTCGGCGAGAAATTTGACTTCAAAGAATCCGACATTGGGAAGGCTATCGAGAGTGAGGTAGCCCGTCGCAAGAGAAAGGCGTTTTGGGTTCAGGGTATCAACATGCCCCCTCCCTCTCTCGATCAAGTCGGTATCCCTGGCGAGGCACTCCCGCAGCCAGATTGGGACTCCGCTTCATTGGAAAGGGAGGAGTTGCTTCCATTTGACGACCGGGAGGCGCTTGTAGAGTCCATTGCAGCACGCTACCATGAGAGCCTTCAAGCACCTCCTGGAAGCCCTGGATCTCCTGGTCGGAATCTCTCGGGTCCGATCCTTGGCTCAACTCTTACTTCCACGGGCCAGGCGGAATCTGATGCGGAGTTACCTATCGTGTTCCGCGAGCATATGCTCGGAGACTGGTCTAGAGATGAAGCCGCCGCCATGCTTGCCGCTGCTGGAAAGTCGGAGTCATTAACGGGATCCAAGACGGAAACTACAGGCACACGAGGTCATCTCACAGTAAAGACGAATGGCATGAACGGCAATGGGCTCGCTAATGGTCACGGGCCAACATCACCGTACGGTAGCCAGTATAATCTGATGCGACCTCACTCATCACATGGTCATCGTGAGAAGGAACGAGAAGGAACTATCCCGAGGCACCGCAAGAGTAGCGTACGCAGTGCTCATTCACCAGCCGCCCTATCCACGGGCAACCGAGGCACGGTCGCCTCGGTGGATCAGCTGAAGCTCGTGCTCTCGGGCAACCCCCCACCAAAAACAGCAGGTCTGGCTGGAGACGACGACAGTGGAGACAGTATGGTCAGCTACGATTACAGTCTCTCAGATATGAGCTTTAACCCGGCTACACAGAATGACCAGCCGGGTAGCCCAACCAGCGTCAAGAGACCTGGCACTGCTTCCAAGCGAGGGCCATTAAGCGCGCATCCTCCTCTTGGAGGAGCACCAAACTTGCATGACGAACGTGATGAGGACGAGTCGGTACCTCCTGTGCCACCACTGCCGGATATGAACTTGTTGGGAGGCAAGAGAAGTCCAATTCAGGCAGTTGAGAATTCTTTCCAGGAAAAAGGTAGACGACGCAGTCTCAATAGCCGTAACGGGGACGGAATGCGGCCCAAATCGGATCGCTCGCAAGATACCAAGACGATGGATCTGCAAGATCTTCTTCGAGGAATCGATAGCCGGCCGAGCGAGGGAAGCTTGGGTAACGTAACGAGACCTCCATACTAGGGAATATGGCCATAATACGGATAGGAGTTCAAGGAATGCGGATATGAATGGTAATAGCGATGGTTGATTTCCTAGGGTCCAGCGATGCTGATGTAATTTGTGAGGGCTTTGAGAATAAAAATGCAAAACGGAGATCTTCACACGCACGCAGTGGGAGTATGCATATTATGGTGACGCGGTTCTACTTGTGGGAATATTAACTAATCCAGACTAATGGAGTAGTAGATCAATGACCCTTGTTGGAGATGAATTTGTCCGTTGGGTCTGTTACAAGGATATGGCCGGTTTCAGAGTTGTAGATCGGCAGCTGCCGTGTTTAGTTTGTGATTTCTTGTATTATCTATCATGAGGAATAAAGTACCTTAGTAGTTTGTATGACCGTGAAGTTATTCAGACTGACAATGTTTGGCAAGTGTTGTGAAAGAGTGCAAGACACAATCTAGTGAGTATGACAGAAGTTGAGCTCTCGACCGTTCCAAGAGCTCATGAGGATCATCAAGACTCTCTATCCACATCAAATCCATGTCTTTGTCCTCCCCTGTCTCGGTCTTGGCGTCAATGAAGGGCCAGTACAGAGTGCACCATTTGTTCGTCTTATTTCCCGGACCGACCCCCGCAATTGCGAGACTCGTCTCGTTTGTGTTTATCCTTGTTGACTTCCTTTAGTGCCTGTACCTGCCCGTGATCTAAGAAGGGGGCAGTGCTTTCCCTTCTGTCTCTGTCCTTCTCTCTCAATTTCTCGCCATCATTTCATTTCGACTTTACATTTCTATCACTCTTTTCTTGTTTCCTTTTCCTATTTTCGTTACTCATTTATTAGCCTGTCCTTTTACCGATTAACGTATTACACATTAAACTTCACGCTCTCTTGCATAACAAGTGTCTTGAATAAGATCTACATAACATAGACGGGTTACTCATCTGCTCAGCCCCAGTACTGGGTTTCACTGCATGGGAACGAGAGCAAGGAGATTATCCGTACAAACGAGATTTGGTTAGACAAATTTGCTGCGACAAACTGATGTCGATATATACGAAATAAGCATTCGGTAAACTCGATAGAGTATTGACGACCAACGCGCTTGACAGGCCATCATTCTCTACGATAACTAACAACGAGGTTTTGAAGGAGAGCTTTGACTAAGAGGCAGCAAGGTTAAAGGGCTGGAAGTGAACAGTTCTACGGCGACATTTACTATTTACCTGTTCTCTCGCAAACTCGATTTTCTACCTCAGCTCGTTCCACTTTATCATATATCCTCAATCATGGCCACATTACAACCTCCGAATGCAAGCCATCCATCCGAGTCTATTCCAGACGCTGCATACCCGAACGACTCTCCTTTTCGACCAAACGATAACTTGTCGCAAACCATGGTCTCTCCTCTCACCATCCCTCCTCCAAGTGCATCAGGATCATCAACACCATCACCATCACCATCACCATCACCACAACCACCTGTCTTCGGCGCCAGTGTCCCGGCCTACTCGAGTCCAGTAACATCATCATCCCCATGGTCTCCCGACATCCCATCGAGCCCACCACCACCATACGACCCAACTCGTCCACCAGCTATATACTTCCCCCTGGAACCATCACTCTCCTCACCACCGCCTCAATACCCGCCGTCGACGCCATGGCCATATCCACAAGGCGGATCGCTCAACGGGAGCATCAACGGCGTACCACACAAGATGGGACCTGTGGCCGCGGCTCGGGCGCGGCGGCGGCGTAAAATGCAGTTGATTGCTCTGGCGCTGTGCGCTGTGATGATGATCATATTTGCACTCATCATGGGTGTTTTGATGGGTATCGTGAAGTTACAGTGGAGGGGCGATGACGATGATGACTAGGATCGTTATTGTGTGTTCTTTCTTTCTTTCTTACTTACTTACTTCTTATCCTCCTTATGTTCATATTCTTTATCAAGCGGTTCTTGCTGGCGGATGGGTCGGTATGGCGTACGAATAAACAATGGACTTTTACTGAAACATAGTGATGGTTTATACACGAAATACTATCTTCTTTTGTCTGGGTTTGTGTTGCTTCTTGGGTGGTCGATGTGCTGCATTGTGCAAGTGTTAGTATGGAGCGAAACAGACTCAATGCATTTGCAGTAGTAAACAATTATTGTAATAGAACCCGAATGAGGATTTATAATCCAAACTGTAACATGTGGATCGATGTTTTTAGGGTGATTTCGACAGGTTTATTGCGCCTTGCCTCAAGATTGATAGTGAATCTACCTTTAGTGTGAAACAACGTCGTTGGATGTGAGTTGGGATCACGAATGGGGTGTTGACGCGTCTACCACATGAACTTCCACTTTGCTCTTGCCCGTCATCTTGATACAGAAGTGTGATCAGTTGTTTTATATTTGATGTACTTACCAGGGAAAGGGAAAAAAAACCCCATTGAGTGTGATCTAAGTGAGCAAGAGTTGATGGGGGTTTCAAGGCGATCTCCATAGCAGGTACAGGGTAGCTGGACATCGCAGATCACAAATCTAAATGAATTGAAGAACTTGGCAGCTGAGTTTCAAAGACGGAGTTAACGATTCCGTTTCTGTCATTTTAGTTCCGGTTCCAAAATCATCATCTGCTTTCTGTACCCTAAAGCTCAGAGATCAACCCATCTGTTATCTTCTCCGTCATATTGAGTTTTTGAGTGCATGTAATTTAAGAGACAGTAATAAAACATGCCCATTCAAACATACTCAGACTGAAGAGAATCTTGCTTCTCTATGCAGTCCGCTTACTTCGCTATTCTGGTGGTAAAATATCAATGAACCCGTGTCGTCAGCTTTCAGCCTCAAGGTCTCTCGTATGCACACCCTTCCACCGCCAAGGAGAAAAGCCGCCACGGATCCACAGAGGAATGATAGTCACCCAAAGGGATGTGGCGGGCTGACGAACCTAAATAAAATATAAATTCTCAATTAACCGAGATATGCGACGCTGGCTTGATGATTGATGTTGGCACAGCTATTGTTAGTGAGTGAGCGTTTGTTGGAAAGGCAAAGCACTGGATGGGAATAATTCCGCGACCATAAGCGGGAGTGAGCGGGAACCAGATCCAAAATTGCAACGGGGGAGGATGATTGTTCCGATTTGCGTAAGGGCTCTCGTCTAGTCTCTCCAGATTGAGTGAGTGAGCTGACTGGCCTTGGACGTCATTTTGAGTTATGTCACTCGGACAGACTCAATCTCAACGGTCGGACTCGACTGGACTCGATGAGCTGGAAGAGGGCGGCGACTCTTTACTCTCGACAAAACTCTCCTGTGGGTTGGTAAGTTAGCCGATAGAATGCGCTAGATCCACGGATATGTGTGTACGGATGGGTATTACGTTTCTGTAAATCCGCAGGGAAAAAAGCAACCATCGCCGACGTCCTCCCAGTAGGTTGGCCGAATGGTGATATTGTTGTTGTTGCCTCTTGTCTCTTGGGCGTGTAGTATCCATCTGAGGAACGCATGCACGGGGACGCGTGTTATAGTATTGCTTTTTTTTTCTTGCCTTTCTTTTCTTTTCCTGTCTTTCTTTGCTGGTTACTAAAAGGCTACTCTCTGATCCAGCAATACGCCACGAACTGATTTTTGACGTGTCGTTGATTCCAGAGTCAGACAGGGCTGAGGAACTGATAGTGAACGCCACTCCGATTCGATCGAACGATCCGCAGGGTCCAAAGGGGTCAGTTGATACTATTCCTGACCAGCATCTGGTAGGTTGGTGGCCTCTCGGGGGTCAAGGGGGAGAGGAGAAACAAAGCCTCACATTCCGTCGTAGCTTCCAGCCGTTGAAACATCAATATGCAGTTGAGCTATCAATAATAGAAAACTGGCTTGATGTTGCTCCGCAGCTTTGACCTGCATCTCAGTGCAGTCCAGCGCATCATGGGTCTCCAGCCAGTGCAGGTACAGAGGTTTTCTTTCAAGGATGTTCCTGGCTCTCAGGTGCTAAGCTCTCCATATGTATGGACAATATAGATCTGCGATTATAGTATGAATTTTAAATGTGCACCTGGGCATCAATACATTGCCAGCAAGTCGCAAAGCATTTTCAGTCCGAGGCAAGGGAGACATGAATAATAGCAGTGAGGCTTGCAGTGGCAGTGCGAATGGACACGACACTCTTGTTGTTTCCTCAATAACTAGGTACCTAGTATTTACTTTTCCTTCCTGTGTTTGCACTGCGCCCTCGTATCGTGACAATGCAAACGACTCTGACATGCATTGAATACGATGATTGTCATGACATGACGTGGTGGATTGTTGAAACGATTCAGGAGAAAGGAGACTAGGTACTATCTAGGTAGGTACCTACGAATTCAACTTAGTAGAGACTGGACTAATAAAGCAATGTTACCAATGACGTGGGAATAATGACCCTGGAAATAGAAGAAAGGACCAGCGCGTACAATTAGAGGTAAAAATATGGAAATGGGACTGAGAATGGGAATATTCCCGAGAAAGAGGCAAGGCACGTGGCAGATATCGCACTTGCACTCTCTGATCAGCAAAACATAACATTCAGGCCTCAGCTGCGAGGCCAACTCTCCGAGCCAAGTCTCCCATGCACTCTGTACGTCAAGCTAACAAAATAAGTGTCCACCAAAAGTCCACTTCAATCATCTCATCATCTGCATATCCCATCTCCGTACAAATCATGATTTGCATCAACCGAAACTACTTCTGACAGTGACATCAGCGCATGCCAGAGATGCCTCAATCCCAGTCTCGGCAGTCAAACCCATGCCAAGCCACACGGGCCAAGCAAGCATCACCTCTTGGGTCTTCTGGGTTCTCTGTCCTTAGTCCTTTAGGTTCAGCAGCCGCCTCTCCCGTTGTGCTAACGCAGCTCAAAGCAGTTACTTACGGAGCTGCGAGTCCAGTCGCTCCAGTTAGCCGCTTTTTATCAATTGGCACCGGATCGCTTAACTTTCCAACTCTCTCTGAGCCGGGCTCATCAAATCGGAAACCTTTTGCTCCTTCGCTGTTCCGGTCCCAAGGTTCAGTCAGTGTCCTGCTAAAAGCGGAGGGAAGGCAGGCTTCATGTTACCCAATGATCCTTGAGCCTTCCCTCCCGCGGCGCAACAAGCTGCTGCCCCGTCCCCTGCGACCGAGACCCCAGGCATTGTCTGCTTGTGTAATCCACGCCCCAAGCTGTCCGCTGTCATCCTTCCGGGTCTCCGCCTTGACACCGCTGCAGCTGCAACTATTCAGGGCGTTGCCCGCCATCGTCTTCCGCTAGCTCTAGCTTTCCCCGAGCTCCAGCAACAGGGGACCAATCGCTGGCCATCCTAACCATGGCGCTGGGAGCCCTCCCAAACTATTGGGAGACTCTGGAGCTTTGAATTGTTGAGAAAAGACAGGGACAATCGGAGACTTCTTGCATCATTATCACCCTAAGACAATGACTCTCTCTAGTATGTCATCACTTGATTGGTGATGCTCCTTTCCCTTTCAGTCTCGTACCGTAGACTTTCAGTCTGTCAGAGGCGTCAACCTCGTCACTGCATTGACATCGAGGTTGAAAATCATTGGGCAGCCCGAGACATTCAAGAACGTTGCGCAACCTGTACAGTGGACACGATGTTGCCTAGAATCACCAAGTGTCAGTCGGTTAACATATCCTACGATCGTACCCTGAATCTCCCGGGGCAGGGAAAGCTTGTGAGAGTTTTCTTCATAGAGCTTCAGCCAACCATACTCTCTGCTTGCGCTGTTGCCAGAAAGCCTCTTCGTACCAACCCCAGCTAGAGACATTTTCTCCTTTCAGAATTTTATGGCCGTGCTTTTGTTAAATCTCAATGTATATCGACAATTGCCAATGCTCAAAGATAATTGGCTGTGGGAATTCATCACTTGTCAATGCCCTGCCCTTTGTTTTTTTGTCTCAAGCGACATACCCATACTTAGGCTATTGAAGCTCGTTACTTGCCCCGAGACTCGTGGTTTACATTCTGTCCAGTCGTTCTCATATGTCGTGTTTTGCTTCACCAGCTTATCCTTGTACCTGGCGGCGACAATCTGCCGATGATACATTGGTTGACCCATCGGCCTTCTTATTTCCTTACTCCCTATTACGACTGTCTTTACTGATAGATGACTTCCCCTCTGCCCCTCCTCCTTGGCATGCTCTTATAAGTGCTCTCCTTGGCTGAGTTTTGCTTTTGCCATGTTCCTTCGGATTCTTACAGCCGTTTCGGGTAGCCGCTTGCTGCCGCTGTCATAATTACTGCACTCTCTTCCCTCGTTTCTTCCTCAGACGTGTCACATCCCTGTCACCGAGTGTATTATAAGTGCCCTTGTTGGCTCTCTTGCTTGATTGCAATTGCTGAGACCCTACCTTCCAACCCCAGACTGGTTGATATAACATAAAACGACGCACCTCGACCCTCAACAGACAAACAGCAAATAACGAGTTTATCGCACCGATACAGCGACGGTTGCCATCTTTATCGAATCGGTTGATAACTCTTTTAAAGGTCGTCTCGTCCCAACCTAGGTCCAGCCGAGCCCAGCCCGATTCAGTCTCGCCCCGGAGCTTGACGATCTTGCTTTCGGTTCACGCCAGTTCTAGAACGCCGAACCAACCTGACAACCACCACATTACGCACCACCCTTGTTGGTATTTCACTTCTTGGTGTGTCGAGGCTTTAAACCAGCCAAAAACAAAATCGTGGTCATTTCCCCTCGAATCCTGGTTTCTACCACTTCAAGCAAGCGATTGTCCAGAAAACGATTGTCTCTTGCCCTGCATACTTTTCCTCCCTAGTGGCGGTCTCTTTCATCCATCTTTGTTTACCGATCTTTTTCTCTCCGCTTCCCCAAGACAAGAAAAAGCTCGAGCTAGCCGCCACGGCGCTTCCCAAACTCCTGGTCCTGGGACCAAACGTGGAAACTCAATCTCAGGCATCATAAACCCTGGACATCTTTATTCGGCTCTAGTCTGCTCTCGCTGACTGACTCTGTCTCCTCTCTTGAGCTTTTTTATCCCCTCCTCCCAAAGCTCGATTTCCCACCACGCTTTTCGAGCTTGACTCAACATCTCGGCTCTGCCCGTGTAGTCTCCCAGCGTGTGCTAATCTATCAAAGCGTCGCAACACACCACGGAGCATTCATTGATCGACCTCTAGATTGCAAAACTACAAAACATACATAGCTGCAACCGGCGTGGCAGTCAGTTTCCGTTTTGTGTCCCATTCTTCACTCTCTCATCAGTTACCTCTTTTCTCACGAGCCCTCGGTAAACAAACAGCGAGTTCTCTTAGTGCCTCATCCCTCTCTCGCTCGGACATCGCTTCGCAGACGCTCAGTCTCACCATCTCCAGTAGAAACGATTTTTTCTTGTCGCTAGCCTGATATACAGTATCATAGTACCCGTCACTCGTCTCCCTCGATACGCGTCTGCTCGTCGCGTATCCTCATCTCACTTTTTCCTTCTTTTTTACCGCCATCATGCCACGACATTATCATTACCAGCCTAGGTATAACCAATTACAGAACTCTTTGAAGCTTATTGCTAATTAATTGCCTTAGTCGCGAACTCCATGTGGTAGTCTTGGGAGCAGGTTCGTCAACATCCAGTCTCCATGCAATTCTTTTTCGCTTTACTTTACCTCTTTCCTCTCATGCAATCATGTCTGACTCGCTTGTTTCTCTGCAGGTGGCGTAGGTAAAAGCTGCCTGACTGGTAAGTTGCCCTTGTTCCGTTCTCTCATCCCATGTTCTTCTCTAAATCACTGCGCCTGCGTCTCACCGTTGCATTCGCAATCCTACTTACTACCTTCCCTGCCTGCCCCTTTGTTGTACAAGGCTCACGCGAAAACAGCCCAGTTCGTCCACAATGAGTGGATCGAGAGTTATGATCCCACCATCGAGGATTCTTATCGCACTCAGCTCCAAGTCGATGTAAGTATTATGCATGGTACAAGTGCCGCTCCTTGACACTCCGACTGACTCGTTCGGCCTAGGGACGTCAAGTCATTCTAGAAATGTGAGTTTGCGTCTTTACTGTCTCATCCTCCAGTCCATATTTGGCCAAGAGCTGCAACTGACTCAATAATCTTTAGCCTCGATACTGCGGGGACCGAACAGTTCGGTAGGTCCTTTATTGCTCAACAGCAGTCACACCATGATCCTTGTACTGATAATAATGGTACAGTCGCCATGAGGGACCTGTACATGAAAACCGGCCAGGGATTTCTTCTAGTATTCAGCATTACATCGTCGTCCTCGTTGAGCGAATTGGCGGGTTTGCGCGAAGAAATCATCCGAATAAAAGATGACGAAAATGTTCCACTCGTCATTGTTGGTAACAAGGCAGATCTGGAAGAGAACCGTGCTGTGGCCCGAGCCAAGGGCTTCTCCGTTTCGCAACGATGGGGCGCACCCTACTATGAGGCTAGTGCGAGGACGAGAAGTGAGTCGATCCGCCCACCCGTCGCTCTTATGCATGGGTTTCCACCGCTTTGGGACTAATATACTCCAGCCAATGTTGATGAAGTCTTTATCGATCTCTGTAGACAAATGTTACGCAAAGAGGATGAACAAAACGCGAACGACGGCCCCAATGACGACTACAAATATGACAACGGTCGAAGTTCTCACAGGCGCCAACGTCGCCGCCGAAAGAAGGATTCACCGCGATGTGCGATCCTTTAAAACCTATGAATTACCGTTCTTAGATTGATGACCACTGGATGGCATCCGCACATTGGAATTCTTCACTTCTTGCCCTTAACGATTTAGGGCCCAGGCATTTTTATTGTTTTTCAACCACTCACACTACCCAGCATGCATTATTACGTGGATTACGAAAATTGGCCAAGGAAAGGTTATATGGAAGGACGAAGCACACAAGAGGCCTTGCGGCCTTGCATGGAATGAAACGATATTTGGAAGAGCAATTGACCGCTGGGCGGGGCGGTAGAATCAGATCATATGTTTGGAACGATACTGTGACGAACAGACGACAAGACGCATCACACCAAAGCGAATACATCACATGTCTAAATACAGCGACGGGTGTCGAAGGTCGACAAGGGCCCTCTCTTTATATGTGCACATTATGGCGTCGGTGGCGCAGGATATATACGACCTGGGATAAGGTCTGCATATGTTGATTGTTTCAGGGGTTGGTTGATATGGGCATTGATTCTGGTTCGCTCAATGTTAAGAGACGGGACAGAAAGGCACTGACACAAGATAATGTCAATTGACACACAAGCGAGAACCGGAAAGGATAGTAACTATGCGATCATGGCTATGCTAGCATATATACTGGTCGGAGTACCAACTACTATTCATTATGGTATTGATGGTTATCAACCCGGTCACATTCTC
Organism: Fusarium nodosum; assembly: GCA_014898975.1. Taxonomy (NCBI): domain Eukaryota; kingdom Fungi; phylum Ascomycota; class Sordariomycetes; order Hypocreales; family Nectriaceae; genus Fusarium; species Fusarium nodosum. The sequence goes on from JAAVUE010000016.1 coordinate 182,543, forward strand.
GCGCTCGTCTGTCTCGGATGTTCTGGCCAACGCTGAATATCCACCTTGAAGTATTCCTTTGTATCCCTTAGACTGTTGGAGTCTAGTGTTAACTGGCGAACGGGTCTTTTGCGAGCCCTCGCCATTGGATAGGATCATTTGACCAAGAAGGCATGTTGCTCAATGCATCTACGTTGGTACGCATCGGAAACTAGAAGGTTCGATGCAACTTGTTCAACTAGACATGGCCTGCCTGTTATGTTTGGGCCCACGATCCGACACATGCATACATATAGCATCTATGTGCAGACCATGTTATTCACTATCTACACTTTTTACAATGTCCAGGATGGGTTCCTGTCATATGTACTTCGTCCAATGTACCTTATTTGTGCCAACTCGTAGGATCCAATGTTAATCTGCACAGTTGCCGTATAGCCAGAATAACTGCCGGCAAACCAGCAAAAGAAGGCCTTGAGACATTTTCCCAAGTTTGCTCAAAAGAATCGCAGAACGTCATCATTATCATTATCGTCGACCATCGTTTGTCGCTTACTTGCGTCGAAGCATACCCCAGATGTCAGTGAAGACACCAAACCATCCCTTGACTCGTTCAGCAGCATTCAACAACAAAATGTATCGCTTGACGAACGCATCGGTGTTATCGTAATCCCCGGCATAACATTCCCATGTGGCTCGGCCCTGTCCGTTATTCTCATGCTCCTGGACAACCATGAGGTCATCCTCGTCCTCAACGCCCTCGATGCCAGCTGATTTGAGCTTGGGACCAACACAGAGAGCACGGCCAGCAATCTCTTCGTCGGCAATGAGGCGTGTGGCAGCGTCGATAACATCCTCGATCATGGCGCCGCCTGCAGTGCCAGAGAGGAAGGCTACTTCGACGGGCAGTTTGAGCATGTTGGACTTGGAGACGTAGTAAGGCGTGATCATGTTCACGCGGACACCGCTGCGGAAAGACGTCGCGCGAAGAGTGCGGAAAAGGCCGAGGATAGCATGCTTGCTCATGGTGTACATGGTCTGAGTAGGAAAGGGGCAGAGGGAAGCGAGTGAGCCGACCAGGAGAAGACAGCGATCACGGGGGGAAGATCCGTTCTGAGGCAGCCAGTAGAGGGCGAGGTGAGTGGTGTAGGTAGCACCGGTGATATTGACATCGAACTGTTTAGTGTCGGGCTTGGGCAAGCGACCATTCTTGAGAACAGGCTCCTCGAACTGAATAGAAACGTCGGGGAGAATGATACCCGCGTTGGGAACCACAATGTCAATTCCACCATGAGGGCTGACATGAACAGCCGTCTCAAACAGACTGACTTGGGACTCCCAATCGGTGACGTCGCAGTGTTGAAAGGCAAAAGCCGAGTCCGGATATTGAGCTATGAGCGAGGCTACGAGCTCCTCGCCAGCTGCATCGGCAACATCGCCAATAATGATGTTCGCGCCGTGGGAAGCCCACTCACGAACCATGAAAGACCCCAGTCCATTGGCGCCTCCAGTAATGACAATTGTCTTTCCCTTGAGAGTCGAAGCGTCGTAGGGCTTGCTCACGTCGACGGGCGGGGACTGGCGGATGAGGCCCTTGATATCGTTTGTGGGCTGCATTTTTGGACCGTCTTGAGGTTTAGTGTATCGTAAGAATGTGGGCGATCCTTCCGGCAGATGAGATGTAGCCTAAGAATAGAATAGTTGCAGCGAAAAGAGAGTGCGTGTGGTTGTCGAATACGATTTGCTGGCCCTGCCAAATCAGACGTAGTAGTATTTGCTTAGCTTCAGCTATCAAGCCGAAAGCCGTTTGACCAAAAATAATCCTTCCAAGTGGAGTCAAGCTGAACTTCTTGCGCAAGGCCTTGTCAGGCTGTCTCTCGTCTTCTAGACAGGCCCCGATAAATTAGCTTGCTCTAGCGGGGTTGATCTGCGAAGTTGATATATCCACTCCAAACGTTGGCGATACCTGTAGAGTGAGTGATTGCGGCACAAAATAAAAGAATAGAGACTGGAGATGTTGTGGTGCAGAAGGGAAATAACAGGATCATCAGGATAAAGTTGTCGTATTTATCCTCTAGGGATCCCTGTTCGCCTCTGCGTTCAATGTTATGTTGTAGTGCTGCTGTCCATGACAGTGACAGGCACTGCCAGCAATGATAAACTTGACAAGGGAAATGTGTAGATATCGATTTCATTCTTTATGTGTCTATCCAGCTATGTAGTGGACAGTCAAGATCCACCGACTGCCAGTTTACTTGCTCGTGTTCTCATCTTTACCTAGACTAAAGAGGATGTAGTTGTGAACTTCAAGCCTTGGTGTCTCAATTTGAACATCTGCGCTCTCTCATACTAACACTGGAATAAATTCGCAATGGATATCTCAAAAGTGTCCGTCGCCTTGTAGCTCGTGGACCAGAGCCCCAAGACCCTTAATATCCCGAACCCCAGGAGTTGGAGCTTCGTTCCTCGGGCCCCACATCGAGGAGAAGGTAGGGCGAGAGTCGATAAACTGCAACCCCAGGGAAAAGAAGGTGTGGATATCCTTTGATTTCGGCAGGGAACAGTGAACTAGTGCAGAATGTCAAAAAGGTTTCCTGTCATCCCTTTCGATATCCAGCCGCGGAAAGATGGTCCCTGTATCATCGAGAACGGTTGTCTCGGTGCCTCAGAACATGACAAGGGTCAGGCTTTAACTAGGTAGCTGGGATGACAAATCTTTCTTCTCAGCGGCGTTCTTGTCAAGGGAGGAGGAAAACGAGTCACATGGAAGAAAAAGGCTGGTGCGTGATGTCGATCACTTCACCTAGTATAAACGAAGCTCAAGTTTGTCTGGAGCGGGGCAGAGCGGCTTCCATTAATTGCCTGTGCACGGCGCTACCCGAGAAGATAAAGAGTATGATACCAACATCTGTGCATATGTGCAATACTAGCCGCCTGGTTCTGTGAAAAGATGCTCGGAAAGTGACGGGCTGTGAAGGCCAACCTCCAACAGGCTGACATGCCGGGCGGGCTCTCCCCACCGAATTTGGCGTTATATGCCACGCCGGGAGACCCTTGCAACGTTGGGTATGGCAGGGGTTGGTTGGCTCTTCAGGGCGATCAAGGGGACAAGACAACTTCTCAGTGAGAAACAGGTTTAATTACCCCCTTCCCACTAAGTTTGCGACATGGCAATGTCCGTACCCTCATGAAGCGACAGACGACGTCTGTCAAAAAGAAGAGGGGAAAAAAAAGAAAGGTAAAAAAATACCTGCCAATGTTGGCGGCAAGATGAGTGTACCTGAGAGCATCGCGTCGAGCCGCAACCCAGAACTCACGTGGTGCCCGTTGGACCGTAAAATGGCTTTGAGTGATCGTCCAAAAGTGCGCGATTGTAGCTAACTGAGATGTGATGGCGCCCTAGCAAGCGAAGACAACGGTTTTCGGTACAGAGATCAGCGTATGGACGAGTGCTGGTCTATTCGGCATCTACATATCCAGTTGCGTATTCGCAATGTATCTTTCCAACTCGTTCTTCAACGAATAAATAAAAAGTCATCATCAGTCATCAATTCTGCAGCATGGCGCCTATTCGTCTCTGCTTTCAAACCCATCATATCCTACTGCGTGGACAATCCGTGTATGCCACCACGAGGCTCTCGTCACACACGCCTCGGGTTGGACCAGTCAAGAAGTTTCTGACCAGATGAACGACGATGCAACCTGGGGTCGTTTATCCGGCAGCATGGGATACTAGTACTAAGGTCGACTTCTAAGTAATATCTTGCCTGATACTAGAGTCGCACATTACTCACACTCAAAGAACTATACTCCATATTGGGCAAATTCGGCGTACAATTCTGTTTGGCGTGCAAACAATAATACCCGTATCACAGGTAGCTAGAAATAGCTCGTCAGCCCAGGGACACAGAAACCTCCGTTCGTTGGATGCCAGATTGGTGCTACTGAAGTCTTGCCGCGATGGCTAAATCTGTTTCCATGACGAGCGTAAGCAAGCAACCCTCGGTCTATTCCGATGATATCTCAAGGATCGCTCTGGATGGTAGACCATGCTGTGGTGTTGAGAGGAGCATCGAGGTGAGAAGTGCAAGGATGACGATGAATTGACGAGGCTCTGCGTCTGTTACTCACAATCCTACATAGTGAAGACTCCCATGTCGCAGGAACCGAATGGGCAATGTACTGTGAGGAGACAGTCAACCCATGATGGGGTATGGACATGAACCTGCCAGGCTATCGGCGGCCGAAAGACGAAAAGTAAACATTTGAAGATGAGGGCGTGGGCTGCGGAACAATATAGGTTTCACCAAATAAGTACAATCGAAACCGGGGTCAGTGGTGTTTTCCTGGTCGTGTTGGGGATATATGTTGTTTAGAATGACCAAGAGCTTTCAATACTACCGCCCTCCCATAGTCCACCGCGTGCTGATCAAACGCTTCTATGCAGGCAAAATCTCGATAACCTCTTTCCAAGTGGAGTTGTGTCGTCTTACTCTGCCTTGGCCATGTCTGATGAGCGAACAGCAAGACATGCACTCAATCTTTACATCGAAAGCAGGCGTGTGTGTTCAGCTGGTGCAACTGTCCAATTAATGACTGAGTCGTCACACCTATTATTGTTCCACGTAATCACGACAAAGTCCAAATCCTAAAAGCACAAAGTCCGAGATTTGGGGTCGCTGTGTCCTTGATGTCAGGATGGCTTTGCCTGGGGAAGTGTGAGAAGTCTTCAGCAACACCACTCACTGTGTTAGTGCGTTCTGCGCTTGATGGCACAGGGATGACGATTAAGTTGAATGGACCCCGCCAGGGAGGAAAATATCCATCATGGAAGTGGTGGCCCAGTTACCCCTGCCAACAGGCTGCATGACTGGCTCACCGGCTGTGTACCCCTCTCGCCCGCGGCCATAGCCCTGGGTGGTTTAGCATGTCCAAGAGAGAAAGAGAGCTTGACAAACAAGCTTTGGATGCAACAAAAAGATGTTCTCCATGTCGAGAGGGCGGGCATCCGGGATATATGGAGGGTAAAGACGTGGCTCCTGTCGGGGTAGGAAGCCCAAAAGGTAGGGCACCTCGGACGGCGATTATTCGTGTGCTGATTGCTTGACGGAGCGACATATCGGTCGGTCAGAGCTCCTAGGTTTCACATCATCAGATGCAAGCTTTGGTTTGGTTTGGTAGCAGACAGTAGGTATTCCTCCCTGCATCCCTGCCTCCTTGACTATCTGTTGTGTTGGTATGGTCTCACCACAAGACAAGGCTCTCGGACGAGAATCAGCTTGGGTTTGTGGCACAAGGTTTGTTACAAGCTCATTTGAGGTGCAGATTGACTTAGGCCATTTCCAGTCAGGCTCGCATGTAGTGTGACTGTGGCTGCTGTATTGCGTTCTCAGATGTACGGTATTGTCCTACAGTACCTAGATACTGTACCTGGGTGGGTAGATAGGTTATATGGGCAGGTTGGTAAACAAAGCCCCAGACTGGAGCTTGATGCTTGTGTGATGGCGATAGTACCTACGCCAAACATCTTTCTTGACCCTGATGATCTGTTTGTCGGGGGGCAGGGTTGAATTAAAGTAAAGTCTGATCTGAATTCACGCCTGGACCCTTGGGCTTGGGTTTCAGGCTGAGGCGCAGTCGCGTCACCTCCCGTGCTCGAGGAAGAAACTTGCGGGATGGAAGAATGAAGCGCATGTGTGTGTTGTACCTACCTCTAGTACCTAAGTACATACTCACAGATAGACACATTCACGATCAAGGCAGTATCTTATTGGGAGAAAGAAAAAGAAGGAAAATACACTCGTTTCGGATTACAAATTACTGATATTTGTTTCCTTTCTCATTATGAAGCTTTATTGCCTTGTTGTTACAAATACATTGTTCTTTTCACGCTCATACACTTACGTAGGTGAGGTTGCCCAAGAGGGGAGGTTCCTCCCTCGTCGAGGCACCGAATAGATTGCGTGCCTGACCGTCCGTGAACAGCTACTGGATGGAAGATGGAAGTCGCAGGTGTAAGTACTTACCTAACCCAAGGATGCGCGCTGCCCCACTATTTTTGCTCTGTCGAGTGATGGAGGGGACGAGACGAGAGACAAGCTGGACGGGGAAGGGGATGGGGATGGGGAAAGAGAAAGTACTAATGTACTGAGTTATTCATCTTGGGTGTCATAAGTAAACGATCTCACAGCAAACTTTTCTGATCTCAGATCTTCTGACATGTTTCTTGGTTTGAAGGCTTATAGCAGAATCAAGATCACTATTGGACAAGTTGACACTACAGCAATGTTACACTATGAGAAGTGACCAGACTTTTACATCCTCGAGCCAGTAAGAAATGCCTGAACCCTCCTTTTTACCGAGTGATTCAATCTTCATTCACGTTTTGCTTTGTTTGTAGGTGAGAAATCTAAGCTATGTACCAAGGCAGGCAAGCCATCTATCCTATTACATCACCTGCCCCTCGCGTGTAGTTTATCGCTTCGCCTTCAGGCGCTGCACTTCCCCTCCCCCTCCAACCCTCAACTGTAGGTAGGTTTAGTCGGCATTTTGCTTCTTTGATGCTGGTTGTTGCTTCTTTTAGCGTCAGTCTTCTCATTTTTAGCGTCTACCGTCTTCGATTCTCAAGCAGTCATCTTGCTTAGCTCCCCAGACAAGGTCGAGGTCTAGGCACGCTACCCGAAGAGCAAGGCTCCATCCTATCCCATTGTACCGACGAGGACGAGGAAGTGGGACTTCCATGTCTTTTGTTTTATTTTAACTTTACACCACTCCCATGCGATCGAGCTCCGATTGGTACGATAGCCCTAAATGACCTTGACGCCAAATTTGCGCCCACCCCCCTCCCCCACACCC